>BDMV01000011.1:3501012-3896871 GCA_008326285.1 Oryza officinalis | reverse complement strand
ACCCGTACCGCGCGGTACGGTTTAATAAAATTCGTCCAAATTCAAAAATTTAAAAAAAAAGAAAAAAATCAAAAAAAATGGTGAAGGTAGTGCTTGATTTATAGTGTTTTATGGTGAAGAAATTTCTCAAAAAAGAGTAATATTTATTCAAATTTGAGAGCAAAACGGAGAATAAATTTAAAAATTGGAAAAAGAAAAAAAAATGGGCCGGCCCGTTACTGTGCGACCCATTACACATCGCGCGGTAACCGCGCCAAACCGCGCGGTTACCGCGTCAAACCGCGCGGTAACCGCGCCAAACCGCGCGGTTTGCCCGAATTTTTGAATTCTAATTTCGATTTGTAAATTTGTCGCGGTTTTGCGCGGTTACCGCGGTTACCGCCGGTAACCGCCGTACCGCCGGGTGGCGGTAACCGGGCCCCCGGCGGTTTTTTAAACCCTACCTACATCTAACAATATATATTTATATAGTACCACAGGTAAAACCCTATTTCATACAATGCATTTATCCAACGAAAGTTCTACAAAAATACAAGTGATATCCTAGTTAACATCATATATTTAGTCACGTATATAATCTACGAATATTACCTGAAATCGAAGTTTGAAACCGGCAGGGCTTCGCCTCTTCTTTTCTTCTCCTCCCCTTCTCCTTTTTTTTTTTTTGATGTGGAGAGGTTAGGAGGAATGGGCTCCTCAAAGGAGCGGCTGGGCTTTTATAGGGGCCAGGCCTGCCGCCCTTCAGAGGGCGGCAAGGTCCTGCCGCCCTTTGCCAGGGCGGCAAGAGGGCAGGAGGGCGGCAAGGGGCAGGAGGACGGCCGTCCCGCGCCGTCCAGCGCGGCGTGTGGCCACGTCGGCTTGCCGCCCTTGCGAAGGGCGGCAGGGTCTATTTCTGTAAATTTTTTTGCCGCTATAATATTTCTGTAAATATTAAAAAAAGAAAATCTAAAAATACAAAAAAGTCCGGAGGCAGACGCAAGACTACTGAGGACGAAGGAGCAGGTGACCCGACTTCTCGACCGTCTCGACGGATGCGGAATTGCGGACAGAGTTCATGTGGGGAGCATGTACGTCCGGCCCATCAAGGCCCAACTAAGGCCCGGCCTTACAGCATGCACGGTGCCCCCCTTGCTTGCTTGGATATCTATCATTGAGCTTAAAATTCTGAGAAGTAATTGATAGTCAGTTTTTAAAAATATGAAAAAACTGGGTTTCTCATATTATAGCTTTTAACTCATTTCTAGATTCTATAATTATAATAGATTCTAAGAATTTGGATGAGAAGTTGTACTGTTTAGAAAGCAAGAGATTTTAGGAAAAGTTACAGCTCCTAGAAGCTTTCTAAATAGAGCCAAAGACTTTCACACACATGCCCTTTCCCATGGATAGGATGTTGCAAAATGCCTCTTTTTTTGAGATATTGATAGTTTAGCCCTCCAGCTGGGTGAAATTAGCCCCTGTTTAGGTTCGTTAACAATAGTAGCGTAAATTGGAAGGTTCTTCACCTGCTTGTTCATGTTTTTGTCTGGATGATAAACTTTCTTATGTATGTTGCATCGTGATCCAGTAGAAGTTAGACAAGTTTGGCTACGTTAAGCACTTGTTTATTGACGGTCATAAAGGTGGTAAGAATAAGATCCCTTTTTTAATCTAGATCCTACATGTCAGTAACTCGAAAACGTATGACATGCCTTTACTTTGCTAGCTAAATAATGGCTATATATTCCCTTACTTTTAAGGATTTTGACAAAAGAAAGTGTGAAAATACTAGACAACCTAATTAGACAAATTTGGTCATGTTAAGCACTTGTTTATTGGCAGCTATAAATGTGGTAAGAATAAAATCTCTTTTACTAATCTAGTTCCTACATGTCAGTGACCCTAAAACGTGTGGCGTCGTTATCGTGTCTTTACTTTGCTAGCTAAATATATAATGGCTATAGTTCACTTCTAATAATCTTGACAAAAAAAATGTTACTACTACACAAATACTCAGTGGTGCCGGTTCCAAAGGTCTTATAGGTGCCGGTTTCGGGCCCGACATCAATTGGTCGACACCTATTCCCGAAATTATAGGTGCCGATTTTAAAACCGTGCCAATTCATCACTAATAACCGACACCTATGAAGCATATGCGAAACAAAAAAAAAGGCTGCCGGCCGCCACCTCGCCTTCCGCCACCCCGCCGGCCACTACCCCACCAATCACCAAAATCCGAGAAAACAAAGTCAAAATGAAACCAAAAGGGGATGAAGAGGAAGAGGAGAAGGAGAAGGGGGAGAGGAATGGGGAGCTTACTCTCCTGGCCGGGATTAGGGGAGGAATGGGAAGGTGGGAGGTTGAGGCCTCTCCTGGCCGGCGGTGTCCCAGATCTGGGCCCTGCCATCCGCTGTCCACTGCGCCCCGCAGTGGGAAGGCCACCCGCCACCCACTTGCTGCTACTGCACCACCACGATGGTGTCCACCTCACCAGGGGAGGACGCCCCGGCCACCTTAGAGGCCACCGCTACCGTGGAGGCTGTCCCTCACCGTGCCCCACCACCATGAAGACCGCCNCATGAAGGTCGCTCGCCGCCTAAAGGCCTCGTCCTCGTCGTCCTGGGGTTGTCAGGTGGAGAAGGGATGGGGATAGGGGGAGAAGAGAATGAGGATGAGGAGGGGTGCCACCAGGGTGATGGGTGCCGGGGAGAGAGGAGGGGCGGCATCGAAGGAGGAGGAGGGGGCGACGGGCGGCAGTGGATAAGGCCAAGGAGACATGAGGACGAGATAAGGCCGAGGAGACCGCGTGCGCTGTGCGGCTCGGCTCCGGCCGGTTTTTTTAATAGGTGCTGTTTTTTAATAGGTGTCGGTTCTTTTTTTAAAAAACCGGCACCTATATTTATATTATAGGTATCGGTTCTTTTAAAAATCACTTATAATATTTATAATATTAGTACCGGTTTTTTCCAGAACCAACATTTATAATGTAAATATAAGTGCCGGTTTTTAAAAAAACCAGTACTAATAGTATTGATATCGATTTTTCCTAATGAACGGGTACCTATGGTTTTTAAAGATGTCGGTTTTTTATTTTTTTTTATCGTGCGAAGATGAAAAAAGGCCCATAGATGTCGATTTTAAATGAACCAGCATCTATAAGACCGATCTCTATGAAGGTTTTTAGGAGTACGTGACAACACTAGGCAACCTTATTATATGAACCAAACAACCTAATTATACTAGGCAATACTAGGAAATAAGTATCACAAAGAGTTTTCTTTTTGCAAAATAAGAGTACCACTAATAGTGATAACAAGTTACTCTGCTTTGGAGTGCTCTCAGATGAGTAACTGCAGCTGACGGTCATGAGAGCACTACCAAGCGTAGTCTAACCATGAGATCTCATCACCAGCCATGCCAATAACTATGGCACGTTCCACATGTTCATCATCAGTCACGGGATTAAAGTCCACGTCAGCTCTGACAATGTCATTACCGAAAGAGGAACTCAAGTCCAGCTCGATCGTCAACGGCATCATAGCTGGCACAGCGACCACACGCCTCGCCAATGGGATCAGCCCATCCGACCCTACATGCGTGCTGCCACCAAACTCACTGTAGAACAAGACACAGCCAACATTGAAGAGCTTTGCTGCGCGCGACGATCCTCCCAAGAACAACACCAGTGGTGGCAGTGGGACCGGCGTGTTCGTCCCGACGAGCTAGCTTGACAGCGACCTGTCCTTGGACTGCGTTGGTCAGCACAGCATAGGTCACCTCAGCAGGGCCATACCGTGTGCTGACCGTCTCGACTATGGCATTAGGCTGAGTTCGGCGAGTTTGAACTCATCTCACACGCACGTAGACCGAAACGATAATTAAGTATTAATTAATTTTTTTAAAAAATAAATTAATATGATTTTTTAAAATAACTTTCCTATAAATTTTTTTTTAAAAAAAGTAATGTTTAACAGTTTGAAAAACATGTGCACGAAAAACGATAAAGATGAGTTGAAAAATATGGCTGTCCAACTCAACCTTATTGTAGTCGGTGAACTCACGGGTACAGTGCAGAATATCTTCCCATCGTTCTCATCGTCATCGTCATCGTCATCATCCTCTTCTTGGCTACCGTCATGGAGATTGAGGTCAATGCAGACAGGGGCATATGCCGAGATGGCAAAAGATGGACCAGTTAGCATGAGGTTCCCCTGTTTTGAGAGAAAACATAACCCAATTAAGAAAGTGGTTTAAGCATTCTTTGAAAGCATAAATTTTACAGTATTTTCATAAAAATTATATTGAATCCCCTTAAAATATTTTCAAGAGTTAATTTCAGTTTGGACTCCTTTCTTACCGAAGTTTAACATTGGACCTTATTTAGTCCATATTTCCACCTTGGACATATTTATTTTACCCTTATTTTTCACTTTGAACTTCGTTTTACTCATCCTCAAGATTTGTCTTAGTGTGCTACCATTATCTGGAATTTTTGGCATCTGGATAAATTCGCAAAAGTAGAGGCCTATCGAACGGTGGAAGATCGACAGGCCAAGCAATCGAACAGCGCTCGTTCGACTCGGGCGTTCAACAGGCCCTACCGCCTGGCAGCCGTAGTACCTGTAGAACGACGGGCGTTCGACAAGCCCCCCCCCCACCAACCCTATCGAACAATAGGGGTCTAGTCGGTGCTCTCTTCTATTCTGGTCCACGTGTCCATGGCGATCGGCCTCCCGAGCTGGGTCGTCAAGGCCATAGATAGGAAACGTCGTGCCTTCCTATGGACGGGTTCAGACTTGGTCCATGAGAGTCAGTGCCTTGTGTCTTGGATGAATGTTTGCCATCCCAGAGCTGTTGGTGGTCTAGGCATTGCTGATTTGAGGATGCCAAGTTTCGCTCTACGCCTTTGCTGGCTTTGGCTACAATGCTCAAGGCACCCGTACTGGGCTGACCTAAAGGCTTCCTTCGAGCGGTGCGTCTTCGATATGTTTGCGGCATCCACCTTCTTCATGCTAGGAGACGGTGCGTCGACTTTCTTTTGGACGAACCAATGAATCGAGGGTCGCTTGGTGGCCTTCTTGGCACCGGACCTTCTCCTTACCGTGCCCCCGCGTCTTTGGGCTTCACACACGGTTTCCTCTGCGCTTGTGGACTAGTTCTAGGTGAGGGACATCCGTGGCGCCCTCACTGTCCTGGTCATCTTTCAATTCCTGGTGGCCTGGGATGTTGTGATTCCTATCCAGCTCTCGCTGGGCATGGAGCACCGTCTTACCTGACGTTGGACAAGCGACCAGCCCGCTCAGCCTACCGGACGTTCTTCCTTGACCAACACTCCTTTGCTTGTGCTGACTGCTCTGGCAAGCAAAAGATCCTGCCAAAAGCAAACTTTTCCTTTGGCTTGCGTTTTAGCAACGCTGCTGGACAGCTGATCTTCTGTAAAAGCGTGGCATTGATAGCCACATGGCCTATCCTTTTTGCACTCAGGATCTTGAGATGGCGAACCACATCCTTCTTGACTATGTTTTCGCTCGTCAGGTCTAGCACTGTGTGCTATCTCCTCTTGGCTGGTCGGTCCTCGCTCCTCTTCGTGGCTGCTTGCTCCAGGTCTGGTGGCCGTCCTCTAGGGCAGTCCTGCCAAAGCACCTTCGAGTGGGCTTCGACTCCCTGGTCTTTCTAGTCTCTTGGCAGCTGTGAACGGAACCAAATTCCATGGTCTTTGATTCTTCTCTCTCCTGGCTCTCTACGGTCCTGGAGTCTATCCTTCTGGAGGGCCATCCTTGGTCTTCGGCTGGCGTCGCTGCTTTTGGGAGCTTGTTGGGAGTGTAGCGGGGCTCCGCCACAACCTTCCCTCTTTTTAAGAGCAGCGTTTCTAGTAGCGTTTTTCCTTAGCGTTTTGTTTTTTCTTTTTGTTTTCGTATCCCCATGCAATGGTCTTCTGACCGGTTGCGTTGTGTAACAAAAACTCTGTTTTCTTCTAATATATTAACATGTAATTTTTTTGCGTGTTCGTGAAAAAATAAAACCTGTCAGTGAGGACGCTCCGATATCTCTATCTTGGTTTCTTTTGGCACACCCAGCTAATTGTGATGGAATTATATATGTACATATGTATATAGCAAAATACTACCCGGGTGCCTGGCAGCAGATAGAGAATATAATGTATATACTCTTGTTATCTAAAACAAATTATGTGTGTATACAAAAATTATTTGTAAAGGCGCCTGGTATATTTCAGTCGGATTTAAGATGCATCTGCGTGCTGCTAAGGAGGAGGGACCTCTGAGACTTAAATTAATGACCGCCTACTGAATTGTGCTACGCAAGGTGGATTGTCAAAAAAAAAACAAATTTCCGTAGGCCCTTGGTTGCAAACGAACCGAAAAACGCACGTGGAAACGACTTATACGCCACTTGAACAAATGTTTTTCTTGTAGTAGTGTGGGCAAGTAGAAATGGAAACAACGTAATTACAATCAAATTATACCAAAGAAAACATAATCAATTTAAAACAAGAGTAGAATTTAAATTTTTTTTATGGTCGAGGTTGCAAATATACAAAGTATTTTGATTCATACTCCCAGATATTAACAGGTTACAAAACCCCACTACTATACATGTTGAGCATATATTTACTACAATTTTGTCTTTGAAAATTGTAGTCGTTGATTTGCAGGTGTTTGTTTTGATTCTTCTCTATTTAAATAATATTGTTTCACATATGCTAAATTTACTTGAGATTTAAATAATGTGGGTTCTCTGAAACCTTTATATATCATAAAACTTTTGTAGTCATATGCCAAAAGCCATAATGTCTTTAGATCTGTAACTTTGAGCATAGTGCATGGGGTTTTTAGAATTTACTCTTAAAAACAAAGTCCATTGTATCTTCTCTTTATTTTCTACTGTACTCTCTTCGTTCAAAATGAACAAGTCTAGCTAGTATGAAATATTGCACATTACTATGA
This sequence comes from Oryza officinalis, assembly GCA_008326285.1. Lineage (NCBI taxonomy): Eukaryota > Viridiplantae > Streptophyta > Magnoliopsida > Poales > Poaceae > Oryza > Oryza officinalis. The sequence continues at coordinate 3,889,927 of BDMV01000011.1, read as the reverse complement.
ATTTGGACATCAGATTCACAGTATGTATAGCAGAATGTGTCACTCTACAACTGTAGTAATATGTTATATCCTACTAGTTAGTTTATTTTGGGATATAGGAAATACACACATAGCACATATGGAGGGCAGCAAATCAAACCACTAAACTACAGAATAAAATTACACGCGCTAAGTATTGTATCGGTTCAACACGCGATAAGCTTTTAATTAAAAACACACACATGTTGCAGCTTCTATTATTTTCCACTGGAGCGTACCTATCGTAGTTGTCAACGCGTTAATGTGAGGCTGGTTCTGTCTCAAAGTGAAAAAAAAAGAAGTGCGGCGCGCTAGTTGACTAGCTCTACTTATCATATCTTTTTTTAGAGAAAACGATTGATCAATTGCTGTGTGCTTGAATCAAAAACTAACGGAAGTTGAGTTTATGTATCTTCGACGGAATTTGTCGTAACTCTATTTTTTTATTAAGTATATATACCATACGCGATTGCGTCCTTAGTCTAGAACTTACAATCCTATAAATAGACATGGCCATTTCGCCAGCTCTTTTCTTATCAACATCCTGCTAGCTGCAGAGTGTTCACCACAGGTACACTTGCTAAATTATTGTTAGTTTGTTACACGCCTTAGACCGTGTGTACTAATATATATATCTATGGATAGTTGGCTATTATGCGAGGTACACTGATGTTCCTATTGATCTTGAGATCCAATCCTAGTACTGTAGTGGTCTGTTCCTTATCCTTTTAATTTGAGTGTAAGCAGTGTTATTCTGGCTATAGCACAACTAATTAATCGAGGTCGATTAGCTAGTTATTATCTTGTATACTCCCTCCATATCAAATTACTTGTTCCTCTAGGTTTGTCGTAACTCAAATATGTTTATCTCTAACATTAATTTTTAATATATGTAGTTTAACAACATATAAATTATATATTATGAAATTATTTCTCACTATGAACCTAAAATATAAATATTATGATATTAACTATATGAGTTTATATAAATTGATGACCAAATATTAAAATATTTGACTTCATACAAATTAACCTAGAACAACAAGTAAACTAGTTCATACAAATTAACCTAGAACAACAAGTAAACTAGTAAGTAGAAACGGAGCGTGAGTAATTACTTTATTCAAACTAGGGAGAAAACCCACGCAGATACGCAGGGCAATTTATTTATTCTTTATTAAAATAATTTGTTTATTCTTTATAAAAAAAATGTTAAAAGATGTTATCTTACCATATTTTATTTAAAGACCGCAGATTATCTTATAGTCATAAAAAAAGAAAATCTCTACCCTAAAATTGACCATAGACTTTGATACACTAAATTAAATTATAAGAATGTCTCTTATATTAAAAAAAATCATTGTTTCCTGGTTATATATAAACTCCCCTATCATAACTACTTATTATTGTTCTCTCGAAAAAGCTAAGTGTCTTTTTAATAGATAGAATTGCTTATAAAAAACTTAATATATCATCAATACAATAAAAAAATCATCTCCATTTCATACCAAAGTGCACATGTCTCACTTGTGTCTAAATGTATAAATATTTTTAAATACCGCTTCTATCAATTAATAAGAAAAAACCATTAAAATTAGATATAAATACCCATCTAACATGTGAAATTGGCCATATCTACTAAGGCTTTATTTCCTAATGCCTTGAAATATGGGTCCTGCATCAATGTAGCCATGCCTCTCAAGACTAGCTTTGATCACAATTTTAACACCTAACTCACTGTCTACACACTTATAAAGAATTGTATTAGTTAGTGGGTTAGTTGAGCTCTACTGCCAAGAGTGAAAGGAATTATAGAGGACTCGATGGACCAGGGTTTCAAAAACCGCCGGGGGCCCGGTTACCGCCACCCGGCGGTACGGCGGTTACCGGCGGTAACCGCGGTAACCGCGCAAAACCGCGACAAATTTACAAATCGAAATTTGAATTCAAAAATTCGGGCAAACCGCGCGGTTTAGCGCGGTTACCGCGCGGTTTGACGCGGTAACCGCGCGGTTTGGCGCGGTTACCGCGCGATGTGTAATGGGTCGCACAGTAACGGGCCGGCCCATTTTTTTTTCTTTTTCCAATTTTCAAATTTATTCTCCGTTTTGCTCTCAAATATGAATAAATATTACTCTTTTTTGAGAAATTTCTTCACCATAAAACACTATAAATCAAGCACTACCTTCACCATTTTTTTTGATTTTTTTCTTTTTTTTTAAATTTTTGAATTTGGACGAATTTTATTAAACCGTACCGCGCGGTACGGGTAACCGTACCCCCGCGGTACGGGCGGTAACCGCGGTAACCGCGCGGTTACCGGCGGTTTTAGTAACCCTGCGATGGACTAATCATATGTAGGTATGTACAAACATAATAAAGTTTTAGTTTTAAATTTGAGGATTATGAGGGAAAGATTAATATTTTTTAATCATATGTGCATACGTATGTTTTTTTAGGTTTGTTTGGATGAATAGTACTTTTTTCTATGGTACGTACACCGGAGATTAATATGGAGGGATTACTTTAATATATCTGATCTAATGTTTAAAAATAATGGGTCACGTAACGGCTTAGGAGTGTTTATATGATGTTCAATGGCCTTTTAGTATATAATAATATTTTTGCCTTAATGATTGGTGGATAGCAGTACATACGTAGAATTGATACAATTTTTGCCTTAATGATTGGTGGATAGCAGTACATACGTAGAATTGATACAAGGGTTTAAGTGTAACATAGAATTGACACATAAGGTAAGTTATGTATGAGTTGAGTACACTGGATCTTATATACTATATACTTCGTTAACTTAAGTTTAAACTCCAAAGATTGAAGAGGAAAAGATCAACATATACACCTCCTAATACTCTTAATTAAGACATATCGGTCTGGTTCATTTAATCATTTTTTTTATAGTCCTTTAAATACTAAAGATATAATTATATCAAAATATTTATCTGGACATATCTAGATTTATATTACTGTGATAATTCATATTTTAAAGCGGTGATAATATTTTTTAGTGCTAATCACAATTAGAGTATTTTAGTTTGGGATATTGTAGATTGCATTAAATATTAAAGTTATGATGACGTCAATTTTCAATGAAAGATTTAAGTAACATTATTTTGTTTTGTGAAAAATAATATTATTTTAACATATCAATATTTTAGAACGGTGCTATTGTTTTTTTGGAGTGCTAATCACAACTAATTATAGTATTTTATTTTGTGATATTATAGAGCTAATCTAATTATGCATGATTGTGAAGTGATATATGATGATATGATCTACATTATCTATTTTCTACACAATCTTTTTTATTATTGGAATAGCATGCGAAAGGTCCGGATATGATTTAAAATAATAAAGGAAATTTTTTTTGGAATGTTACTCATGATTTAAGTGTTTTTATTTTTTTCATATCTATTATATTCAATTTATTTGCGAAAGTTTTATAAAGTGATACATGATCATATAATATACATTGCCTTTTTTTTTCTATTTCTACTTAACAGCTTCAATTGCATCCTAAATATTTCTTATGAGGTAAAGAATGTAGTAGCTTATATTGGTATTTGAATGGTTAATTAAGTACCATGAATACGATAATAAAGAATGATAAAAAAGATTCATGTGCAATTTAAAGGTTATGATTATTTCTATATACAAAAATTATTTAAAAATATTATTTTTAATTGTAACAAACTTAAAAGAAAGAAAGAGATGAGAAACTGGATAGGAGGGGGAGGGATAACATACGTACGAGAGGAGGGTGGAGAGGGGAGGGAGGTGGTTTGGGTTTTTTTTCTAAAAATAAATCTAATAGATGAAAATAGTGGGCCTACCAGTTTATTAGAGAGCCACGTAACAGTTTAGAAGCATTTGTAGGAGTCACACATGACGGTTTGAGAGCGTTTATAGAAATTTTAATAGATTTTTAGTATATAATAGATAGATATACATACGTGTATGACCATTTTTATATATATTATCATTTGTAGCTGTTGATTATGCACCGCTGGTTTTAAATATTAATGGCATGATGTTAGGCCAAGCTGTATTAATATCCCTTAATTCTATGCACGTATATTACTCTCGACATATGGTACAACAACGCTGCCTTAATTCTTCGGACAACAGTATGGCATGTTTGATTTGTTTATTCTCTAATAAAAAATCGAGGATCCTATTGTATTTGGCTATATCAAATGTGTGAACTTTGTTTCTTCGTGTTGATTTTCAGGACCAGTGTGTCTTAAGCACAAAACAAAAGAATGTATTAGACTTTAGATGTCCAAGCCCTTTCAGTTATATATACACCACTCGTCTCATTGTCTAAAGATCGGTGGTTCTTCACTGGTTTAACCAGTATCTGACTGATGTACTGTGCAGTAGCGATAAATCTAGGAATTACCACAGTTCGAAGATCTAAGATCTAGCACATATGTTAGGAGCGTCCTTTAACGCCATAAAGATAGATGAAAAATGGTGGGCAACAGGGGTTTGAAATGGTGTAGGGCAAAGGATAAAAGAAAAAGGTACATATAATGAATTAATTTTATCAATTATAAGTTATTTTAGTCGAACTTGGCCTTATTTATAAGAGGAATGGTCTTTCATAATTAAACTGGGTTTATTTACGTTCTATTAAGCTTAGAAATACATTTAGACTGTGTTTGGGAGGTGAGGTTAGGAACTCACCTCTCACACACGTAAAACGGAGCGACGCATTTTCTTATGATTAATTAAGTATTTATTATTTTTTTTGAAAAATAAATTAATATGATTTTTTAAAGCAAGAAACTTTTTGCAAAAAATACACCGTTTAAAAAACGTGCACGCGGAACACGAGAGATAGAAGTTAGGAACTCGCTCTACCAAACACACTCTTAGTACTCGAGGAACCCTAGCCCCTAGCTAAATAAAGAAACATGAGAAGAGGCAAATTAGACTCGGACTAGGGAGTCTATCGATTAGACCACGCAAATACCTTCAGTTAGTCCACGGTTCATTCTCCGGTCAAATCGCCTGAATACCTGTGTCAGATCACTGTTCATTATCCAGTCAAATGGACGTGATACATGCGGTCCGACCAGCCTTAAGATGTAGCAATTTTTAGTTACGTTGTTTAGATTCATAAGCTAAAAGTTATATATATATATATATATATATATATATATATATATATATATATATATAGATATAGATAGATAGATATAGATATAGATATAGATAGATAGATAGATAGATAGGTAGGGATGGAATAATTTCTTTTGAGAAGCAAGATCCATCGTACGTTTTGTACGTACTCTGATTGAAACTCCTTGATGGAAACAGATCGACGTGTGCCACAAATTTAAGCCGCGGGCAAGGCAACAATTAAAATCGGCGCATGGGTGGCCGTGTTGAGAATGTGCACTACAACATCAGGAGACACAGATACAGTGATTTCATCGACGACCTTCGCAGAATGCTCGCCCAGCATCAACACCGCGATGATGTCGGTGGCCATCCCGTGCTCGCTTTGCAATGTCCTAAACAGCCGGAGAGGTGGATATACATTCACTTGGTGGGCAATGGCAATGAGAAGGCAACCCTAGCTGTTCGGGATGATAATGTGTACCTTATTGGCTTCAGGAACATGGAAGGACAATGGTTCCACTTGGGCTCATCACACAACAGCAGCCCAATTCTCCCGGGACGACCATGTACGTTTTTAGGATGCGACGTTACTTATAGAAGCTTACTTGGTGCTGTCTCGCGTAGCGAGGTCGAGAGTAGGTTGGTGAATATGGACCTGCGAAAGACTCGCGTGCTCGATGCCGTCCATAGGCTGTCGGGCTACGCACATCCTCAAGACGGAGGAGTTGACGATGACACCAAACGGGCTTTGGCGCGCCTGATTGTCGTGATCTGCGAGTCGGCGAGGATGGCTCCACACTACAACACGGTAAACGATGGGTGGCATTACAATGACGAAATCTCTCTCAAGCGTCGGCACGTAAACTACTTGTGGAACTGGGGGCGTATGTCAAGGGCTCTGCTGAATCGCAATAGGTCATCTTGGCCTAGACAACTTATTGACAAGGCCAGGGTCAACAACGAACAAGAGGCGCTCCAAGTAGTCCAGCTGCTGCTTAACCGTACTGTGCACAAGCGCTACCATAACTTGTCGTACGGTTACAGGGTGCCTGCGGCAAGTAGTTCAGCATGGGCAGCACGGCCAATTTCGCTTGTACGCATGGTGCGGGCTGATTATCTAGGTGACCACGGTTACGGGGTGCCTGCGGCAATAAGGTCAGCGGACGACAGTGTTGGGCGCTTATTAGTGGAGGTGTTGACCGTCCGGGCCGACTTTGACGATTACTGTACCATCTCCGTCTTCGACGGAAAACGCGGCCAGATCATCTACAAGCACCAACAAGGAGATGACGCTGCTGCCATCCACGACTCTAAGGTCGTAATGTTTCCGTTACGCTCTTACAAGCAAGTTTCATGTTCTAATATAGCATACGTGCTGTCAAAAGTCAGAATCTTAAATATCTAATAATATTAGGATTTAAAATGTAAAAAAATATATTAATATATTTGTCATAAAAAAACTCTTTCATACACTCTATATATAGTTACACAGTTTTTAATAACTTTCATAAATATACTGATTCAAAAATAACGATAAAAAAATGTCTATCGTGTTATTTTCAAAATGTCTCAAGTAAAGAAATATCGAATATAGTATATATGTGTATGGACGTTTTGCCGTCCCTAAATTGATGATCGATTTAACTAATAATGTTTCTTCTTCAGGTGGATATGAAGTGTACCACAATTTTTCATCCACAGCTTTACAGATATAAGATATATACTACTAATGTTTAATTATGTGCATTCTCACTATTGATATTTTAGTTTCATATATACTACCTTTTACTCACTAAAGCTTTATCGAATATATATGTATATATGGTTTTTAAGAGATGTATTCCTGTACAAGTTTTATAATATTTAATTGTTATTTAATTTATCAGTTTTTGCATATGAAGTATTGGAAAATTTAGAATTAATAACTACCAAGTTGATCGCTTTCTATGGACTTTCCTCTTAATAATCCACACAGTTATAGAAAATTGGCTCCACGTACCGACATAGATAGGTACATCTCCCTTCTCTAATTAATAAGCTAATAGTATATATGACGTAACCACCGTTAGATAGGTATACAGATATATGGATAGGTACATCTCCCTTCTCTTAGTTTTCTTTTATATTCACTAGCAAAAATACTCGTGCGTTGCAACGGATAAAAAAAATCTATATATTTCAATTATAATTACTTTGACCGTTAGATTGTTAGATCATAGTAGGTTCAAATTATAAGCGCATCATATACTCTGGAAACCGAGTTCGAATCCCATCATTGCATGTTTTTTCTAATTTTTGCATAATATACGCATATGACACGGAGGACGGACGAAAATCAAGATAGTACGAAATCATCTTCAATTTTTATAATAGATAAAGATTAGTTGGCTAACAGGTTCTTATTTGTTAGTCGCTTAAGGATGCGTTTGGATGGTGGTCAAGGGTGGATGGCATTGGGCCATCCAGTTTTTTAGGGATATGGCCATCCAGTTTTTTGTTTGGTTGGGTAGATGGGATGAGCCAAGTTTTTGTTTGGTTGGATGGACAAAAGGTGGATATGGTGAGCCAATCTATTATTTGGTAGGATGGATGAATGTTGTCATCACCTTTTGGATAGAAATGGTGAGAATACCTCCTACCTGGTATACTTGGGAAAATTCGATGGTTGCATGTACAAATAATCAAATGCATAACGTATTTGTTGTCTACCTTGAGAACAGAAAATTATTGGGGGATGAATTTCCGCTTTTCCTAATCCCTTTCCTGAAACTTGTGTTTCGTTTAGGATCGGGAAAGCATCACCCAAACCCTGTGTTCAATGTTCAATACTGCATTTGAGTTACACAACAACAAAATGTTCAGGTTATAATTAATCAGTACTTCAATATAATTCTGCACACATATTCAATATGCCTGTACTCATCAGCACACATACATCTTTAGGACGCATGACTCCACATCTTTGTAGACATTAGGAAAACAAAACAATAGCTGAACAACACGATTTGGAATAAACTGACTCCATAGAAGTTTGCTTCCCGTAATCCATAGAAATTTGCTACTGAATGACAACCGAATACATACAAGTCATTGTCAATAAATTGATCAACAAAAATAGAGTCTACTGATCAACAAAAATAGGGTCTACATACTACTGGAAATCTGAATCAATGAGCATTAAAACCCATCAAAAATATGTCTAGGTTGAACCGTAAAAGTTTCAGGCAAAGATTCAATAACATAAGATCCAACAGCAGCGCTTGCTCCAAAGGATGTCTTCACTCTAAACAGCGGTGTTCCTCCTGCATGTTCCAGAACTATTGGTTCCATAAGAATGCTCCTCCTACATGTTCTAAAACTATTAGTTTCATAAGAATGTAAAATTATTCTGTAGCAAAATTTAAAATTCAATTTTCATGACTTCCATCTGTTTAACCTTAATAACTATTAGCTTGAAGTTAATTTCAAACCAAATAGTTCTAGTTTTTTATGGAGATGATTAGCATCAGAGCTGGTGGCTGATTGGATTTAACCAAGAGCAGACTCTACCCTGGCCTAGTCTCCTTCAGTCAAGACAATTAAATAGTAGACACAGTGTGCATGAGTAAAATCAGTTTGTAGAATCAGCTTTAGAATGATCAAACTGGTATAAAATAACCATGATTTGGTCTAAAAATACAAAAACTAAAATCTAATGCTACAGGTGATCACTACTATGTAAAGAGAACTATAACAACGAAATCTGGACAGTATGGGTTTACATCTGTACCAATTTACCAACTCTTAAAACCTACTAGCACATTGTTTTAGAGTGCAAAAATATGATCATGATCCTCATCCGCACTAACACTAGAGCCCAGTTTTTTTTTTGCATAACTGAATATGGACAAATTTCTTCCAATTAAATTTGTGCATTTCAAACTGAGAATAATAGTTTTATTGAGAATCATCAACACAAAAATGTCTTACTTGCTCTTATTCTAGAAGCCACATGTACATGGCAAAAACATCAAACCAAAGTTGGACTTAGAGCTGTTAGGCAAAGCATACACTAGAGCGTACAAACAATCACTTGCCAAATTGTAAAACAAGCGATCTTAACTTGACTAAAGGAAAACCAGAACTTGCAATCAACTTAAGTCACTATTCAATTTAAGATTTCAAAACTTGAGCACAGTCAGAACTAGAGTTTGACAACTTTAGATTTCAGAACTTGAAAATTGTAATGAATTGCAGGCATGTAACAATCTAGTATGGTTTATTTTGTCAGAACTACTCCATTTCAGTACAGGACTAAAGATTCAGAATTTCAGGTTTTAGAACCACATCATATGATTGAGATTCATGTACTAAACCTTTTGTAGCATTCAGTACAAAAGGAATAGAGTTGGTTTCAATACAATAGGACCTTATTTTTCAGAGTAATTTAATTTACACTTTGCTACATGAATCAACATGGATAAGTAAAGTGTGTACTCTAAATTTCTGAATATGACATGCAGAACCGCCAATTCAGATTTCACTTACCCTGCTCTCCGGCAGATTTCACTTAAAAGTGGTGGCAATATATCTTGCAACCCAAGTGACCTTGTGAGCAAATTCAAGGGTAACAAACACCCTTATAGTTGGAGGATTGTCAACTAGATGTGCATGATAATGAGCAAGATGTGTATCTTCAAACCCTGGAATGCTATGCACACTCTCATACAGGTTATCGGGCAGCTCTTTGTTAGATTTTGCAGCCTCTTTTCCAGCTTGAACTATTGCTCCAGCAAGCTTGTCACCAACAGATTTAAATGCGCCTATCAGTCCTTCCTCTTCAATTGTAGCAGCAGTCTTTGCTTTCTTGGGTTTGGGTGCTGAAGATGATGCACCATTCTCCTCATTAAGGGCATGAACTCTACTAGCTGATCCAGTTGCTGCAGCACTTCCAATACCAATTTCTTCTTCTTCTTCATCATCAATGGCAATAGATTCATTGGCTAGAGGATCACCTGATCCTTTTGCATATTTCCCTGTAGCCAAGCTATTACCAAATATCACAAGCATCTTGCCATAATTGTGAATAGGTTTGTTCAGATATTCAGCATCAGCCTTGTGATCCTACAACATGGTTTAATAATAAAACAAATTTCAGCAACCAATACAAGTTTCAGCAACCATTATAAATTTCAGCAACCACTACTAGTTTCAGCAACCACTATAGGTAACAATAAAATGGTGTAAGTGTGGTTGTGGCATACCTTGATGTGGTCTGCATAATGTTTATGATCAAGTGATATGATAAAATTATCATCATCCCAAAGAGCAGCACTCAACTTTCTCAGATCAGCTATCTTAGAATATTTCCTTTTCCAAGTCCTAATGTGATTAGTAATCTGATCTGAAATCAAATTAATATTGAAGTGATCATTCAAAGCTTTAGCACAAGCCTTCAAGTGGACTTGCTTAAACCCCGAGGAAGTTTTGTTCCCACTAGCAACAATACCCTCGAGGTATTCAAGCATGTAGGTAGACATTGAAGATGTCCATGTAACATGTCCACCCTTATCACTTTGTCCACTTCCCTCCATTGCCTAGCATGTATAAAGAAATTGATTTCAGCAAACATATAAATTTCTGCTTGCATATAAATTTCAGCAACCAATACAAATTTCAGCAAGCATATAAATTTCAACAACCACTATAAATTTCAGCAAGCATATAAATTTCAGCAACCAATACAAATTTCAGCAAACAAATAAATTTCAGCTTGCATATAAATTTCAGCAACCACTAAAAATATCAGCAAGCATACAAATTTTAGCAAACAATAAATTTCAGCTTGCAAATACATGTCAGCAAATACATAAGTCTTAAAAAGGAGTATATAAGTCCTAGAGTTCCATACAAATACATAGACTACAAATCTAAAATTTTTAATTTCTATGGTGAGCTTGACGATCTTCCCACATTTGGTCTGCGATATTCTGCCTAAACTGAACCATGTATGCATGCTCAATAGCTTGCCCACTTCTTGATGTTGCATAATTGTAGTTGGCTATCCATTCTTCCTCTGATATGATAAAATCATCACCACCATCTTCTATAATCCAATTCTGAATAATACAACAAGCTACCATAATATCCACTTGAGTTGGATAGGGAAAAAATAGAGTAGCATCATCTAAAATTTTCCACCTCCTCTTGAGAGACCCAAAAGCACGCTCAACGGTCACCCGAAGAGATGAGTGCCTCAAATTGAATAGCTCCTTCTCATTCTGTACAGGATTAGTCCCCCACTCATTCAAGTGATACCTCACATCACGAAAAGGGGGTAAAAATCCAGGTTTTGCTCCATATCCCGCATCAACTAGGTAGAATTTTCCTAACATATAAGGACAAGTTGGTGAAATGTGTTGTTGTCAATAATTTTTCTATGCACAAGTTGGACTTACATTACCTTGTGGGACACGAAGGCCATCTGTACGCTCTATAGCATCACGTAAAGCTACAGCATCATGTGCTGTCCCCTCCCAACCAGCCAACACATACGTGAACTTAAGGTCAAAATCTATAGCTGCCATTATATTTTGAGTAGCATGATCCTTCCTACCACGAAAGGAAGGCTCCATATCTTTGGTAACAGAGACTCGTACATGTGTGCCATCAATAGCTCCAATACAGTCCTATTTGGTGAACACAAAAAGGTAAAAAATTTAAATGGGCATAATTTTACGTCTACAAATAATGGTGTACAACTAGTTGTGGATCATACCTTAAAATAAGGATCCCACCTTGGGTTCCCTAATATTTTTGATGGAGTCGTTATTGAGGGTGGCCTTATTAATTCCTTTCTCAGCTCACCAACAGCATGAAGGACTAGGTTGAAATATTGGCTAACAGTTTCATCGGACCTATAAAAATTAGTGGCAACTACCCTATTTCTAACATTGTGCCCAATTGTATGTAAAAACATAGCCACTTGCTCTTCAACAGGCATATGTATAGTATCCACAAGCAAGCCACGATCCCTAAAAAGTTTACAAAAACGGAAAAAAAGTGCTCTTTTAAGCCTTAGCATGTTCACACAGATGGTATCGTTTTTCCAAATCTTGTCATTGAGATAATCAAATCTTTTCCTATCTCTTTCATCTATTGGCCCATAGGTAATCCCTTCTCTCCTTGGAACCCTTTTCCTTTTCTTATTTCTAGACTCGATAACCATAGCCATCATTGACAACAACATATATGATGCAGCCGCATAAATCAGAAACCGTGTTCTGCTGTCCATCTACAATGCCAAAGTTTGACCAAATCAGGTCTACCACATTCATGCACACATATATTGAGTCATACAACATATAGCACTCAGATCTGAAAAAAATATCAGAAAATAGCAACTATAGCACTCTATAATCATTCATGCCCATGCTTAGAAACTACTATAGCACTTAGATCCGAACAAATCAATCACCAAAAAACAAGAACTATGCTCAAATTTGTAGTATACCTTTAAACGAGGAGGAATGCAAAGAGAGGGATGCTGTTTCTACTCGCCGCCGCAGCTGCCGAGTGGAGCCGCCGCTGTGCCGCCTGCAACCGCCGCCGCGCCGCCTGCAGTCGCCGCCGCCCAGCCGCCGTCGCCCAGCCTGCAGCCACCGCCGTGCCGCCTGCAGCCGCCGAATGAGGGAGGAGAGCTAGGGTTTGCCACTGTGAACCGGTAAAGGATAAGGATGGGAGATAAGGATGGGAGGAGGTGAGGGAACCCGAGGGAACCCGACCTCTTCACGTGCGCGACACGGTCCTGGGCCGCCCAGTCCGGCCAAATCGGCCGGATGCACAGAGCCGGCATCTGGAGGGAATATTCCCTAGGTGGTGGCCATATCCAGGACAGCCCACCATCCAAACACCTCCAAAATTTGGGCAGCCATATCCTATCCCAGCCTATCCCTCCATCCAAACACATCCTAACATTGCAAAATGCATATCCTAAAGCTTGAACTATATTAAAAACTACAGTTTCGATATACAAGTTTCTTTTGAGTCTGCTTTATTTTATGTTTCTTGGATTGCCTAGATCCTTTTTTATGTTTATCTAGATTATAGTTTTTTTTCTTATTATTGGCAAGGAACCAATTTTTTTTAGCATTGTAAGTTAGAACTTTCTTAATTAGTTTCACCCCAAGAAAAATAGACAGTACGTACATACAAGTTGACTTGACCTATTAGTAGTTGAAAAAAGTACTAATTGATAGATAAGAAAATCAGATATTACTTACTCCTAGCTGGTTCCTTAAAAAGTCAGTGTATAGAAAGATAGAATTGTAATGAATACTTAGTTTTTAAAAAAAGGAATCAACATGAGATTGTGCTTTTTGAAAAGGGGAAAAACAGTCTATGAATTGCAATGAGTACGCATCGTTTGATGCTTGCATGCAGGGAAACTTGATGCTTACTGGGCCCTATAGAGCCATCTCAGCCGACGGGAGCTTCGTCATTGAAGTTGATACCAACGGTGAGGGCGAGACAAGTGAATCATCCAGCGATGTTGATGGTACGCTGTACTGGGACTGCTATGACGACGACAACGAGTACGACAAGATATTGACAGGCACCATCAGCACAGGCCTCGGCCCCCTTAGGGTGACCTACGCGGTGCTGAGCAACGCAGTGGAGGCCACCGTGCAGGTCAAGCTGCTGCGTCTCGCCGGAGACAGAGCCGCCACGGTGACAGATACCCTCTTCCTCTACGGTGATATAACCGTGACCAGCCAACGCTTCTGGGGAGCCAGGAGCATGCTCTTCAGCCGTGGCTGGCAGGAGAAATTGAGGGTCACCTCTGGCTCGACCCTTCCACTGTCGCGATGTGTTGTTGCGGTGCCACTTGACTGGCCGGTCGAGATAAAGGCGAAGCTGTACGTTGGAACTTCCAATATCAATTACACTTGTTTCCAAGGTAAGCTGGAGTTCGCCGCCGGCGGTGAGCAGCAGAATATCCCTCAAACTTACGAAGTCGTCGGCGTAGCCGATCTGATCACCGTGTGCACACTGGTCTGACTGCAATCTCGCCGCTGATCTGACCAGTGTTGTCTGGCCGGTCAGATCACCGCCGATCTAACCGGTTCCTCGTCGCCGGGTAGACCGTCGCCACGCTGCCTGTTAGACTGCTCGATAAACTCCAGCCAAACCATCGGGGTCCAGAAAAACACGTATCGACAAAACTCTTAAAAGTAGATCAACTTTATTGCATCAATATATGTTTACAAAGTGCATTTTAAGCACTCCTCTCTTTAACTCTCGAACTAGAATTAAAATCTTGAAGCAAACTCTAACTTTTCTCTTCCAAAAAGTCTATATCTTCTAACTTCAACCCCTCATCTATTTATACCCATAACGTGATTGTGCCTAGCCACAAATCCAACTAGAACTAGGACTCCTAATCACATAGAAAACCTACCAAATCAGTGAAACAACATCCCCATACAACTCCTCACCCCAATATTTTTAAACTTGGACTCCAATCCAAATTTGATTTCTCTTTCTATACGCACACAACACCATGTCTATGATATATGGAAACATTTACCTCCATGTGCATTGTTCTTTAGCCTGGGCATCCCGCGTGATATCCTTAACCGTCTGGACCTCAATTTCTTCTAAGCCTAGTCCCAATCCATCACCGGCTATACTCTTATGATCTCAAGTAACACCTGCACATGAATAATAAAGAAACTCCATATCACATCAACTCGACTCACATTAGCACACAATAGTATCACATACGAATAAAAACTATCTAGAAGTCATAAATATGAAGCAATCTAGAAATTTCACGAAAACAACTTGAAACCAACTCTCTTCTGGAGTCTATCGGTTTGACCGTCGGGCAACCCAGTCAGACCGCCCAGACACTTTTGGTCTGACCGGCCACCCAGTGCTAATCGTACTGTGCACCGTCTGAAAACACTTTGCACTGTATTTTCATAAACATTTATTTTTAACAGTTGTTTATCACATAGATAAATCAACATCTTAATTTCAGGCTAGATGCATATATAAGATTGAGCACTCATCTTTCACACTTGCAGGGATCAAGTGGTAAACAGCATAGAGACGACGGTCGATCGACGGAGATTCTCTATAGTGATAACCACAACAGTGATTGCAAGGGGGAACTAATTGGATCGTTCCAGAACATCCAAGTATCTAGCTGTATCGCTTAATTTTTCTATACGGGTTCAGTAAATAAGGCTCTTCATATAAACGGAATTGTTTTAATACGACGATTTCGGTGAAGAGAAGACAGATTTGCATGTGTGCTATACTATTATCTGTACTGTCTACAAAATATTGTGTGCTCTGACGTTGTGTGGTTTGTCGGAGATCTATCGTATAGGTGATTGTGTATGGTTGTGAACTCATAAAACAGCAATTATTGTATCCCTCCAATAGTTTGTTTGCGTTAATTATAAGTATGTGACTATTGCTTGTCAAAATTACTGTTTAATTTGTGTATAGTGTAAAATTATAATTATGGGTCGCAAAGAGGATGGCCAAACAATCCAATATGCTGGTTATACAATGGAACCACGGAAACGCCAACCCAAATTTTAAAATTCAAACGTTACTCTGTTGAACTTTGGCAAAGAGAAGCAACATTAGATCCACAATTGCAAGAGGTTAAGCATACCCGGCCCATCTGTCTGATGCTCACCTCCAGATGCCTTTCTGTCGGAAGAAAATGTGGCACACACAGATGAGCAATGGAAAAGGATGCAACCAGGTAGCTCATGTTGCTGCACAATCATGAAATGGTATAGGATTAAAATTATCAAGTCGATTTGTCAAGTAGAAAACGGTACTGGATTTTTTGATATGAGTAAAGCATTGGAGAACATGGGCACAGCTTGAACAGAACCAAATCAAATCAGAGGGTAGAACGAAGCAAACGGATCGAAAAGAGAGAGAGAGAGAGAGAAATCAAAGACAACAAGGAACGAGGGGGATTCAAGAGGTCAAAAACTTAACCATGCTTGTTCGCAAGACGATCCAATACATACAGGGGCCAGTGGCCAAATCCCATGATGAAGCATAGCTTCTCTGCAGTGAGCTGAATGCTTCTTTTGATTTGTGCAAGACCTAATTAATACTGCGATCGTGGCAGCCAAGGTGGATTCTTGATTTAATCTGGTTGGACTTATTCCCTCAAAGTTTAACGTTGATTTCAGGGGGGGGTTTTTTTGGCAAAGTTATTTCCTTTTCGCAATGTTCACCTGAATATGTTCTTGAAAGAAACTTCCCCTCCGAATAACAGGTAGGCTAGTTTAAAGCCCAAACCGGACTTTTGGTAAGGCTGGCCTGGACATATATCTAGCGACAAACACTGGAAAAAGAAAGGATAAGTCCACTTTGACTCCCTTAACTTGTAACCAAATCTGATTCGTATACTTCAACCGTAATACCAGATATCTCAACTTCCCAATTATTAAAACCGGTGCAATTTAGCTTTCTCGATAGTTTTGGAGGACAGTTTCGCTGACGTGACGCCTACGTGGTGGTGTTGACCTGGTCTATGGCATTGACGTGGCGCTTAGGTAGCATTAGAATTAAAAACATATATGTTGGACCCATTTGTCATTCATACACTAAAAATTTGTGGGGTCCACTGTCGCGCCCTAAAAATCACCTTAAAATTTCACCGTCTAAATTATTTCTAGAAATTGTAAAAATCTAATTTAGCCTTCAACAATTAAAAATCCCCAAGATTCAACTCGAACCGGCGTGTGAGAATTTTTGTTGAATTCCTCATGCTTCAAAATATTTAAACAATTTTTACTTGAATTTTCAGAGCACTGTAAATATTTTTAATGCAACAAAAACATTTCTCAGATTTTCTAAAAAAGAAAAGAAATTGAAATCCCTTCCTTGGCTCTGGGCCAAATCCGGCCCAATTCCTCTCTCTCTCCCCGCTGGCCCAACCCGAGCCAGCAGCCCCTCTTCTTTCCCGGTGAAGTCTGTTTATCCTCCCCCTTAATCCAGCCAAAAAAAAGAAAAAAAAGGAAAAGTCTGATTCGCCTCCCTCGCTACAGTAGCTTCTTCAACCTCCTGACCGTTCCTTTCTCTCTCTCCCACGAACAGTTGCACGCAGCCACCGTTTGATCTCCCTCCCCGATCAATTCCCCTCCGAAATAACTGCGAAAATGGATTCCTCACCTCCTCATCATTTCCCCCAACAAATCCCACTCGATTCGGCATTATTTTGTGGTGGATTTTGAAGGTTCTCATCAATGGTGAGCTCCACCATGGCCGGCATCGATCCCTCTCCCTGGCACCCGTCTCCCTTCCCTCCGGCCTATAAAAGACAGCCCTCGGCCTCCTCCTTCCTCCCCACACGCCGCCACCCTCCTCTCCCGGTCTCCCGAGCCGCCGCGCCGCTGTTGTCTTGCGCAGTTGCCGTCGCAACTCCGGCCGTCACTGTTCCTCGCCACCAAACTCGTTGTCGACGTCCCCTCGCCGTTCCCGCAGCTACGGTAGGCCTTGCCGCCGCCCTCACTGCCATCTCTCTCCCTCCCTACTCCTTCTCTTTCTCTGTCTCCTTCTTCCTCCTCACTGTCTCCCTCTCTCTGTCTCTTCTGTTCTCTCTGTAAAAAAAAAGAGAGGAAAAAAATATTAATTAGCAAATTTGTAATATGCCATTCAAACAACACTTAAAATTCAAATTGTCGTATCTCGACTATTTGAACTCGGAATCGGCTCGTTCAAATTGCTAATTTTTCCTTAAACAGTAACGAACCTATTTTTATGCTTTGTTCATGCATCTTATGTGGTTTTTATTTATTTTTGGCCTTTTTCCTTTGCGTATGTCGTGTCGACACTGCAGATCCGGAAGAGCCGCTTTTTCTCGAGGTTGACGCGGAAGACTTTGGTAGCGAGCAAGGCAAGTCGTGTCATTTTGATCATATTGCTATCCCAGTTTACAAAATTATGTTTATTTAAATTATTGCATTTCGCTTTATAAAATTCCCGCGATTATTACCGTTTTATTTAGCCTTACCGATTTCCCTTGTTACGACCTTACTATTTGTATTATTATGATCCTTGATAACCATAGGAAAAATAAAACTAGTGAGGACTTTATTTATGTGGTGCTTACTAGAAACTTTAGGAATATGCTTAGCCTTGCTTACATAGAAACAGTTAGAGTTAATTTTTAATAATTAGAATTGTGAATAATTTATAAATAATGGTAATTTTGGTTTAATGGCTGTTTAACCATGAAGTGATGTTTCCCCTTCAAAATTTCCCCAAACTTGTTTTCGGCTGGGCTCGGGGTGCACGGTTTTGTTAGTCGCACCTCGGCCGTCATAAGGACCGGTCTTCGGGCCTCTGTTGCAAGGCATATTCCGTACTACCACTTGTCTAATGGGTAAGGCTTAACTTGTCGTCTAGGACGGCCATGAGCAAAAAGACACGGATAGGGATGAATGAAGCCCTTGGTGGGGTTGACGTCTCTGGCAGTACGCCCGGGGGCATAGACTGTCTGCTCGACCCAGGGCGCCTGGCGGGGGAAGTCTATGTCGGTCTTTTTCGCTTAGGGCAATACTAGGCGGTAGGTTATGTCATGGCTTTCGTCCGTATGCCGTGGTGGCATGTGACACGTCGCAACACGTGAGGAAGACATGTCTGGTGGGTAAAGATGTACACCTCTGATCAGAGTTTAAACTATTCGAATAGCCGCGCCCTCGGTTATGGGCAAGCTAAGCAATGTACCCAAGTTAGAATTTGATTCTGTTTAAAACTAAAATAACTAGAGTTAGTACTTGTTGGCCTAGGATAAGGCAAGATCGCGTCGGTGCGCGGCTTGATGATAATTTGACTAGAGATAGGTTCGTGTTGATTTAAAATGCCTTTAAATATTTAAATGTTTCGAAATGCTGGTTTTATGCAAAATATCCCTATATATGAATCCTTTGTACTCCCTAGCATTATATTTGCATTTTTCCCGGCATGGCTTGCTGAGTACGGTGGTTGTACTCAGCCTTGCTCCTTTTTCCCCCTTCCAGCAGAGGAGTACTTTGAAGTCGAAGATTTTGGTGTCTAGCTCGTGCCTGACGTCGAAGTGCCTGTGGTGGTCCGTCGTAGCTGCCGTCTTTTATTCGTTTATCTTTCAGTGTTGGGCCTTTGGTCGCCCATGTAATAAAATACTCTATCTACGCTTCCGTTTGTTTATTCTGATATTTATCAACTTTGTAATGTGTACCTTGCCTCCTGGGACAAGGAATTATGCACTCACAATTGGAATATAGTGCTCTATTTTCCGGGCGTGACAAGTTGGTATCAGAGCCTCCTTTGATCTTAGGACGAGCGAGACAAACCCTAGGAGATATTTTACCTAAATTCATCCCTATTTACAAAAAACTTGTATTCTGTCTTTACCTACTTACTCTTTTAAAAATTTCCCACTAACGTTCGTTTTCAAAAATTTTGTAGATGGCCCTCACCCTGACCCGTCATGGATATGGACAAGTGGGTTTCGTTCTGGAGCTGCGTCACCTTTGCCATGATCTCGGCTAATCCAACGAGGTGGAATACAGGGGAGTGAAACTTCCTGCTACCGGCAACGATGACGCTCCCCGGGCAGAATGGGAGGTCACGGCCACCCTTCTTTCTAGCCACCCCAACCGCTCCTCGATGACTGCCTCGGCTGGAGGAGACACGTTCGTGGAAGCCTGCCAGAACGCGGCACTTCTCTTCATCGGCATGCTAGGGATGACGTACCACAATGAGCTGCAGCACACTCCGTACCAATACCACCCTCGCCGCATGGACCCGAACGACTACGCCAGCTTCAGGGGGACCCGCCTGGAGGACGACACCACCCTTCGTCACCTCGCGCGGATGGTGGAGGCCTACGACACTGCTCGCGTCGACTTCCACAAACTCATGAAGCGCGGGTTGGTGGAGAACAACCTGAAGATCCTAAGTCTGCGCCAGGAGAACCTGAGTCTCAAGAAGGAGCTCGACGCCCTGGAGGAGGAGATGCGCCAGCTCAAGCTCGCCCATGGCCAGGCCACCTCTCCCAAGCCCCGTCGTGTCTGCCGCAGCCTGAAGATCACCGCCCGCAAGAGCACCACCAGGCCGACCCTCATCCGCAAGGCCCTGGCAGAAGGCAGGGTTCTGACTCCGAAGGCCCCTCGCAGTGATGCCTCTAGCAGCGGTAGCAGTCCTTCGGCAGCAGACGAGTAGCTTCAGGGCGTGTGTTTTTCCTCGTTTGTCTTATGGCTCTTGTGGTGTGTGTAGGCGCAACCTATACCGGCTCGTTGTGGTATAGCTTCGCCCAGGAGTTAAAGACTTGAGCTATCTCACCAACATCAGTATAATAAAAATCTAAATAAGTTGGGTTAATAGTTTGGCTCCTGTTTTTCTCTTCTGTCTCTTTACCCTTCTCTTGCTTGGTTCGGTCAGATGGTGAACACCAGAAGGACAGTCACTAATGAAGACAGGGCAGAGGGCAGTGATCATGGGAACGCACCACCACCCCCACCTCATGACAACCCCCTTCTTACCCAGATCTTAGCCCAGCAAACCAACCTGATGGCTGCTCTACTCCAACATATCCAGAACCAGCCTGCTGGCGGCGCTGCACCTCCACCACCGCAGTCCAAGCTTGCAGAGTTCCTACGCGTTCGCCCACCCACCTTCTCCAGTACCTCCAACCCAGTCGATGCTATAGATTGGCTGCACACCATCAACAAGAAGCTTGACCTAATTCAGTGCACCGACGCAGAAAAAGTTGCTTTCGCCGCTCACCAACTCCAAGGACCCGCTTCTGAATGGTGGGATCAATTCCAAGCCACCCAACCTGCAGATCACTTGGGGTCGTTTCAACACCGCCTTCAAAAGGTCTCATGTGCCAGCTGGTGTTATGGCTCTAAAGAAGCAAGAGTTTCGGGATCTAAAGCAAGGCAACCGCTCAGTGACAGAGTACCTGCAAGAATTCAACCGCCTCGCCAGATATGCTCCAGAGGAAGTACGCGAAGATGAGGATAAGCAGGAGAAGTTTCTCTCGGGACTCAACCCCGAGCTGTCAGTTCAACTAATCTCCAGTGACTATGTCGATTTTCAGCGTTTGGTGGACAAGTCTATCCGCCAAGAAGCCAAGAACAAAGAACTCGATAGCCTCAAGCGTCGCATGGCTAACTTCAAGGCACAGCAGGGGCCAAGTCAGAAGCTCCGTTACACCACTCCTCATCATGGTGGATCTTCCTCCAACTCACAGTTCCGCTCAGCTCCCCATATGCGGTATGTCAATAGGCCTTCATTGCCGCAGCAGAATCAAGTGGTAAACCATGCACCTCGTCCCACTCCAACAGCAGCACCAGGTGGATCAGCCAGCAAAGATGGCAATGGAAAGATCCTTCTCTGCTTCAACTGCCATGAGCCGGGGCATTTTGCCAACAAATGTCCAAAGCCGAAGCGTTCGCAAGGTCAGACTCCAGTCCGCAGCAACATGATCAGGGGACGTGTGAACCACGTCACTGCAGAGGAAGTACAGGCTGCTCCCGAAGTTATCATTGGTACGTTTCTGGTTAATTCTGTTCATGCATCAATTTTATTTGATTCTGGAGCCACACACTCATTCATATCAAGGAAATTTGTGGGGCAAAATAATTTGAGGGTAGAAAACCTTAGTAATGCTATGATAATTACTACCCCCGGTGGTCAAATGCCAGCTCGGCAATTTAGTCCATCTGTGTCCATAGAAATCCAAGGGATTCCTTTTCTGGCCAATCTCATTCTCCTGGAATCCAAAGATCTGGATGTTATCCTTGGAATGAACTTTCTTACTCGCCATCAAGTGGTATTGGACTGTGCCCGTAGAACCGTCACGTTGCACAATGGTCCGGATCAGCCAGTTATTGCCTATGCTCATCCCACCCCGACTGGTTCGCAAGTTCTGTATCAGGTCTGTATTGAAGAAATCCCAATAGTCAAAGAGTACGCAGATGTGTTTCCCGAAGACTTGCCAGGAATGCCTCCCAAAAGAGAGATCGAGTTTCGGATTGATCTGGTACCCGGTACCGCACCTATCTCCAAAAGACCGTATCGGATGGGTGCCAATGAATTGGCCGAAATGAAGAAACAGGTGGAAGAATTGAAGGAGAAGGGGTATATTCGTCCCAGCACATCTCCATGGGGAGCACCGGTAATCTTTGTTGAGAAGAAAGACAAAACCAAGCGGATGTGCGTCGATTATCGTGGCCTCAATGAAGTCACTATTAGGAACAAATATCCATTGCCTCGAATCGATGATTTGTTTGACCAATTAAAAGGAGCTGCTGCATTCTCCAAGATTGATCTCCGATCCGGATATCACCAGCTACGAATCCGCGAAGAAGATATCCCCAAGACAGCCTTCACCACCAGATATAGTCTATATGAACGTACAGTAATGTCATTCGGATTGACCAATGCTCCTGCCTTTTTCATGAACCTGATGAACAAAGTATTCATGGAATATCTAGATAAGTTCGTGGTTGTCTTCATCGATGACATTTTAATTTATTCCAAGACAGAAGAAGAGCATGAACAACACTTGCGTCTAACTCTGGAGAAACTCAGGGTGCATCAATTGTATGCCAAGTTCAGTAAATGTGAGTTTTGGTTGTCAGAAGTAAAGTTTTTAGGCCATGTCATATCTGTGCAAGGTGTGGCAGTGGACCCTAACACAGTTGAATCAGTCACCAAGTGGAGTCAACCCAAGACAGTCACTCAAGTTCGCAGCTTCCTTGGACTGGCAGGGTATTACCGTCGGTTCATTGAAAACTTCTCGAAGATAGCTAGACCAATGACTCAGTTGTTGAAGAAGGAAGAAAAGTTCGTGTGGACCCCACAGTGCGAGAAGGCATTTCAATTGCTCAAAAACAAATTGGTGTCCTCTCCGGTTTTGGTTCTGCCGGATATTAACAAAGATTTTCAAGTGTATTGTGATGCGTCCCGTCAAGGTTTGGGTTGTGTTCTAATGCAAGAAGGACACGTGGTGGCTTATGCATCCCAACAGCTACGTCCGCATGAAAACAACTACCCCACCCATGATCTCGAGTTGGCAGCCGTGGTGCATGCTTTGAAAATTTGGCGTCATTATCTCATTGGAAATCGCTGTGAACTATACACTGACCATAAGAGCTTGAAGTATATTTTCACTCAGCCAGATCTAAATCTTCACCAAAGAAGATGGTTGGAATTAATCAAGGATTACGATGTGGGAATTCACTATCACCCTGGGAAAGCCAACGTTGTGGCTGATGCTTTGAGTAGAAAAAGCTACTGCAATGCAGCTCATCTCGATCAGTGTTCTTCTGTTCTTTGCAAGGAGATAGAATCTTTGAATCTTGGCATCATCAATCAAGGTTTTCTGGCAACCCTGGAAGCTAAACCCTTGTTACTTGATCAAATTCGTGAAGCCCAAAAAGATGACACCGATATTAAAGAACTCAGGAAAAATATGAGGAGAGGAAAGGCAATTGGTTTTGTTGAGGATGAACATGGAGCAGTCTGGAATGGAGATCGTATTTGCGTACCAAACATTCCAGAAATTAAGAAGTTAATCCTACAAGAAGCACATGAAAGTCAGTACTCCATCCACCCGGGCAGTACCAAGATGTACCTAGACTTGAAAGACAAGTATTGGTGGGTCAGCATGAAGCGTGAGATAGCTGAATTTGTGGCCTTGTGTGATGTATGTCAACGAATCAAAGCAGAACACCAGAGACCAGCAGGATTGCTCCAACCACTCCAGATTCCGGAATGGAAATGGGAGGAGATTGGAATGGATTTTATTACCGGTCTTCCCCGAACCCAATGTGGTTATGACTCAATTTGGGTAGTCATCGATAGACTGACAAAAGTGGCACATTTCATTCCAGTCAAGACTACTTACTCAGGCAGCAAATTGGCAGAACTATATTTTGGTTGCATTGTTTGTCTGCATGGTGTTCCGAAGAAGATCGTGTCTGACCGAGGTAGTCAGTTTACCTCCAAGTTTTGGCAGAAGTTGCAAGAGGAATTAGGAACACGGTTGAATTTCAGTACTGCTTATCACCCGCAAACAGATGGTCAGACAGAACGAACCAATCAGATCCTTGAAGACATGCTTCGAGCTTGTGTCCTTGATTTTGGGAAAACTTGGGATAAGTGTCTCCCTTATGCAGAATTTTCATACAACAACAGCTATCAGTCTAGTCTACAAATGGCACCGTACGAAGCCTTGTATGGCCGAAAGTGTAGAACACCGCTCCTTTGGGATCAGACAGGAGAACGACAAGTTTTTGGAACAGATATTCTTAGAGAAGCTGAGGAAAAAGTTAAGATCATCCAGAAAAACTTGAAAGTAGCTCAGTCTAGACAGAAGAGCTATACAGACAACCATCGCCGAGATCTTACTTTCGAAGCCGGTGATTATGTTTATTTACGAGTCACTCCGCTTAGAGGGGTCAGAAGATTCAACACGAAAGGGAAACTTGCACCGAGATATGTTGGACCATACAAGATCTTGAGCAGACGAGGGGAAGTTGCCTATCAGCTCGACTTGCCCGTTTCATTGGGAAGTGTCCACGATGTGTTCCATGTTTCCCAACTCAAGAAATGTCTTCGGGTGCCAACAGAACAAGCTGATCCTGCACAGATCGAGATCCAAGAAGATTTAACCTATGTGGAGAAGCCAATCAAAATCTTGGACACCTCAGAAAGACATACACGCAGTCGAGTCATCCGTTTTTGCAAGGTTCAGTGGAGCAACCATTCCGAAGAAGAAGCCACCTGGGAGCGTGAAGACGAGTTGAAGTCAGCCCATTCCCATCTCTTCAGTAGTGCTACCGAATCTCGGGGTCGAGATTCTCCGTAAGGGGGGTAGGTTTGTCGCGCCCTAAAAATCACCTTAAAATTTCACCATCTAAATTATTTCTAGAAATTGTAAAAATCTTATTTAGCCTTCAACAATTAAAAATCCCCAAGATTCAACTCGAACCGGCGTGTGAGAATTTTTGTTGAATTCCTCATGCTTCAAAATATTTAAACAATTTTTACTTGAATTTTCAGAGCACTGTAAATATTTTTAATGCAACAAAAACATTTCTCAGATTTTCTAAAAAAGAAAAGAAATTGAAATCCCTTCCTTGGCTCTGGGCCAAATCCGGCCCAATTCCTCTCTCTCTCCCCGCTGGCCCAACCCGAGCCAGCAGCCCCTCTTCTTTCCCGGTGAAGTCTGTTTATCCTCCCCCTTAATCCAGCCAAAAAAAAGAAAAAAAAGGAAAAGTCTGATTCGCCTCCCTCGCTACAGTAGCTTCTTCAACCTCCTGACCGTTCCTTTCTCTCTCTCCCACGAACAGTTGCACGCAGCCACCGTTTGATCTCCCTCCCCGATCAATTCCCCTCCGAAATAACTGCGAAAATGGATTCCTCACCTCCTCCTCATCATTTCCCCCAACAAATCCCACTCGATTCGGCATTATTTTGTGGTGGATTTTGAAGGTTCTCATCAATGGTGAGCTCCACCATGGCCGGCATCGATCCCTCTCCCTGGCACCCGTCTCCCTTCCCTCCGGCCTATAAAAGACAGCTCTCGGCCTCCTCCTTCCTCCCCACACGCCGCCACCCTCCTCTCCCGGTCTCCCGAGCCGCCGCGCCGCTGTTGTCTTGCGCAGTTGCCGTCGCAACTCCGGCCGCCACTGTTCCTCGCCACCAAACTCGTTGTCGACGTCCCCTCGCCGTTCCCGCAGCTATGGTGAGCCTTGCCGCCGCCCTCACTGCCATCTCTCTCCCTCCCTACTCCTTCTCTTTCTCTGTCTCCTTCTTCCTCCTCACTGTCTCCCTCTCTCTGTCTCTTCTGTTCTCTCTGTAAAAAAAAAGAGAGGAAAAAAATATTAATTAGCAAATTTGTAATATGCCATTCAAACAACACTTAAAATTCAAATTGTCGTATCTCGACTATTTGAACTTGGAATCGACTCGTTCAAATTGCTAATTTTTCCTTAAACAGTAACGAACCTATTTTTATGCTTTGTTCATGCATCTTATGTGGTTTTTATTTATTTTTGGCCTTTTTCCTTTGCGTATGTCGTGTCGACACTGCAGATCCGGAAGAGCCGCTTTTTCTCGAGGTTGACGCGGAAGACTTTGGTAGCGAGCAAGGCAAGTCGTGTCATTTTGATCATATTGCTATCCTAGTTTACAAAATTATGTTTATTTAAATTATTGCATTTCGCTTTATAAAATTCCCGCGATTATTACCGTTTTATTTAGCCTTACCGATTTCCCTTGTTACGACCTTACTATTTGTATTATTATGATCCTTGATAACCATAGGAAAAATAAAACTAGTGAGGACTTTATTTATGTGGTGCTTACTAGAAACTTTAGGAATATGCTTAGCCTTGCTTACATAGAAACAGTTAGAGTTAATTTTTAATAATTAGAATTGTGAATAATTTATAAATAATGGTAATTTTGGTTTAATGGCTGTTTAACCATGAAGTGATGTTTCCCCTTCAAAATTTCCCCAAACTTGTTTTCGGCTGGGCTCGGGGTGCACGGTTTTGTTAGTCGCACCTCGGCCGTCATAAGGACCGGTCTTCGGGCCTCTGTTGCAAGGCATATTCCGTACTACCACTTGTCTAATGGGTAAGGCTTAACTTGTCGTCTAGGACGGCCATGAGCAAAAAGACACGGATAGGGATGAATGAAGCCCTTGGTGGGGTTGACGTCTCTGGCAGTACGCCCGGGGGCATAGACTGTCTGCTCGACCCAGGGCGCCTGGCGGGGGAAGTCTATGTCGGTCTTTTTCGCTTAGGGCAATACTAGGCGGTAGGTTATGTCATGGCTTTCGTCCGTATGCCGTGGTGGCATGTGACACGTCGCAACACGTGAGGAAGACATGTCTGGTGGGTAAAGATGTACACCTCTGATCAGAGTTTAAACTATTCGAATAGCCGCGCCCTCGGTTATGGGCAAGCTAAGCAATGTACCCAAGTTAGAATTTGATTCTGTTTAAAACTAAAATAACTAGAGTTAGTACTTGTTGGCCTAGGATAAGGCAAGATCGCGTCGGTGCGCGGCTTGATGATAATTTGACTAGAGATAGGTTCGTGTTGATTTAAAATGCCTTTAAATATTTAAATGTTTCGAAATGTTGGTTTTATGCAAAATATCCCTATATATGAATCCTTTGTACTCCCTAGCATTATATTTGCATTTTTCCCGGCATGGCTTGCTGAGTACGGTGGTTGTACTCAGCCTTGCTCCTTTTTCCCCCTTCCAGCAGAGGAGTACTTTGAAGTCGAAGATTTTGGTGTCTAGCTCGTGCCTGACGTCGAAGTGCCTGTGGTGGTCCGTCGTAGCTGCCGTCTTTTATTCGTTTATCTTTCAGTGTTGGGCCTTTGGTCGCCCATGTAATAAAATACTCTATCTACGCTTCCGTTTGTTTATTCTGATATTTATCAACTTTGTAATGTGTACCTTGCCTCCTGGGACAAGGAATTATGCACTCACAATCGGAATATAGTGCTCTATTTTCCGGGCGTGACATCCACTGACATGTGGGGCCCACATGTTATCTCTCTCCTTTCAACCCTCTCTCTCTCTTTCGCTCCTCTTCAGCTGTTCGCAGGGGGCGGGAGCTGGAGCGGCGGTTGTGGCGGGCGGGCGAGGGCGGCGGCGGCGTGCGGGCGGTCCCAGCGCCTTTTGTCCTCTCTCTCTCTCTTTCCTCCCCCATCGCGGAGGCCGCCACTACGCATAGCAACCCGAGGCAACCCAACCCAAGCCCTACTACCACCAGCGCCACCCGCACCGCCATGGTTGACCCAGCAGAGCACCGTGGTGAGGACGAGGAGGAGGAGGCCGCGCAGCGGGCGAGGACGAGGACACTGGCACCCAGGTCGCACCTATCGTCAAGCTCGAGGAGGTCGCCATCACCACCAGCAAGGAGGATGCGGAAGATCTCCTCGACATGTAAGTCGCCTCCCCCTGTCTCGATCCGGCCTTGATCCAATCTCCCCATGCTTTGATCTGATGACTCATTTGGATTTTCGCAGGAAGTCAAAGTTGTACCGCTTCAACAAGGAGGGGAACCAATGGAAGGAGCAGAGGACTGGCACCATCAAGCGGCGTGGCAAAGATGACAACGGAGGAAGAGGACGACCAAAGAATGCAGCCACGAATCCTGGGCTCAAAATCTTCGTCCCCGTGACGTCATCCAATCCGTCACGCGCAGCAAGCAACAAGGCCGGCAATCGACCGATGCTTTCCCCATCTGCGTCTCCTCCATTGAGCGCCCTTGCTCTCCAGGCTACGTGGATGTTGGAGTGCCAATGCTGCTGCTCCAACGCCCGCCCTCCCGCCTGCCGCTGCTACTCCTACCCTTGCCTGCCACCGCCGCCGCTCCAGCCCACGCTCTCCGCGAACGATCGAAGGGAAAGAGGAAGAGGAAAGAAAGAGAGAGAGAGATAAGGGAGAGGGAGCGACGAGGAAGAAGAGAAGAAGAGAGAGGATGACATGTAGGCCTCATATGTAAGCTTCAGATTGATGTCATTTTAAACTATACCATTATACCATTATTTAGTAAAATTGACAATCATGTGACTGCATTTAGTTTGTTATCAAATATTGATAATATCTATAGAATTTTGACGGTATTATATTGAGTCTATCCCATTAAAACTTGACAATGTTATCAATTTGCTAAAATGTTGATATTGCCAAATTTTGAAAAAGCTAATTTGGCACCAATCTGAATAGATCCAAGGTGGACTTTTTCAAAAAAGAAACAAAAGCAGACCGTCGAATCTTCGCATGGCAGACTATGTTCATTAGTACGCAGTTAATAATCTGTGCGCGTTAGTACTAGTACGCAGGCTGTTCGGCTCAAGTATTTATCATTAGAGCTACTACTTTAAAATTAGAGGTAGTAATAACTATCTATCTCTGTTATAAAACTTGCTTTAGTACACATACTTAAACATATGGAGCTTAATCACCATATAGAGCATCATGTAATTTGTAAAGAATCACTACAGCACTATATGGAAGCGACTAGCTTTCGGACTATATGGATCCGAGCGATAATATCGGACGCATGAGTAACCGTAGGATGGTTAGCTGCTCTGGTATAATATCTTCTGTATAGAATCTTGAGTTTTGGTGGGTAACTGATAGGAGAATGGCCTATCAATCATTTTGTATGGAGAAGCGAGATTCATTTTAGAATCAAACATTTCACTTGTTCACGAATTCCTTAATGGACGCAGATTGACGTGCAGTTAACAAAACAAAAATGGATCTGATATAAACTCTGCAAGTTATGACGAACAAGGGAGTCAACTAATTTGCAAGGCCGACATGTGTTAATTTCCCCCATGCTCGTGTTTTCAAGGTGTGTTGTGAGATATGTGTGGGCTGCAAGGCCTGTTTGGGGAGCTTTTATCAGCTACAGCTTCTCCCAAAATCAAAAAAGTCCTAAGCAGTTTCGATTTTCATTTAGATTTTAAGAAGTTGTAGTTATAGAATCCAGAAAATGAACTAAAAGACAGCCGAGAAATCAAGCTTTTCCAGATTCACATAACCTAACTGTCAAACAATTACCTCTCAAAATCTTAAACTCCCCTGAACAGCCCATGTATCTGTTTGAACTATGTTGTTTTGGATTTTGTATAAAGCTAGGCGACATGGCCAATCTTAGGTCTTAAAGAAACATTAAAAGCCCAAAAAAGCATCTGAAAACTTTCGTATCTTCCTGAAAGAAACTCGCCTCCGAACAGGTTGGGCTTTTAAAGCCCAAAACCAGACCTCCCTCCCATAAGGCCGGCCTGGACAAAATTCTGACATGGGCCCTAACCTCTGAAAAATGAGAGACTATAATAACCAGATTATACAATCTTCCCATGCCTGACAAGCAGGACCCACTTTACATATACGCTGACGCCAGCATGACGCTGCAGTGACGCCCAAAATTTTGGGGAATGGGACCAATGGCACGCAGACGCAGCAGCAGGTGAGCCGACATGCATGCGCCGGCCGGTTCTCACTTCTTCCATTTCAGCAACAGCTGGAAAAGCGCCAAGAACAAACAACACCTCATCATCAAGCCAATGCAATTCAACCCCACAAAAAGGCCTTCCAAATGATACAGCTCACATCACAGAGCAGCCACACATCTGCACAAGGTCTGTTGATGAATCATTCCTCAGGATGGTATATGATTCACATGAAGAACAGAAGAAGCTCCTCTCCATTTCATGCACATCTCTTGAACAAAATGTTCATGGAAAGGAGGGCACTGATTATAATGTGTACACGTGGCAGATGAACCAGCAGGGAAGCCATTATAATGTTTGTTACTAATTGGAGAAAACGCTTTAGGTTACAGAGGATACAGGACAGTGACTGAATGCTGATGATGATGGACACTCATACTGCATTTTCAGATGAGATAAAAGGAGGAGATGATCACTATAATTGGGGATCATCAGATCTTTTCTTCCAACCTTGTGCTTCTTCTGCACATCATTATTGACCTTTTGCCACAACTGTGAGAAAATGCATCTCAAACTAGTGGGTTTTTTAGGTACATCAGAAGCTGAATTTTTCCTCTATTGCTATGTACAAGATTAGCAAACACTCTCAAGAGTTTCAGTTGAGAGTTGTGACATGCAGAAGCATTCATCAGTTCAAAACAAGTGGCAATGTTCACTTGTTCAGGCCTGAGTTTTGGTGTCAGTGACACTACAAGTCCAGAACCATGAAAAAAGATTGCACAGAAGACTGAAATATTAGGGTCAAGTACATTCAACCAAAGTAGAAATATTATTCAGGAGTACATCTAACCAAGCTGAACTACAAAGCCGACATGCACCTATTCAGAGCATCAGGTTATTGTTTATTAACATATGACCAGATCTGCACTAGTATCTTTTCCAACCTAATTTTATAATAGTTTGGTAGCAGCACTAATACAGTTTGACCTGATCTTTATAGTAATATGTCAGATAGAATTATGCAGGAGATAAGAAGATCACCTAGATATAGATTATTGACAATATCACAAAGACAATCTTGCAGGGGTCTTATCATTCTTGGCACTAGAATTTAACTCATAAGTATGTAATGTGAAATCTGTTACTCCGCACTCTATCATGTTGACCTCCTAATCTAATTCTTCATATATTATTTTTTCTGCTAGCAAGAAGCCTTCAAATAAATTGGACAACAGAACTGATCCATCACAAACTGCAATCCACAATGCAGAACTCATATAAAGATTCTCGTATTGAATATAAAACCAAATTAAGGATTCCACGGAGCCATATGTAGAACTGAAAGTGAAAAAGCCTACAGCATAATGTCAAACATTGCTGCATTTTGCACGCATGATAGTATCAAGATTTGACCATTTGATTAAATCATCCAAATATCAGGACCAAACATGAATTATGAGACAAGAACACAATCGAACTAAACCACAGTAGATTTTCTTTTTCTTGTTTAACTTTTTTGTCAACATTCTCAACAACAGGTCACATTTCATAGTAACCTCGCAGATTTTTCAACTATAAGTTACTCAAGAATTAGCCACACACACATGGAGGACTAACAAAAATGCCATGATATACACCAAATGCAGCATCAAAACATGGGAAGAAGGAATCATCTTTACATAAAGATGGTTCCTTTCCTTTCCACCCCTTCCTTTACAGAACGGCACACATTTTATAATTACTACTAGACCACCACAAGTGAGGAAAAAACCAAGAACAGGAGAGCTACCTATCACAACCACATTGCGCGATCAAATCCAATTTCTCGATGGTTCGATCGCCGTTACCTATCACCACCACATTGCACGATCAAATCCAAATTCTCAATGATTCGATCGGCGTTACCTATCACCACCACATTGCGCGATCAAATGTGAATTCTTGATGGTTCAATCAGCGTTGAGCATCGGCGAATCGAGCCCCTCCATGCGGCTGCGCACAATGCGGTGGAAGACCTCCCTGACCTGCCTTTCAAGAGGCTCAAGTCCGGCCCTCATGGCGGCGCACACGGCAGCCAGCTCTGTGGCGGCCTCCCGTACCTCGGCCTCACGGTCGCCGGAGAGCGGGATGGGTGCCGCGTCGATCGCCTCGGTGAGCCGCTGCGTGCATTTCTCAAGCGCATGGATTTCCTTGAGGAGGCCGCAGGAATTGCGCCTGTCCTTGCGCTTCCCCTCCTCGGTGAGGCGCTCCTGGAGCGCGAGCAGCGGCGGCGCCCACGGGAACGCGGCGCGCGGCGGCGCGGCGGGGAGGTGATGCGCCTGAAGCGCGGCGGCGCGGTCCGGGCATGGCACGGCGGCGACGAGCGCCCACGCGGCGAGGTGGAGCAGGCAGCCCATGGAGTACACCGGCGCCACGAGTCCCCCCTCGTGCGCGCGCGGCGCCGCCAGGCCGGACCCGATGGCCTGCAGCTGCCTCGCCGCCGACCAGTTGCGGGAGACGCTCCACGAGAGCGAGCGGAAGTGAGAGGAGGACGACGACGAGGAGGAGGAGGAGGAGGCGAGGGTCGCGGACCGGGAGGGAGAAGCGCGGGCGCGGCCGAAGGAGCGGTTGCGGTGGGAGGAGAGGAAGGAGGCGACACCGCCGCCACCCGCAGCGGCCGCGGCGTCGTCGATGAGGAGGACCGAGAGGTCGGAGAGCGCCTTCCGCGCGCGGCGGAGCTGGCCCTCGTGGATCTCCCCGGGGGCGAGCAGCACGGACGCCGCGATGCCGGCGAGCCGCTCCCACCGCCTGACCTGGTCGACGCCGTCGCGGGCGGCGTTGCACACGTCGAGCGCCTTCACCGCGCGCTCGTAGAAATCCCCCACCATCTTCTCCGCCGCTGCCGACAGCGCCCCGCGGCGGCGCGCCAGTGCCACAACTACCCGGAACTCCTCCTGGCACAGCAGGAACGCCTCGAGAAGCCGCCGGATCCACTCGATGGACAAGAACTCATCCTCCCCGCTCCTGAGATCGGCGAGATGCGCCGCCACATGCCGCTGGAACGCCTCCAGGTCGGCCTCCTCGCCGGACGGCATGGCCGGGGACGCGCCGACGGTGGGGCTGTCCCGGCGGAGGGAGAGGAGGGAGCGGCCGAACGAGGAGAACGGCGACGGGTGGGAGTGGGAGGAGGAGCCCTGGTAGTCGGTCGCCGGCATGGTCGCCGGCGAGATCGCCGGAGAGGAAACGAAGCGGATCTTGGAGAGAGCTTAGCGGGTTAACGGGTGGGATGGATTGAGATGGTGATTGGTGAGTGGTGATGGCTGGCTGGATGGATGGATGGGT
Source organism: Oryza officinalis (assembly GCA_008326285.1). Classification (NCBI taxonomy): domain Eukaryota; kingdom Viridiplantae; phylum Streptophyta; class Magnoliopsida; order Poales; family Poaceae; genus Oryza; species Oryza officinalis. The sequence continues at coordinate 3,856,433 of BDMV01000011.1, read as the reverse complement.
GTATATATGTATGGGATTGTGATTAGGGAGGGGATTAGTTTAATGATTTTGAGGGGTTTAGGGGAAGTGGTCATAGCTAATCATGATTGTTTGGATTTTTTTAATCTTTGGTTTATAATGATTTCTTTCTGTGGGTGCAAATATTCTTCTGGAACTGAGAATGTTTCTAGTTTTTGTTTAGCTTTTTCTTAGGAGTGGGGTTTTGGTAGAAGGGACTCCAAGAATGTAGTAATTACTCCCAGATCCTAACAAAGTTAAAATGAAATATTGTCATCTTTTACATAGAATGAGGTAGCATTTTACTATCGTGAATACTTGAAGAGCCCTTCTTATTTGAGTCGCGATTTTTAAGTTGTAGCTAATTTTACGCTGTAATTTTAGAATTAATTCAATGATTTATTTGCGGACCTTCAACTTTGGGACTGCTAAGAATAGAAGGACAAAATTATTATCCAGTTTTTCGGTGCTATGATCACGTATTCTTGGTTTATATATCGCAGCCACAGAAATGCCTTTCAAATAGGCCAGCCTCCTCTTATCGTTATGAAAAATATCATGTGAAAATGTATTACCTTGAATACGTTAACGAGCATGCTTGTTTGAGTTACGGCTTATAATATAAGTTGTAGCTAAATGCAGACTCTAATTCTAGTATTAAATTAATGGGTGTTTTCAACCTTTAACTTTTGAAATGCCAAGAGTAGAATCATATAGTTTTTATCATAAAATTAGTTTTCATTCCTTGGTTCGTGTATCTTCGGTTTATATATCGCAGCCATAGAAATGCCTTCCAAATACGCCATGCCCATCTTGTGGATATGAAAAATATCAAGCGAAGATTGTTGTTTATGTATTCTTCTTCTCACTGTACTACTACAGTGATCAGCTGACTATACCGACAATCTGACATGATGCACAATAATTGGCCATACATCATGTTGATGGATGGCTAATTGGCCACAAGGTGAGGCAGACACAAAAACCATCAGTCCTCTAGGGCTTTTCTGCAAAAGGGCAGCATCAGCATGCACCGGCCAGATTAATTGCAAAGTTTAGCCTAATCAAATCGCAAAACTAAACAAATCCGATCAAACTCCGGTGACCAGTCGCCCTTTGCCGAGAGATCATTAGTAGATCAAATTCATCATCAAAAGAAAAGTAAACCAAACCGAGTTAAGCCCCGCGAGGCGAGACGAATCAATCAGCAAAAGCTACGCGGGAGGAGTGGCGCACGCGGCCCGAGAGTCCCTGCCATGTGGGCCCGCCCCGCGTACCCTCCCCCTCCCACGCGGGGCCCGTGCGTTCACACCTCCAACCCCACGAGTTTACCTTTCTACCCCGCGCTCCACTGCTCGCGCCGGCGACCAATCAGGGGGCAGTTTGGGGAATAGGACTACCGCGGCGCACGCGGGGCGCGGCCGGTGGCCGGTGGGCGGGTGCCACGCGGCCACCGGTGGTACGGGTACCCCGGGACATGACCATGAGGGGCCCAACGAGGTGGGGCCCAGGTGGCAGTGGGATTCGGGTGTACGGGTCGGGGAAACGGTCAAGCGGGTCGGAACGGTTGGGATGAGGTGAGGTGGCGAGCCGGAGTGTGGTGCGGTTGGTTGTACGGACTGGACCTGGCCGTTGTTGGTGTCGGTGAACGGGGTGAGGTGTACGAGCCATTTTACAAGGCTTGATGGGAATTTTGGGTGTCACGCCATTTTACAAGGCTAGATTCTTCTTTTCAGAAATCAGTAAATCAGATCGTTTCTTTTCATATTGAAGGAGAAGACTCCAAACTTCCCTCCTAGCTAAACTCTCATTGATGTTTGGATTGAGCGAGCAATATTGTTATTGCTTTGAAGTACATAGACTAAGTCTCATGATTTGCTTGTTGGCCGTAACCAAAATTGGATTTTTCTTTGTAACTTAATTTTAAATTATTTTAGTCTGTTTTTGTTAAAGCTTTTAAATCTTAGAGAGTATAATCATACATTTTCTATCCTAAAATTATTTTTTTGACTCGTTTATTTTTTGCGTCTTATCAATTGAAGCTAACCAATGAAACTATAAATAAACATTTTTCTCTTACCTTAGAAATGTAGTTGTTCAAAAGTTATTGATTTTACAAACTTAGCGTAGATCAACTAGCTAGATTCGTTGTGGTGAAATTCATCCATCCAAATTTTAAGTCCTAAACTTGATAGGGTGCTCATATTTATGGCTAAATATACTTTTAGTGTTAGACGATGTACACCCATAAACAACAAGGTGCATGAATTGACTGAATCAATTTTAAGATATACTCATTTAATTAGTCTCTTGGAAAGTCGGTCGTCATCGGAGGTGCTCATAGCGACATGTTATGCCTATTCCTCCATCTCATAAAAAAAATCAATTCTAATTATGAACCTGGACACACTTCTCTCCTAGCTAAACTCTCATTAATGTTTGAATTGAGCGAGCAACATTGTTATTGTTTTAAAGTACATAAACTAAGTCTCATGATTTGCTTGTTGGCCGCAACCAAAATTTGACTTTTCTTTATAACTTAATTTTGATTTTGAATTATTTTAGTCTGTTTTTAGCTAGAGCTTTTAAATCTTAGAGAGTAGAATTATACATTTTCTACCCTAAAATTATTTTCTGTTGACTCGTTTGTTTTTTAAGTCTTATCAGTCGAAGCTAGCCAATGAAACTATAAATAAACATTTTTCTCTTACCTTGGAAATGTAGTTGTTCCAAAGTCATTGATTTTGCAAACTTAGCATAGATCAGCTAGCTAGATTCGTTGTAGTGGAATTTATCCATCTAAATTTTAAGTCCTAGACTTAGACTTGATAGGGTGCTCATATTTATGGCTAAATATATTTCAATGTTAGACAATGTACACCCATAGACAATAAAGTGCATAGAATGACTAGATCAATTTTAAGATATACTCAATTAGTCTCTTGGAGAGTCGGTCGTTGTCGGAGGCGCTCATAGCGGCATGTTGTGTCTATAAGCGTTTTATATGAGTGAGTGTGCCTATGTATCTATGAGTGTTTGTGGACCCGGTGTCTGAGGTTTTTACGGTGATTTTTAAGTGAAAAAAGAAATCGTTGATGTTTGCATCGGAATGTTCTGAAGTTCTTGACCACTTTGTAACCCGTACCAATCGAAGGAACAGTGTGCAAAGTGGTTGCAATCATGGATCAATCTTCGGGGATCCACACTACTTGTGCCTAACGTTTGGTAGGCCGTCAAATTACAAAAAGAAAATCGGAGATGCTTTTTGGCCACTCGATCTTGTACGACTTTTGCCATTCTCCAAGCCACTATCAGCAAATGTTTCACAGATGGTGGCATTCGATATTAGCCCGTGTGGATTTTTTTTCTTTTTTCAGAAAACAAACAGCATATATAACTACTGCTATTATGAAAATGTTACCGGGAACATATATTGTCTAATAATAATCGGGATTAAGAAATGTCTTTTTTTAAAGAAGGAATTTAACAATCAACCTACAGTAACAACTTCAATTTAAGGGTGTTTGAACCAAAATAAGCGATGGTGCAAGAAGCAATAGGCCTATTCGATAGGCTGATGTTGTGGCGACGCTGCTGCACTACTCGTGCCATAGCCAAGCAGCCAAATAGGCCTAACTAACACTAGATGTCGTAAATAAAAAAAAGAACAAAGATGCAGCATTAAATTTCGTAGATGAAGTGGAGAAGTGGTGGCCCGAAGCCAAAGCACAAAGAAAACGACTTTGTTAACACTTATACATATGGTAGTATATTGGATTAGGTTTATCTCACTATTTTCGAGGTGAAAATCACTTCCTGTTGGTTGACCAAAAATTGAGAAAAACTGTATGAGCAAAGTATTGAATTTTTAGGTATAGAAATGTTCCCGCAGTTTCATATTTGTTGTAGAAGAAAAGTCACAAAACCATTGCTTGCAAATACTCCCATGTAATGTGGAGAAGTACTCCAAGAAAACAATTCTGCCAGTGGGCCCAGGTGGCGTGGCCGGACACGTCAACCAGCGAATGGAAAATGAGGATAGCCGGGTTGGTTTTCCGGGGGACACACGGCCGGCAGCCGTTGTTGTGTGACTTGTGAGGGAAGGCAAGCCTGCCTTGCTGTTGCCATCGTATGGGAAGACTTGTTGCTTGGCTTGTCTCTTGCCTGCTCAGTGCTCATGCGTCATGCCTAGCTAGCCTGTTTTAATTGGACGAACTCACTGCTTACTCAGTCATTAAAAAAAATCAATCTAATATCAAATGAATCTAAACAAAGATATCCAGATGTCCAGATTCATAATATTAATATTAAGATGTTATCACGTTCGATACTAAATTAGTTAGATTAGTTTTTTATGAGACGAAGGAAGTAGTGAGTTCATCTATGCCGATGGATCATGACATGAACAGGTGTCAGATGGTCTTATGTGTATATTGTTTAGTGCTCCTACTATCAAATTTTAACATGCTTAAACACAGATTAAATTGTACAATAGTTTATAATAGTTTATTGTCAGAGTTTCATTTTCACTCGAATCACATTAACATATACTACCTCCGTCCCAAAATTAACCTTAATTATATTTTGAAACCATGGTAATAATATATCTATAATACTATAGAAGAAAAAGGTGGGTCCACTTCTACACGAAAACCTTAAAACCTGTTGAACACATGATCAGCCTATGGACCTGTCTCGTTACATGTCACATATTGCTATAGTTTGTGAGGTTAGTGTATGGTTGGTTGTTGAAATTGTGGCAAGCCACATTTTACTACTCTATAGGCCCACATGTCATAAATACAATTTATAGCCAAACATTGTCTTACTTGTGATCGACATATTATTGATCATATTTTGTATGGCCAGTTCCATACTTATGACAAATTGATTTGTGGCAAAAGATAGGCACAACAAATAGAAGCCAAACAACTAGAAATATATTTCCATGTATCCCATCATGGAAATTATGCTTTTTTTTTTACATAATTCTACTTACGGGCAATTAACTAGTCATGTGTTAAAAATAGAGTTTTGACAAGGGGAACTTTAAATTTCGTCATTCATGTAGGAATTTAACTGTTATCTATAAAATTAATAATGTAAATATAGTACTGGATTTGAAGAAAAATATCTGATACTCTTAATACGTGAAAATAAAAGGAAACGTACAGATGGACCTGGTCTCATGAACCGGTCAAAATTCCAGCTGAAGTGTTGACCATGCGATACCAGTAGTGGTGGTAGTTGTTCGTTGAACAAGTTCAGACCATAAACTAATTTCAACGAGAGAAATAAGTTCTCACTTGAAGCCTGACCACACACACTTGACACTTGTATACAGGCAGAGACACAAGCAGTGAATCTGATTAGAACTACTGACAAAAATACTGAACTGGAGTAGAACTATACTGACTACTGAACTCTTACGTGACAAAAATACCTAGCTCCGTCCCAAATATAAAGGATTTTGGTTGTTCAGATTCGTAGTTTTACGATGCGTCTTATTCAGTTCAAATTTTTTATATTTTGGGACGGAGATACGGATGATACCGACACATTGTCATTTCATTTGCTTGGGAATCAAGAAGAATTCAGGATACATGATACATTTTTAACTTGCATTCATTCATGGAGCATCTGCTGGTTCCTTTTTTTCTCTCTCCCAAAGTGGATGATGCTTTAGAGCCTCACTCTCACAACTCCATCGTTTAGCTTACGCTTATAAGGGAAATTTTAAATTTTAAAACCCAGTTTTGAAGTTGATTTTTTTGCTTTTCTTTATCGTGGTTTATTTTACAACAATTGATTTTGAATCACTAAGACACGTATATAAAACATATATTCACAAATTATTTTTTTCTCGCTAATTAGCTATACGGATACCGGGTTGGCGGAAGGAAGCGGCCAATAAACTATACGGATAAACATAAGCATAAATGAAACGACGAGGTTGTTGGTGATATGTGATCAGAATGGTTCGCTCTCAGTGATCGGAATATATACTTTCTGAATTGATGTTTTTGGTCCCCAATTCTTCAGTATTTCTTGGGCTGCAGGAAATGTGTTCATGCTTGCCAAGTTGATCGATTGCATGGACAATTCAGTCTTAGCTAGATACCTCCTGATCGAAACAAGATATATTTCACCTTAATTCAGGGTAAAGTCACCTTTTTTATACTGGTAAAATGTTGATTGTAGTAGTAGCAGATGTTGTATCCTCTGCTGTCCCTTTCTGGCCACCTAACTCTAGAAAGAGAAGCTGTATCTAAAATAGGAGGTCACTTTCGAATCTCTATTTGGATGGAGATGCAGGCTTACATGGATTGTACAAGATCCATTTATTTTAGTGCCTGCTGTAATAAGATCTGCTGATTTGGGTTGCAAAGCCTCCCTTGGAAGCAAACATAGTAGTATGTGATTTCTGATGGTGACACTGAACTGCTTGAGCCTAATACAAGGTACAATTATCCACCTCACAACTGAAATCATGTGGACTTGAATCACCAAAATATTAGCTTTCTCAGTTAATACATCACTGGAGAACAGTCAAACGAATTTTGCGAAAATTATCCGATGCACATACAGAATACCTGTTACATAGAGAGCTATGGGCCAAAAAGAAACGTAGAAATATTCAATTACAAAGCAAAATCAGAATAAGTAAGCTAAATGCTAAAATAAATTTTGGCCTTTTGTTTTTGGGTGTTTCTGAGTTAAAACATCATCAGTAACATACAACAGAACGGCGTCCCAGGATAAACTTGGGGATGGTCAGCTTCATTCAGGACTCAGGAGCATATGTCAGACCATCAGGGCGTCAAATAAGAAGTAATCCATGATGTTTGCAGCCTGGCAGTTCTATTCGCAGGCCAGCTTGGTGTCGAAACTACTCAGGGAGATGGCGAATGCCTGGAAGGCTGAGAGCGGGTAGCGGTAATCCATGGTGAACATGTCCTTGGCAACCTTCCCGAATTGCAGTATGACCTTATCATGCTCTGGTGGGGGTGGTGGAACAGGCTGTGATGGAGTTGGGGCTCCCGCAGCAGGCTGCGTGGCAGCGATGAGCTGGAAGTTCTTGACAGAAGCAACTGTCACCCGGCCCCGGAAGTTTAGGCACCAGCACTGTAGCTGCTCATGCCATCTTGGAGCCTTGTTCTGGAGAATCAAAGATGTCTCCTTGCATTCATCATCAACACTCAATTCCCGGCCCCCAGTCCTTAGGCCATCTCCAATTGAGATATCAGAGAACCGAGCGCTGCTGAAATGCATGGAATGGTCCATAACAGACGACTTCGAAAAGGAGACACTCCTAAAGGAGGATTCATTGAGGGAATGGGCAAGGATGCTATCAGGCTGGCTAGGAACACTCCCACCAGCCTCAAGAGATGAGGCAGGGATGGAGTGCATTAAACAGCGCATCCGCCTAGGACCCCGAGTTCCAAAGACGTTTAGCTCATATGAAATGTTGGCTATGTTATATGTGCTGCAGGGATGCTTTGCTGTTCCCTTGTTGGCATAGAACCTTCGGCTTGTTTTCCCTGACTGTGAATCACTAGTTGCATTGTACGGAGGGTGGGTATCATATATTACAAACTTTGTGCCAAGAAAGTTTGACCTACAATTCAAAATGGAAACATATTAGCAGCAACAATATTTTTAGATTAAAATGGGGTAAGTTCTGAAACATGGTTATAGTTCTGTGAGTTAATACCTCAACTTTCCAATGTATGTGTTGGTAGACCTAGATATATTGTTAGCATTCATAGATATCACATATTCTGTACATGTTGCGCGGCAGTTTCTTTTTGCTGATAGAAGGAATTTGCCATTATCAACAAGCACGGCTGCACAAAAGGAAAATCAAAACATCTAAAATTAGTAAATGCTGGTACTGAAATACTAAATAAGTATTCCAGCAAGGAAACAAAATATATATGTGCACTATATTACCTATAATTGGAAACCAACAATGACAGATACACACCCACATGGACAGCAAACAGATAGCATTCAATTCCAACCAAGCAAAAGACACAGCAGCTCAAATTACTATTGCACAGAACCAGTCCCACTTGTGAATATACTCGCACCATATGGGTGTCATTGACCTATTGAAGTGGTTCGAATGCAAACAATCTCAAGACAAGGGCTAGGACTCGACTGAAATATACTTGTGCATAATAACGAGAATATATTTGACTAATGTAGGATGCACTGCTGTTGCTTAATTACTATTCATGAATCATGACATTATCATGGCTCAGGTCAAGTTTTTTTCAGATTGTCAAGTCAAGTAGTAAATACCAAGTGGTATAGGTCAGGTAAGACAGTAGAACAAGTGCATGACAGAGGTCTACAATACTAAAAAATAGCAGTAAATCATACAGGATAACTATTGTCTGCTGTATCCTATTATTTTGGTTACAAAAATGACAACTTATTTACAGAATTATAGTTATAAAGAACCTAACTTAACTGTACGATCTCTAGTTTGTACGATAGGAAAGCCAAGGAAACTAAAGAACAAGATATGCTGAATGATCTGTTCACAACTCCGCCTGTGCATGATTGTGGAAGATAGACGATGACAAATAAGAAATAATATTTTTCAAGCATATTCATGTCAAATGATAAATATGGCACCAATTACCATCCTGAGGCACCATCTACCCTATGCAAGGGCTACAAGAAAGAACAGCTCTTCATTTGCTATGTAATACAAGCATAGTTTTGGCAGAATATATGCACTCATTCAGCAGCTGAAAAGTATATACAACTACATATGAATCTTCTTATGCAGAAGCATATATGGGCTCTGGTACATAGGTGCATACAACATAAAGCATATGAGACATAACAAGTAACTTACCAGAGCCAAGACAGAGGTACAAATAGTAGGTCTGGGTAGACTTATCCCTCCTAATGAAACACTGGATAGTTCCATCTCGTGGCCCAGGCTACACATAGAAACGGAACAACATGAGCTTATTAGCGTATAAGCAAATGGTAATCCTGAGATATGTGGTGTTCCTTTGTTTATTGTGTTTCAACATTCCAACAATGCGTTAAAGGACAATCACCTAACGTCGACGAACTGACATTGCTTGTAAAGGATATAAAGCTAAAAAGAAAACGATTTGCATCATCACCTGCTTCAGAGAAATAGGAAACGTGATCTTCCCACAGAACTCTGGATTCTTGATTATCTCTTTACACATATCCCTCCATGTTCTGCAGACACCCGCACAAGCAACCACATGCTTCCTGGAAGGCCATGTAGCCTCACTTGCTTCCAACCTCTCAATGATATCACGAAGCAATTCCGGAGGCAAGCTAGCCCAGCAGCTGCTCTGGATTACAGGCACCGGGTCATGCAACTCATGGACAGCACCATGAGACTTCCCCCTGTGATGTCCCAGAATCCTGACCTCAAATCCCCTCCTTGATAGGCTCCCAAATCCATCCCTCACATCGCGCGCGATGCTGCGAAACGACATCTACTCTGAAAAATTGAGATCTCTCCTGAGCTACCAAAAGGGATCTACTTTTGGCCAATGATAACATTCCAGAGCAATTGCAGCATCCTCAAATTCTCTTCACTGTTGACTCCACAAAAAGAACCTGCAACACTAATGAATTGGTCAAGATTAGTCTTTCGTAATTCTTTCTGAAAAAAAAAAGATGGGAGACTAGACGGTGCCGCACGATAGCGACGTTGCCCCTGCCCCGCGGGGAATGCAGGTTGGGTGGTGCCGCGCGCAAGGGAATTGTCAATTATCTCTCCACCGATTGCAGCAGGGCGGAAGCTACGAGGCAGGCGAAATGCTGGATTCGGCAAACGTACTCCTCCCGGTCTCCCCGCCGATGCCCAATCGATAACACAAAACAAATTCTGTGCTGCTGCAAACCTTGTCGTGCTCGCGCGATGAGGGACAGAGCATCGTGGCACCACTGCCGCCGGATCGAGGCCGCCCCGCTGCCCGCCGGATCGAGCGAGCGAGTCCTCCCCCGTAGGGTTTGGTGGCGGCGATAGGGCGATCAATCGGGCGGAACTGGAAGTGGGGTTGGAGCGGGGAGGAGGTGGTTGCTGGTAGGACACGACAGCGCCGGCGGAGATGGCCGGAGATGGAGACGGCGCGGCGGGATCGGCGGAGGTGGGAGCGTGGGGATGCGAGGCGTGTGGTGTGAGAGGAGACGAGAGTGTTTGGGAATTCTTTTTATTTATTTTAGCGTGTCATGGGTCCCACATGCGGGTGCGGTGCTTCATCAAGCCTTGAGTTTGTAGAGTTGTGTGTTTGGTTTGTTTAAAATTTATATCAAAATATAACCGCTTCTCAAATATATTCTCTTCGTCCTATAATAACATCATCTTTCTTAACCTATTTATTATCCCCACGTAAACTTTATTTTTTAAAAATAATCAATATATTAGAATTTTATAAAGCTAGACAGATGCATTAAGATTTGATAAAGTAAAATATATTCTATTTTTTAAAACAATGTATTTGTATGTGTAAACATGGGCTAAAAATAAAATTATTTTACAACAGATGTGGTACTACAAGAGCTATTTGTAGTGATACCACTCATCTATGCAAACCCCACCATCTTTTATCAACAAAAACAATTACTGCCTCCATTTTATAATTTTATTTTAAATTATAAGTCATTTTGATTTTGGTTAAAATCAATCTAGTTTGACCGAGTTTATAAAAAAATAGTAACATGAGTGTTGATTTTCTTTTGAAATATACTTGGAGTAGTATTTATGTAGACACCACCAATAATAAAAGATAATCTAGTTTTTTTATCTTGGTGAAAACCTTCAAAATATATAGCATCCCAAAATACGCCTTCAATACTGGGGAAGTATTTTTAAGTTTAGAAGTTTCAAAAATTAAAACATGACTGGTGCCACGATGGAGTAGTAGTTATAAAATCAGTCTAGTCTGAAAGCATTTTAATATATTGAATGGTACAATTGTTATACGGTAAATATACCTGCATGTATCGACCAACTGTTGATTTAAACCTATAAATTTCAACGTACTATCTCATAAAAACCGAAACTATCTGTCTCCACCGTCCCCTCATAAGAAAACAACACGAATAATCGATTATATTAGTATGTCGATTATATTATGTACAAAATACGTTTCCAAATCGCGAGTTACGGAGCACTGTGTTGCATTTACGCGGTCCAATTTTCCGTACGCTCTTTCTGTCCGGCAGCACGTACTACCGGCATAGTACAGGGTAAAAAAAAAAACGGAGCCATATGCCGCGATGATGCTGCAGAGTCACTGACAGTATGGTCCACCCCGTTCTGCATCACGGCGATGGCTCTCATCCCGGGCCCACCAAAGACTGGTCAAAAATCAAAACCAACAGCCATAGATGCCCATATGACATGCTCCCTTCGATTGGATCTACCAGAAAGTAATTACGACAATACGAAAGTGGTAAAATGTGATATTTACAGCAACAACAAGCAGCAAATTGCCCGGTCAATGCTGCCACCATCCAAATATCCAATGTACGAGTTGACCAGTCAACATCGCCCGGGGGCCCCACACACAGAGACCCACCGCTTTCACGTCGCCATCTGACTAGCAAGACCACCACATTTTGACTTGGCTTCAGCATTTATGATCAGGAAGAGTACTCCCTTGAGTGAGTAGAACAAAGTTGGATAGAGAAAAATAATGAAAACTTTGGGATACAGATCGAGCCCAGTATTACATGGAAATTTTACAAGCAGAGAGAATCAGGAGATATATAAACCACAAAAAGGAGAAGATCACTGAGCTAGCTATAAAGCATTGAAATTGTTCACTTGTCACAGATAATCTGCCACCTCTACCATCTTGCACAAACACGGTCCTGAACTGAATTCATTTGCAACCTGAAATTAACAATCCGGGGAACGAATTGAGTTTCAGACAATCATTATTCAGTTCTAGAGAGAACTTGGAATTATTGGAAGAGAATGGAAGAAACAAAACTCGGTGCAGAAAATATTGCACTGATAACAGGTTAATATGTTGCACCCTGATAACCATCTACATTCCATTTTAGAAAAAACTATAACAGTGTAATCTCTTTTAGAGGCAAACGTTCAGTCACATCTTTCCGCTAAAATTAGGTCTAAAATTAAGATTTAAAATACAAATTTTTGCTGCAGTTGATAAGCTGAAGAGTAAACGATAGAGCTGACTAAGCATAGGCGAACCAGCTTACCTTGAGCTAAGCTAGACTCATCCGTTATATACTTAAGAGTCTCAGAGTAAGCTCTCTGTAACAATGCATTCCATCGTATTAAAAAGAAGCATTATACATACAAATAGACAAACTGTAAACATTGCTTGTGCAATTGAACAAATATAAGCTACTTCTTATCAAGATAACAAACACCATACCAATTACCAATTAACAACTTATCCATACAAGAGTAAGAACTAATATCTGTTTAATCAGGGGAAAAAGACATGTTTGGATATTGTTGACTTTGAATCATGAAAATTATTGGATACTGAAACTCAGCTTGGAAGTGCCAATCTGACAGCACACAAGATCACGAATTCAAGCAGCATCGATATTTGTATCTTGGTGATGCAGTTACTTCCCTTTTTTTATCTTTTATTCGCTGATTATGTTTTACCCCCAAATACACCATGTATAGAATCACAATCGTTGCGGTTGATCCTAATACTATTCACGAAATCACTCACAGTCGAGAGTTCATATCTAACTGATGCCTTCATTGCTGTAGAACAGTAAAATCTCCATCTAACTGATGCCTCCTCCATGTATGGATGGGACTAATTTTTGTACTATAGGGGTTTGGGACTATAAAGCTGAAGTAAACCCTATCAATAGGAAACAGCCCCAATGCATGACTTCCATAGTTCCATATACACTAGTAGCACAGTAGTACCTAAAAACTTGTCATGAAAAAACTCCCACGAGAAGCTACCCAAATTATGAATATTGAGCATTTTTGAGTAAAGGTAACTGGAAATCTAGTCCATTTGCTTACCATATTGCAAAATAAAGTGCTAACAGAACAAAAATCATGGATGATTGGCATTGCCTTTTATCTTAATCTCAAGTTCTAGCTCCTTATGTCTTAGGTCAAGCTCAAACCGCTTATTCTCAAGCATCATTTGTTCATTCTCCAATGCCATCATTTCCAATTCCCTGTCCTTGTTCTTCCTGAACCTCTCCCACTTGAGACGTTGCTTTGCAAGTTGCACAGCCTTGGTTTCAATCTGCAAACGATGTTTTTGAATCTCTGCTGCTTTCAGAGCCAATTCTTTTTGCACCAAAGCCAAATCAGTTCCATCTGGAAAGGGTTTGTTGATATCCAACACGTCATAAGGATCAGACCTCCCACTACCATCATTCGAGCATGAGGTGACAAAACCTACATCACCATGATCTACAACATGCCAAATCCTTTTATGCATTGAGGAGCCCTTTATATTGGTATCAACTGCTCGATGTTCTTCCTCATTCTCCTCATTATCCGAATCTTCACTCTGATAATCATCTAGTTCAGCATCTCCACTTGCATGCCTCCTGAAATCATTATCCTCTTTACATCTAAGAGCAAGCTGTAGTGACTGCTGAAGTGCGGGATCTTCAGGCAGACTTATACGGTTGTTATTATGGTAGGAACACATCTCTTCGTAAAACAAGTGTTTGGAGTTCAGTATCTTCCTTGCATCCTCTTTCATCTTGTCAGAAATATCCATGTGATCAAGAAGTGTGTGATTCTCCACAACATTACAAGCAGTACCCCTTCCAAGGATATCTGTTAATCTTTTGTATCTCTTATTAAGGTCATTGAACTTATCCTCACACTGCTGCGGTGACACATGGCAACCTCTCTCGCCCATGACCTTTGATATTGCCTTCCATTTTCCCTTCTTTTGCATCATTGAATAGTTCCTCCTCCCACCACCTAAATCAGCTCCAGGATCCTCCCCTGTGTAGGATACTGCAGTAATCAAAAGCTTCACTATTGAATCTGTCCACTTCATCCGATGCCATGGAGAGCCCTTCTTGTCTTTGCCATCAGCAGCATCCTCATTCATATCATGCTCCTCGTCATCACTCCCGTGGTTCTTTGGCTGGTGTTTGTGGTAGTGGTGGTGGGCAATCTTCCCATGTTGTCCTAACTGAACTCCATCAGAGATGTTATCAGGCTCTGTAACCCTGTCCATTGGAATGGTAAAATTCCCTGGTATCTGAGGCTGGTTGAAGGCCTGATTTCCTGAGTTTGGAGGATGCATTTGCATGGGGATACCATGCAAGTCTAAACTCCCGTAAGGAGGTCCATGTGCCGTATTACCAGGTGGTAAGTTGCTGCGTTCCATTTCCCTAAAACGATCACCCAAACACTTCAACTTCTTGTTGATACCACATAAGATGGATACAGGAGTGCACGAGGACGTCACCTATATATCACCTGAAATGGCAATTTGGTATTAATTTTTGGAAATCCAACGCATGTATACTGCACATTTCTGTACATCTCAATATTCAGAATCACACAGCATATCTGAACTAGAGTCCAGGTGTAACCGGCCCAACTAGTAAGAAACAACTAATGCGCAAATTTTAAGAGATTTTACATTAGTTTTATGCAACAAATGGCATGTTCAGCCTGCTGTAGTTGTCATAATTGCCAAAGCAAGATAATACTGGAGCACAAAAGGCAGTGTTCTGAAGACTCTAAATTGCACACCCAACAACCTAAGTAATCAGAAGCACAAATGACAAACCAAACTTGCATGGCCGGCAAGTGGTAACCAATCAACCACTAGTGACAAACAAAAATGTTGCAACCTTTCCATGCTCCAGCTTCGCTTTTACTCATAACTAACGAGAAGAAAAATGCAGAGGAAAATCATCTTGTCGCCTCCCCAAAACACTAGTTCATTCTCCAATAAGCGTATCCATCTAAAATCTAATTATCCACGAACCACACCAAAATATCAACCATCAAATTTTTCACACGGTTCAATACGCAGACGCACGATTAAACCCCGGCCCCCGAGCGCGGCAGCCGCCACCGCCTCCGCCGGGGTAGCCCCCGAGCTCGGGATGGCGAACGTGGCCGCTCGGAGCCTACGCGGCTCGTCGCCGGCGTTCCGACTTCCGAGCAGTGAGCACCCCTAAAAACTCATTGGGTTTTAACGCCACGCGACGACAGCGGAAGCCGCTGCCGACCAACAAAGCCATGCATCGGGAGGGTCGGGAGGGAACGGAGAGCTAACTCACGGTATCCAGCAACTCCGGCGAGAAGAGAAGCCGCCGCCGCCGTCTCCGCCGCCGCCTCCGCCGCGTCGCCGAAATATTGGACCGCGCCGAGCACGAGGTTCTTAGAAAAATGCCAAGCTGAACGGAAAGGCAGGAAAGAGTACGAAAGCAACCATAAAAAAACGAAATCGCCGAAACGACACGTCGGAGAGCGCGATTCCTCATGGTACGGTGTCGGCTACTGTCGCTTTCCGCTGACACGCGGGGCCTAGCAGGTGTGGGTCCCACATGTCATCTTCACGGGGATGGCGTGGGTCATGTGGGGTCGTGGGGACGGTGAGCCGGCGGGGGCAGGCCGGCCGGGCGGTGCGGCTCCCACGTTGGTGTTTTCCGTTTCCGTTTTGTGTTACGGTGGTGGGTGGGCCCACATCACAGTGATAGAGCACGGGCCATGCCCATGACGGCAGCAACCGAACCCCATTCTCTCTGGTTGGGTAAATTATTGGTTATGGCAGGATGCAGATAACACCTGAAGAAAAGAAAAATATAAACACACTTGTTGATTGTTGCATTTGCATGGAGTTAGTCAGATGGTGATTTCAGCAGATGTTGCGGTGCGAAAGGAGTCGTCAAATTGCACTTGTAATGACGATATTTTGACCTATTCTATTTGTTGACTCTTTGTTTAAGTCAAGGTGTTCAGTTGTTCATAAGTTCTGATGGGGAATGTCAAAATTGTAAGATAAGGGTGAAAAAGATAGCAGAGGCATGACACTTAAGAATCAGACGAGTACAATACACCATCTTCTTGTCTCAGGATATTCAGTCTGCATGTGGGATACAGTCTGACTAAACTGTGAATCTTGTCTGCTGATCTAACAAGCTCAATCCGTAGACAGAAGTTTATTCAGAGCATTTGGTTAACGTGCTTCCTAAACCATCATTGTTTTGCCGAGTTTAGAAAACAATAACACACCAAAATGAACTACTAATACTCCTTCATGACAAAATGATGGTGTCACTAGTATACTAAAACTGAGTTTGGCAGCATGTGTTGGGAGTTTATTCTCTCCGCACGAAAAACAAAACAACTCATTAGCATATGATTAATTAAGTATTTGCTAACTTTTTAAAAAGGGTCTGATTTTTTTAAGCAACTTTCGTATAAAATTTTTTTTTGCAAAAAGTGCACCATTTAGCAGTTTGAAATACGTGCACGCGAAACACGAGGGAGAGGAGTTGGGAAGAGAGGCTGCCAAACATAGCCTAAGGATGTGTTCTTTTGTTGGTGCTGAAAAGAAATTCCCTGCGCACAGAAAACGGAACGACTCATTAGCACATGATTAATTAAGTATTTACTAATTTTTTTAAAAATAAATTAATATGATTTTTTAAAACAACTTTTATATAAAAATCTTTTGCAAAAAAACACACCGTTTAACTGTTTAAAAAACATGCACGTGAATTAAAAAGACGTGAGTTAGAAAAGTAAAATAAAGAACTCACCCTAAACTACCCATAGATTCCATGCCTCTCTCTTGGGCATCACCAAGAGGCAGTTCGCTCATTCCTGAAACGTCTTTTCTGAAACTTTCAGCACACTTCTAGGAGAGTAGTGGTAATAAATTTACTCCTGGCGATGGCATGATCCGAGGAATCTTTGAACAAGCTACGGACAAAGTAAAGTGACAAGCAAATACGGAGTAAACTAAACAAACAACGCATGGCGTCAACCACGATCTGATCAAAACATTTCTTTACTCCCATTAATTTGGTGATACTGCTTCGTAATCTTCCATTAGCCTTGACAAAAAAAAATTGGCTCCTCTGTCAATCTGCCTCAGGCTTTGTAATCAATTATGTTCGTAACTAAGGCTGCGTTCCGCGGCTGGACAAAGAGGAGAGATATTTCACGTTTTCGTATGCTTTCTGAACTATTAAACGATGTTTTTATAAAAATCTTCTATACGAGAGTTGTTTTAAAAAATCATATTAATTTATTTTTTAAGTTTAAAATAATTAATACTTAATTAATCATATACTAATGACTCACATCATTTTACGTATCTTCTCAATATTCTTCTTTTCCTTCTCTTAAACACTCCCTAAGAAAATTATAAGTAATGGGATGATGGAGTCATGGATGCATGACTTCACCTACTAAGGTTCAAATCCTGATATCCACGAATATTACACATATGTATTAGATTGTCAATAAGTTTTAATGAGATTTGAAATGTGTCGCTGATTTTCAACATGTTTTTAGTGACATTAGAGATATATCGTTGGTTTCTATCATTTTAGTATGGGTTAGAGGACGTATTTCACGGATGCGTGGGTGTTGCGTGTATACTGAGAGGTGTGTGTCCATCGTGTAATTGCAAAAGATACAATGTTCATAATCAACACTCTCTGATGAGAAAGGGGGGCACAAATTACCTTTGCAGAAAGCAATATTGAAGAATTTTTTTATTTTTAATTTTATTTATTAAAATATTCAAAAAATAATTTTTTATTTCAAAAATTTACAAATCTAGTCATCCATCGTTCTCTGGAGGGCGATTTTTCTGATGCTGTTGACCCTTGCCTGACGGCTGGCCAACGTGGGAGTGAAAATTTGAAGGTGGCCCCCTTGCTGTCACGTCCCGATTTTCGATCGGGATTAAAAATTGCCTAATAATACATTTTTCAGAAATTTAATAAAAACTAAAAGAAATTTAAACAAGTGAAATCAGCAAGGAAATCAAAAATTTCCTTTAAAAATTATGGCCGGAAATATTTTTGTAATATTCCCCGTGCCCTAAAGTACTCTCCAAAATTTTTCGTGAATTTTGGGAGTTAAAGAAATAATTTTAAAGTCACAAAGTTCATTTAACAAATTAAATTAATTGAAAAACAAATTAAAATGGGTCCCTTTTGTTTTGGGCCGTTTTCGGCCCAAAACTCCTCTCTCTCTCCCGCGGCCCACGCGGCTTCCTCCCTTCTCCGGCCCGTCCGCCCGAGCCGCTGCACCCCTTCCCTCCTCGGCCCAAGGAGGCCCAAGCCGTCCACCTCCGCGTCCCTCCTCCTCTCGGGCCGGCCCGAGGCCGTGGCCCAAGGCCGCTCGAGAGCCGCCGCCGCACCCGCGTCGCTCGGCTGCCGCTCCCAAGCCGCCGCGCCGCCCGCCGCCGCGCCCGCTCCGCCGTATTTCCCGGCGGATTTTTCGAGCGCCGCCAACCCTAATCGGCCCCCGTATATTTTCCTCGTGCCGCGAGCCTTCTGTCGTTTCCCGAGCGCCGCCGCCTCTCCCCAAAACCCTAGCGCCGTCCCTAACCCTAGATCGAGCGCCGCCATCGCCTCCTTCCTCGCTGGTGAGCTCCGCCGCCTCCTCTTGCTCTCCTTTCTCGGCGCCGCCGTGTGCACCGTCCGACCGGCCGCCGCTAGATCGCCGCCTCGCGCCGCCGCCCGCGTGCGCCAGCTGCCGCATCCGGCCGCGGCCATGCCGTTGCTTCCCGGCCGCGCCTCCGGCCGGCCTCCGTCGCCGCCGTTGTCGCCCGGTGAGCTCCCCTCTCTCTCTCCCTTTTCCTCTCTCCTCCTTGGTCCACCGGCCGCCCCGTGCGCCGCCACCGCGCGCCGCGCCGCCAGCGCCACCACCGTCGCCGCTCGTCGGCCGTCCCCGCCGGTGGCCGCGCCGTAGCCTCGCCGTGCCATGGCCGGTCAGCCTAGGGTTCGGCGAAACCCTAGCCGCCCGCCCGGCATAGAGGCCGCACCCGGGCCGGCCCACCACTCCCTCCGGCCCAGCGGCCGTTGGGCCGATTGGCCCATCTCCCTCGCGAGAAGTCCATGTTTGCTCCCTTCTCGCCTTCTTTCTCTCTTCCCTTTCTCCGTTGGGCCGCCGGCCCAAATGGCCCATCTCCCTCGCAAAAGTCCACTTCACGTCCCTCCCAGCCCTTTCTCCTCTTTTGGGTCGTCGGCCTATTATCCTTTCTTCACACAAAAGTCTACTTTATGTCCCTCGACCCTTTTAACTTTTTTCGAGGAAGTCCAGTTCACCTCCTCAAGTCCAGTTTACCTCCCTCTCAGCCTTTTTTTCCCTTTCTCCTGCAAAGTCCATTTCACCTCCTTTTTCTCTCCAGGTTCGCCGACTTTTATGTCGCCGACACGTGGGCCCCCTTTGTTTGGTCTGGTCCACACCCAGACCACTTGGCCGCCCGCGGCTTCGCCACGTTGGCGTCCACGTCGGCGCTACCTTCTCCCGTCCATCCGCTGTGGCCGCCACGTCAGTGCCACGTGGTGCGTCCGCACCCGTGCGTGCGTGGACTTGGTCCACCGTGAACTGTCTGCCCCTTGACCCGTTGACAAGTGGGACCCGCCGTTCCGGCGCCGATTCTCTTTGATGATGTCAGCGTAGTCCTTTCCTTTGTAAAATTAATTAATAATTGCGCAATAAATCGTTTTAATTTCCAGAAATCCATTTAATGGCTCAAGACTTCTAAAATTCATATCTAATTCATACGAACTCCAAATTGAGCCGTTCAACTTGCAAAATTCATCTAAAATTGAGATCTACCTGTTTGTTTACTTTTCATGTACTGTTTACTTGGTTTTTATTAGAGTTTTTCCTCATTTTGTGTGCCAGCGTGTAGATTCCGCTGTTTCGAAAGTTCGCTCTCGCAAGGAAAGAGTCCGGAAGATTGTTTGAAGAAGCGAGGCAAGTCACACATTCCCCTTGAGCATGTTGTACCTATTTTATGAAATATTTTACGTTTGCAAATAAAGTGCATGTTTTGCTAATTACATGGGAATAGGGTTTACCTATCCGTTCGCTTGTGCCATGTTTACTTGTTAACCGTCCTTTGTTAACCTTGAGTGATAATCTGACTAGCGTGAGTCACTTATGTTGACTTTGCTAGAATTATATATGCTTAGCCATGCTTAATTACCACTAGCTCATTTAATGGGATAATTACACTGTTTACAATTAGCTTCTAACGAGCAGTTCGCTCGAGACACCCGACCAGGTTTTGTTGGTCGTAATTATCCAACTAAAATATGACTTAATGGTGGGCTGTGGGTGCATGGTTTTGCTGGTCGCACCCATGGCAATTAAGGACCGGTTCATGGGAAACCCTGGAAGAATAACAGTGCTTACCACAAGCAAGAATGGGCAACTGCTGGACTCGTAGTATAGCTCTTTCCTAGCTGACGCTCCCAGGCAAGGGTGGGCGTGATGGAGTTGGGTCGGCGGGGGATTTACCCGTTGATCGGCTGCCGGATTCACCAAGGCACGAGGGGGGGCTGCCCGCTGCTGGATATAGGGAGCGGGGGCGAAACCTGCGGTGTGGTGCGCTTGGTTAGGAGGAGTTATGCGAAAGGTCTTGTCACGATTTCCCCCTTTGCAGTATCGTGGTGATACTTCGGGGCATGGTAACATGTGTGGAATCGTGTCTTGTGGGAACAGTTGCGCACCTCTGATCAGAGTAAAACTATTCGAATAGTCGTGCCCACGGTTATGGGCGATCAACCAGATTCACCGTGATTAGTCCCACATGCTTAATTAATTTGACTTAATGAACTGGTGTAGTTCAGGTGGAATGGTTGGGCCTGTTCAACGTGGTTGTAGCGTTGTTCAGTGGAGATTTAATATTGCCTTAATTAAACAACTGTTTTACTGTTTTAAAATAAAAAGGTTTTCAACCGCTTTTCTGCAAATAGCCATAAGCCTCCCTTTGTCTCTTCTGTGCATGTCTGCATCATTGGTGTGGCTTGTTGAGTACGGTGGTTGTACTCAATCTTGCTATTTTTCCCCTTTTCAGAAGTCTTGTACTTCTGAGTTGAAGATGAAGTTAGAGGACCAAGGCTCAGACCCCAGTTGAGTTTGCCTGTGGAGTGGAGCAGAAGCCCCGCTAGGATCGCCTCTTTCCGCTGCTGTTTTCTTTTCGGTGTGAGGACTAAGTGCCTCTGTTGTAAATATTTATCGCTTTATTTACGTTTGGGTCTATTTATTGATTTGTCGTTTTGTGTACCCTGGTTGATGCCTGGACAGGGATTTAATACACAAAATGGTCTGGAAATTTGGAAAAATTTCTGGGCGTGACAAGTTGGTATCAGAGCCATCTTGGCTGTAGGTCAAGCCAAACGGTCAAACCCCTAAGGACAAGTTTTGTGAAAACCTTATCTACGAAAATATTATGATAACATAGTTAAGAAGTGTCATGGATAAACGATACAAATTTGTCAGTGCCGACGAAACGAGCCTGAGCTTATCTAATGACCCCTTCTACGTCGTTCAACGTGTATTGCATTTTCGTGCTCCTTCAATCGCTGGTACTCTACTTGTGTTTCAAACTCCATTATCTTTTGGCCATGATATGTTGGATTGACATTGTCGATCCACAAAATGAATCCGCACTTCCTTGGATTGCCCTGAGAAATAAAGGTAGTTAGGAAGTTAGGGTAGTAATATTATGCAGATTCTTCCGAAATTGGAAAAATATAAGACGTAAACGAAGATGTTGTCTACGTTGGGGCAGACAAAATATCTCTTGCCAAATGTTTGTACTGCAAAGGAGGTAGCCAACTGGAATCGATATCTACAAACATACTTTGGACGCTCTGACCATTTAGGTAAACCTAATGGATTGTTCCTCCAGTCTAAGCTTGCAATTTGTACCCGACGTTCGTACTCTATCTATACCTGAATGAATTGTGTGGTCATCTCAGGTTGTGTTATCGTTTGACTGATGGAAGTAACTCTGACCGTATCAATCCACTATACGAATTGACATTTCCTTACATTCTCCTATTTGTACAATTTTGTAAGGAGAGGTAAGTGCATGAAAGTAGTGATTACTGGTAAAAAAATGATACTTACGACGAAATCATCATCGACAATGTTAGGACACACGAAGCATCTTTGTCCTCAAGTTCGTTGTCTTACGGACCTTATCACCTGACAACGGTCACCACAATGACACTCTGGACGTTCCCGTCATGTGGGGAGTCCCAGGGGATTTACCTGCCATTATAAAGCTTCTGCATCAATTCGACGTTCATGCTCATCCTTCCGCCTAAGGTAGTCCGATCTTGTTTCACTAGATGAATATCCACGTATTCCGTCGTTCTATGGGTTCTCCGTATCTACCCACTCAATGAAGTTGCACACCATACAGTATGTCTGCGTAAGATGTTATGATGGCGCAGAAACCAATTAGCGTTTTATGTATTGAGTATAGTTAATTGAACTTGGAACAAATGAATCATACCTGATCAATGTTTGAGCATTGAAAGAATTTTTTGGCCCGAGTTTCTACCATGAGGGATGACCTAAAGTATGTATCGATCCCCACAAGCGCACAACGGATGGTCACACCATGGTGAAAACCAACCGGCGAAAGGATCACTTCGCCAGTTGAGACGCTTAACAAATGGAGCTTCCATTCTTTCTAGTTTGTAGGAATTTGAAAGATGATATGAAGAGCTTGTATTCGGCTTGTCTATTTTATAGTGGTAGCAACCAGTGCTAGAACTGGACTTAATGAGAGTCAACTTTTTTCACTATATGTGACTACACGAGCACGCGTGAGCAGGATTCATTTTATCTTAGAAAGCAGCGCCGAAAGTTGATCGTGACAACTCGAACTGGCAGTGTGTCTGTGTATTGTGGTTTAATGTGCGACCTAATGGACCCGATCCTGATGCGCCGAAAGTTTGTTGTCATATGCCTAAGTAGTTGTTATAGCGTACGGACGACAGGAACGAAATATCAGTGACTAAATACAATGGAACTATAGTAGTAACTGCAAAAGTAGTACTGGTCCACAGGAATATAAACCAAAAAAACAATGCGTGCAAGCACTCAAGAGGTGGACCACTACTGCCGAGCCCTCTTACCCCTGTCCCTCCTACCGTGGGCCCTAACATGTCCCTGAGAGTACGTCAGACGGTCCGGTGGTATGGCACGGCCTGCCCGTTCCTCTGGTACTGGTATGACCGATGGCTGCTCTTGGGTCTGCTGTGGTAGAGCTTCGCTAAGCTGTGAGGAGCCAAGTATCTCCTGGTCTGGCGCGCCCTCCAAGTCATCGTCGTAGAAATGGTCACTAGGACCAGCGCTGCCGACGCGTGAGGAAGAGGCTCCTGCACCAAAGATCCTCGCTTGAAACCCTATTGGACAAAGAACATAAGGTTCATCGAGGTAAATAATACTTGTAACAACGAGTACAATTAACGTAAGTAACAAATGACGCATGCTCACCTAGAGGGACTCGCGGCCGCATGTCTGGACGAGGGATCGACGCTCTGTGTGACAAATAGCTGGATCCGGCAAAGGCGCCGGAAGGCAGAGGGGGACCTGCGAGCCATGCATTTTGATATGACGTGGTCATGTTACGGACAATAAATCAGATATTATGGAACTAACCTCTGGGCGGAGCACTAGCGTGGGAAGCCACTGCTGTAGGTCACACAACTCTGGGTGTAGGGGCGCGTGGACGTGGTGGTGCTGGACCAGGTGGAGGTACTGCATCCACGACACTACGACAAGAGAAGAAGCGCATGACAACGCTCATCTTGGACTGCATCCGGTCGAACATCAGCCTCTGCTCAGCATCACTCAAGTATAAGCCAGCGTCCAACTTGACTACCACCGAGTTAATATCGGCATTGACAGCTCGTGCAGCATCAGCCTATTCAAGACATAAGTAAGCATGTCAGTACCAATCGGAGAAGAAAAAAACGAAAGAAGTGAGTAGAAGTTGGACGTACCCCCATGAAGTAGTCTCGGTCACAATGCGTGGGGTACGCATCCGTGATAGCAGCAACGTGCGGCTGTGGGGCGACTGGAGTGTAGGTCACTCGAGCACGAGTGCGAGGTAAGTAGCAGTGGAGGTAGTCACGGTAGTTGTCCTCTGTGTGTGGCCAGACCTCGTCGATCTTCTCCTCTAGAGCTAACACCCAATCGTCCACGTACTGCTTTACGCGTGGTGCCCACAGTGCCGGCTTGCTATCCCCGGTGAGTCAACCTGTCAAAAGCGAAAACTTAGATAGCTCGATGAATGAAGTAACATCATATTTGTAATTTGTACACTTTTGTACTCACGAGTGGTCTCTAGGGAGGATGGTAGGCTCCATGTCTCTGGGGAAAACATGCCTCAAGCCGAACTGCCTCATCACACGCTGCGGGCAGTGAGGCTCGATGAAGATGTCGAACACCAACGGCAACGTCGTGAGCCAGTACACCAAGTCACGTGTGCACAAGGACGAAAGTCCTAGTGGTGCTCTCGCTGCGACGGCCTCCTCTGTGTACGGCTCCCAAACAACGTTGTTGGGCTAGAGACGGTCGAACTCGAACACGAAGTCTGGGTAACCCCGTCTCACCTACACGTGGCCGTAACGACGCTGCAACATAGAAATGTGGTACACATGTAATGGTATGTTATGAACGAGCGATAAAGAAAATGAACGGTGAAATGTAAAAAGTTTTTACTTACCCCACGTCGACACTAGTATGTCACCATCGTGGGGCCGTCCTCTGGTCACTCTGCGCTGCGACCTGTCCCGTAGGGTGCGTGGTCCACCACAGGGCGTCCTATGGCAAACCTCTCAGCTGCCCAAAGCTGAATGAGCAGAGGGCAACCAGCGAAGACCGCTCCCGCATCGGTCTTCGTGCACACATCACAGAGGGCACAGTAGGTGGCTGCTAGCACTGCAGAACAGTACAAGCAAATATTACTCCAGCACAATTATGAACAGTATAAAGTTTAATGACACATGCTATAGAGATTACAACAACATTAGAATGCTACATCAAATTGTTCGCAACATTAGGATACAATACCAAATAGTTTGCAATACAATACCGGTGTACTTCATGGTTCACAAACAGTACAATTACAACAAGATTCATTGAAATTACAGGATATGACTACTTAGTCTGATTACTCATTACGATACAATATCGGTCTACTTCACGGTTGATAAATAATATTAGACCATCGCATTGGCTGTCGCACGAGGATGCCTGGAACGTGCTCGCCTGTTTGTTGTTCCTTCCCCAGATGGTCGCCTTCCATCACTTGCCTCTTCAAATGGACCAACATCCACGACGCAAGGACCTTCCGCAGTCTTCGGGCATTTCTTGTAAGTATGGTCGCGCTGATCACACTTGTTACAACGCAGAGTCTGCTTCGGACTTGTCCATGTCATTTCTGATGCGTCTTGTCTGACGTCGGCCCCTTTTCACCCTTAACTTGGATGGATCTGGAATGTAAATAACTTGCGGCCTCAGAGTTGTGTAAGATCCTAAGATCCCGAACCCATATATCTCCTCACTCCATGTATGAAAGATTGCTTCTTTCCTGAAATAATGTGACACACACACACATCAGGAAGTATGCCACAATCATCGGCTGCGGCAAGTACGTGAGAGCAAGGCATGTGTCAAAGCTTAGGCTTCATACAGCTGCAACTGCATCCGCCATCCGCCTTAAGGACACATTCCTGCACGGCTTGCTTGCGGTAGATACCACGCCTACTCTTATCAACACACATTATTTCATACCGATGTACTTTTGAGCCTTGAGGAACAACTCTATGCCTTTGTGCCTTAGCTATTTTATCTTCCATGTACTTAGTCACTACGCTGCCAACTATTATATTGTTATCTGCCATTGAGGGACCAATTTTCTTGTATCGATCCCTGAAGTAGGCCTGTGTGCCGTGAAGGATAAATTCGACAATACCAATCAATGGGAGTTCTCACACTCCTCGCATTACCTAGTTGTAAACCTCGGCCAGATTAGTTGTCATTATGCCATATCAAGAACCATCGGTGTCAAACAGTAGAGACCACTTCTCCTTTGGTTCGTTCTCAATCCAATGAGTGAAATTTCGGATAGATGATCCCAACCTCTTTCTCGTTGTGGGTGGGTCGTCATGTAGTGCTGCAAGAGGTACTGGAGGCTCGTCACCTTCAGCTTGTGGCCGACGAGATTGCTCGTCTGTTTGCTTAGTTGTCAACTCATCCAACCTTCTCCACAACTCATTAAATTTTTTCTCTTGATTCTGTGCACAGAGCCTCTTAAAAAGATCCATCAGATGCTTGTTCTTGATTTGCTTATAGAAATTAGCACCCATGTGACGCATGCTGTGAGCCCCCGGTTTTGTATACCGGAAACCCCATGTGTATTACAATAGCATTCCCTGGATCAGTAGATGGTACACACATGGCACAGTTGTATATCACAAGCTGACATCGTCATACAGGTCTTACAATCTATTAATAATACAAGGAAAGCCCAAATGGGATCCGAATAGACCAAGCATGGTCGACAACAACACAAATAAATGAGGTAGCGGAAGCGAAGCAGCGGCGGTCCATTTTATCCCACACGCATCGACTGGTGAACCTAGGTCCCTATTCTGCCGTCCTTGGTAACTCCTTGCCAGCATAGCACATGCACAGATCGACACCAACACCTTTTTCTAAAAAAAAATTTAAATAAGCAAGAGTGAGTACCAACTGTACTCAGCAAGCCACCACTACAGAATGCATATAATGTTCATAGGGGTTTAAGGATGGCTTGGTTTATTTGCATAAAGCTAGTTTTCACAAATTATTTCACAAACCTATGCCATAACAGTTTTAACTGAAAACCACGTTAAGTTGAAGTTGTCATTAACCTGCGAGGGTTCATCCACATTCCCCAAGCCTCGCTTGGTCCGGTTTACCCTCGCATCCAATTTCCACAGTTTTAACCACTACGACCTTTTTGCACATCAGGCAAGGTCACACCTTCCATACCCATCATATTTTAAGCAATATTACAAATTGACGAGGCTAGTTAAGAGTAATACAAGTCCCGGCGCTCATTAACCGCGAGCACGGCTATTCGAATAGTTTAATTTACTCACACTGCAGTGGATGTACGCTTTTAATCCCACACTCCGTGACGCACCCAACACATGAGACTTGTCACGGCCCGGTTTTTTAGTTACCCTCGCATGGCGGCACCCGCTCCAAGGACTATGAATCCCCATTGCACCCCCGGCGCCACATTCCTACCTCGAGCCGGTTGTGAGGGGAGTCCTGACGCTCCCGAGATTGAAGGTTACATTATACATATATAAAGCTTGACGTCATTAAACCACACACTTCCACATTTCCATACCGATATCCAGAACCTACCATGTCTGGGGTGCCACCCCACGAGAATAACCTAGTCCACCGGGTCTAACCCCACTCAAGAAGTGTGGTCGTACTCGGTTCGTTTCCTGCTTAGCTTCTTGATTCGGTCCTTAACTGACCAGGGTCGGCGGCTTACCGTTTCCAGAACCACCCATATTCTATCCGTGCCGCCCCAGTCGAAATCACTTTTGTTTAATTAAGTTTTTGGGTTTTCACAAAGGTTTTCATGCTGTGGGTGGCGCTTATGTCTTCACCCGATCTCTAACAATCACTCGCATCGAGTGATCGGTATAACCACATCCACATATCACACATATGGAGTGTATAACGTCTATGTAAGCAGGGCTAAGCAGTGAATAAATAATCACGCGTAAAGTAATATACTCAGGTAACAAAGGTGTGTACATACATAAGGATAAACAATATCAAAGGTAAGGCTTAAGCAAATGTAGGTACGCATTTTATAATTAGCATGCAATTTTATTTGTAATCAACACATTTATAAAAATAGGATCAACATGTTTGAGGAAGGGGGTGTAGTGACTTGCCTTGCTCAATTGGGGGTTCGTTCTCTATTAGCTCAGTTTCCTCCTCGCAGATGTACCCTGTCCGGTTGAATACTAACGTCACAAACTACTCGGTAACACAAAAAGAGCCAAAAATTCCAGAACAATCAAAAAAATAACCAAACTAGTGCCATTGCGTAGATCTTGATTTTAGAAAGATTTTGACGAAAGTTTCATTCAAATCCGACTTAAAATGAGGGAGATACGGAATTCGAAAGATTGGAAAAGTTTTAAAACAAAGAAAAAGAAAAAGGTCTGACAGGTGGGACCGCCCTTAGCTCCTCACGTACAGGTTTTGTTCTTAAATGGGTGTGCGCATGGTGAGGTGAAGGGCTTGGGCGAGCTACAAGCATGCATGCATATGCATACACACGGCTAGCTAGTTGCATGCATGTGAGCTGCTTGCATGCATGCACACGTACAGCCAGCTAGCTGTATGGCGCATGCATGACCGGCGGCACAGCGGCGATCGCTGCGGAGGGCAACCGCGCAGGGAACGGGTACTGTGTTACGCCTCACGACGTCACCGTGCCGCGGCAATAATGGCGGTAACGAAACAAAAGCAAGAGGAAGAGCAAGAGAGGAGCTCACCTTGCGGCAGCCGGGTAGCGGCACACCGAGCGGTGGTCCTCACACGACACTACGGTCGTCGATGTACAACCTGGGGATGGTCGGCCCACGGATCGTCCTCGCACACCACGTGTTCGATCGGTGGTAACAAACGAACACACAGCGTTAAGGAGTAAATGTTAGTGGGTTAGTGCAAGTTAGGGGTTAGGGGTTAGCGAGTTAGAGGTTAGTGAGTCAGTAAGTTAGAGTGTCAGCGGGTCAGTGAGTCAATGGGTCAAATGTTAGATGTTAGAGGTTAGCCGTTCAATAAGTTAGTCGTTCTCGGGGTTCAGATGACGGCGCGGCACGCGACGACGTCGTTGCCGAAAGCAGTACCGGGGAGGAGCATTAGATTTTATCTTTTTATTACCAACCCAACAGGAATGAATGGCCTGGGGAGGCAAGATGGACTTCAATAGAGGGGTTGGGTGAGTACAGGGATATATGTTAGACTTTGGTGAGGAGGATGGCTTGTTGGTGGACTTCGGCCTGGAGGATATGATATAGACTTTTTGCAGAAATGAATTTTCTTGGGCTCTGCCCGAGGAGATGAGGAAGGTTATCTAGAGTTTTGTGGAGGACTTTATGGGCTTTGGCCCGAGAAACAAGAGGGATGTGATATGGACTTGTGGATAGAGTATCAGGCCAGTTGGCCCAATGAAGTAGGGGGGTGATGTAGACTTTATAGAGAATTTCGTGGGCTTAGCCCGACAACGAGAGGGAGGCAATATAGACTTTCTGGAAGTCTGCGGCCAATGGCCTGCAGGGAGAGAATAAAATGTGGGTCCCACCCCCTTTTCTTTTCTTTTTTTTTTCTTCCTTTTCTTCTTTTCCTCTCTCCTTATCCTTTCCTTCTCTCTTCTTCTTCCTTTCTCTCTCTCTCTCTTTTCTCTTCTTCTGCTGCTGCTTCCTGGGAGGAGAGGAGGGTGCCGAGCGGGAGGGCGCCAGCGGTGGGGCGGCTGGGCGCAGCATGGCGAGCGGCGGCACGGCCGGGAGGCCGGGGCGGCTGCGGCGCGACGGCAGGCACGGCGCGGCTGCAGGCGCGGCACGGCGCACGGGCCCGGCTGCTGGGCGGCGCGGCCTGCGGCCGGGAGAGGCGGGAAGGCGGCGGCGCGTGGCGCGGCCACGGCGCTCGGCCGGGAAGCGGCCGGGAAGGCGGCCGGGCAGAAGGAGGCCGGGGCGGTGGCTGGGGTGGGCGCCGGCCGGGCTTGCGCGGCACGGCCAGGAGGTCGCGGCACCGGTGGCCCGGGGCGAGCGGCGCGTCGTGGTCGCGGCGCTAGCGTCTGACGGCGCGGGCGCGCTCGGCTGGGCGCTGTCCCGGAGCGAGCCGAGGCAGCTGCGGGTGGTGCTCACGCGGCCGGTGTGGCCGTGCGCGGCGACAGACGAGGATGGCGAGGTGGTGGCGAGCTGTTGTGGCATGGCGGCTTGTATAGCCGTCGCTCGGCCTAGCGGCGCGGATGGCTTCGAGGAGAAGGATGGAGGCGTGGGTAGTGGTGTGCAGCGACGTGGGCTTGGTTCACGCTTTCGGCGTGGACTAGCGGTTGCGGCTGCTGGAGTGCGAGGAGGCGATGCGATGGACCAGGAGCAGCGGCGTACGCACGGGCGACGACTAAGAAGCAACGCAGTGACCGCCGGTCACTGGGCTTCCCCCGGGGCGCGTGTCAGGGGCGGATGGGATGGACGGCGTCGATGCGGGGCCGGGTGTCGACATCGCCACAGGGGAGAGAGGGCCAGGCACGCACAGGTGGTTTGTGGACACGGCTTTGCTCTTTCGGTGTGGACTTCTCTCACTGTGTTGCCGGTGTTTTGGGGAAAGGCCTCGGTGGACTGGGAACTTGGTGCAGGGGGAGCCGTGGGGGCTCGGGCGCTTGCAGGCAATCCGTCGAACACCTGGCGTGCGAGCTGGCTGAGGAAGAGGGACAAGAAACAGACTTGTTTCACTGGGCAGGCCTTGGGCCAGGGGAAGAGGAGAGTACTAGGCTGGCCTAGAGGGAGATGGGGCTGGCCCAATAGGGCGAGGGAGGGAGAAAAGAGTTGGGCCGAAAAAAGAAGGAGTCCAAAGGAATAGGATGTTTTGTAATTTTATAGTAATTTGGATTATGGAATTTGAATGAGATTTTGATTGGACATTAAATTCTAAAATTGCAAAGGGACTGTATAAATGGACATTTAATTTTGAGTTTGAATTACAATTGGGCTGTTAAGTGAGCTCTTGAATTTAATCTGGCATTTAGATGGGCAAGGATCAGACTTAGAGATTTCCCCGAATTTAATCAGATGGATGGACCGCGTTACCGAATCAACGTTCGATATACGAATTCATCGGTAGTCCTAGGATTCCGAGGAAAGGACTAAATCAGGGAATTTTGAATAAAATGATTTATGAGGAAAAAGGATCCGAACAGAGAAAATTTTGATTAAACAGAGTTGGGTTTAATATTCAGTTGTGGTAGTCGAGGATGTCAAGGAGGGATGTGACATTTCGATAATTGACAATAGCTCTCGAGACTGTGATTAGAGAACCGCAATTACCAGAATAGATGGATGGTCGAGGAGACAAAGGAGGGATATTACCCCGAGAGGTGTTCAATTCAGGAAGAGGATCAATTTACGAAATTCGAACACTAAGGAATTTAATGCATGGCAAGAATTTAGGTTCTCAAGGATGGATTTAATCGAGATCTTTGGCACATAATCCTAAGTACACTCAAAGAACCAAATTTTTGAAAATAGGTTTTTAATAAAATAAATTTTTCGACGGGCGAAAATTAGGGTGTTACACATGCACCACCTACTCCGAAGATCAAGCCACCTAGCTAGAATTCTCTTCTCATCCCAACCGTTCTGCAAGTAGTCAATAGCCCACAACATGCCCACATGACGATCATGTATAAGGCAAACATTGGGTCTCATACGCACGACTGTGATGTGCACTCTCTCCAGGAATCAGTACCAGCTTTCAGTGTTTTTACTCTCTACAAATGCAAAAGCCATAGGTAACACCTGATTGTTCTCATCAGCTCCAATCGCTGTCAATAGCTGACCTCTGTATTTACCGGTCAAAAATGTTTCATTTATACATAGTACAGGACGACAATGCACAAAAACGTTGATGCAAGCACCCAATGAGAAAAAAGCTCTGTGCAGCACACTCTTGGTAGGATCATCAGCCGATTGAAATATATGCATGTCATAGTAAGTATTACTATTCCTCTGGGCAATGTTGGCTAACAGATGAGGCAAATTATCATAGGATGCTTCAAATGTGCCATACCTCATCTCTAAAATCTTTTGTTTGGCTCTCCAGGCCTTGGCATAGCTTATGGTGTTCTTGAATTTGTCTTCAATGTGGCTAATAATTGATCTTGGTTCAAAGCAATTGTTGCAGACAGCATTGCTACATCTCACTTGCAACAAAAGCTAAAGTGATGTTACGGTGATACTTCTCCACCCCTTGTAAGTGGCACTGGTGCTCGGTCACAATGCTAACTTTTCAATAATCATTTCATTTACCCTTATATGCATGAACACGCCATAGACAATCTTCCTTCACGCACCTCACTTCGTACACATAATTGGTTGACTTGACCATCTTAAACTTTCTCTGCAATGAGACTGCCCAATGCTTTACCGTCTCCTTCATATCCTCCTTATGAGCATACCTAGCACCCTGAATTACCTCGTTCTCCTTGTATTCCCAACGTACATGATGCCCCTCTGAGATAACAAGTCCCGCGAAGTCCTCGTTTGTCCAATCAGTAGGCATTACATCATCTTCCTCATCGGATGATGCGTCGCCCTCCGCTTGCTCGTTATCTGAATCTTCCCTCTCCATTTCATCGACGATTGTACCAACTCTCTCCTTCTCATCCGCCACGCCCATGGCCTGCATCACCCTTGTTTGATTTTCCTCATTTTCCATCGATGGTCCAACACAATCCCCCACATAGCTTGGACCCTCAACATCTTCAGTTTCATTGCAACATTTCTACCTTTTTCATGCACCGACACAAAAATAACAAGGGGCCATGACCATTCAAAAGCCATCTCCACATACCGTCTCCAAGCATCAGTGCTATCCATCGATATTTGTTCCCAAAAATAACCTTCTGTTGCATGACTCACTACAACAGATACTGACATTGTGTTGACTCTTGGGTCTATTCTAAATCCTCCCATCAACCAACTGCAAATTAACTGAAATGTTCTCTCGGCAGGCCTATCGATGTCCTTTGATGTCATTCTAAAATCTGACAGATCCACACCATCTGGACCAAATCTGAGGTTGCCTTGACCATGAACTAACTGAAATATGACCTTACTTGACATTATGCCTGATGAAACAAAAATCTATGTTAACTAAGTTCATATCATACTAATCAGATCTGATGTCGCATTCATCAATATGTACGACGTCTTAAAGTTTCTAGAAATATGTTTTCTGTCCTAGGTCTCAAATTCTACAAATAGGATGCGTGCTCCAGATCTACCATATAACTAAAATATATTGTACAATTTGCATTATGCCCTAAGTCTCAATTTCTACAAATATGTCGTATGCCCTTTGTTTTTAAATTATACAAATATGTTGTGTAATCCAGATCTACTAAAATATATGGTAATAAAACTAAAGTGCTACAAACATTTCAAACACAATACAATATAATGTATTTACCTGCGATGGAGTCAGCAAATCGGTAGGGCTTCGTCGCTCCCCTTATGCTCCCCCTCACCCCTCTCTTCTTTTCTTTTTTTCTGGATTTTGAGTGAATATAATAAAAATTGGAGAGGGATAAGAGGTTTTATACCCAGAGAACCAAAAATCGCCCTCCCAGAGAGCGACAAGAGGGCCGCCTGCAAAAATGCTAGGCCGTCCTTTTGCAGGCGGCCCCCCACACAGTTAAAAATGTCCTCCGGGAGAGTGGCAAGGGGGCCTCCTGCAAAAAATGCGAGACCGTCCTTTTGCAGGCGCCCCCCTCCCCGCCCCCGCACAATAAAAAACGCTCTCCACGAGGGTGGCAAGAGAGCCGCCTACAAAAAAAAAACCAGACCGTCCTCCCAACCCTTTTGCAGACGGTCCCAACACAGTGAAAAATCGCCCTTTGGAAGGACGGCAAGGGGGTCGCCTGCAAATTTTTCCTTCCCTGTTGGCCGACCGTTAGGCGGGGGCCAATGGCCGTATGCCAAAAATCGCTCTTCAGAGAGCGATGGGCGATTAGATTTGTAATTTTTTGAAATAGAAAATTATTTTTTAAATATTTTAATGCATAAAATAAAAAATAAAAAAATTCAATATTGGAGCACAGAACCACTGCAGGCGATGGGCTTCTAAACGGGCCTAATCATGACGAACTTTTTTTTGTGTGTGTGTTGGACTTCTGTCCTCTTCGCACGCAGCTCCGGCGAGATCCTGCCATTCTCGAGCAGCTCCTCCGGTGAGATGAGATCCCGCCCGCGCTTCTCCGGTGACTGGCTCCTCCCGATCTCCATCTCACACCCATGAGCCGTCGTCCTGTGGTCCCAATCGTGCACACAACGGCAGGAAAGAGATCAACCTAGCTCGAAGAAGCGACAACGATGCTCCTCCTATGGCAACAACGGGGTAAATCACCGGTATAGGTGAGCCACCCACCGTCGTCGGAAGGAAAAACTTGTCTGATGTCTTGTTCGGTTAATCCAAAAAAAAAAAGGAACGAGAGGGAGAGTTATTATTGGGTATAAATCTGAGTCGTAACAAGCCGAATTTTTAGGTGCTCGCTTTTTTACGCTTTCCTCAGAAAGCAGAATCCGCATTGGACTGAGGGTTAGTTACGTAAACCAAGTCCCATTTGGGGATCCGCCATCTCAAGTGAGGAGGCGGGTAGTGATTCCTCCGCCGGCGACACCTAGATCAATCAGCTTGCTCGTTCGTTTCCCAGATCAGATCTTGATACCTGCACATGCACTGCACAATTCCTGACGTTGCTGCTAGCTCTTCCTCATTCAGTGACCACTTTATTAGTACTAATTCAACATACTGTTTCTGCAGATGAACAACACAGTGCCTGGACAGGTTACTGCATTTTGATGTACATCTACAGGCAAAATCACAAATGGGAGAGCACCTGCAAAGAACAGGCAGGTGGAGGGACTAGCAACCACATCTAAAAAACAGAAGCCAACTTAAAACCAGTTTAGAGGACAGGGTGAGCTGCACTGTTGCAGCCAGCAATGAATGGTCCCTAGTGCCAGGCAAAGTTAAGTAATGAACAGCCCATGTTCTTCAGGCACAGACAGGGCACAACCCATGTTCCTGAATTGATGGCACCAGCAATGCAACCTTTTACAGTACCAAAGTAACCAAACCAGCATAACATTTCTGCGACTCATGTGTTGATTATGTGACCATGAATTGCCCTCAAAAGAACTTTCTAGTACATTATAACCAGTAAATAGATAAATATTCAACCGAATATTGTCGATCAGACAGCATTCCTGTATTAACACTCATGGATCAGCAGCAATGGGAGAACTATCAGTAATGTGGCCCAGAGGAGAATTATCATGCCATAACTTGCAATAAATAATAACCAAAAACCATCAATCAAACGATCAAAGAACCAGATCACTTATCTTGGAGATGAATGTACAAGATAAATGATAACATGACTCGCACAAGTACGGTTACAATAGACGATCCTAGGTAGTGGGTACATCTCCCATTTTTCTTTTGGTCCTACCACTAGCCACAAACTTAGCATGACAAAAGTTGGACCATGCATGCCATGTATAATACAGCAGCCACCGGACAATTGCATACCAAGAGTTCAGAAGGTGCATAATATTCAGCCATGAAACAAATCCAACAACATTCTGATAGGACACCAACAATCCCAAACAGAGTAGCTTACATGACAAGGGCTTGTGAAAACTGAAAAGAAACTGCCTCATAGATAAGCGATGAAAAAGCCAGAGCTTAGAAGCACTTCCGGTGAACAATTGCTGGACCCGACTCATCATACTCTCCCTTTGAGATCCACATCTGTAGCATAGATGCCAAAAGAATGATGTTAACATAAAGCAGAAATACCTACATTCTTGCTACCTCATAAAGTGTAGGCGTAAGGTTTACCTGTTGGAAGGTGCTAAGGGAGGCAAGGATGGACCCTCCTATCCAGACACTGTATTTCCTCTCAGGCGGTGCCACCACCTTGATCTTCATGCTGCTTGGTGCGAGGGCGGTGATCTCCTTGCTCATACGGTCAGCGATACCAGGGAACATGGTCGATCCACCACTGAGAACGATGTTACCATACAAGTCCTTCCTGATATCCACATCACACTTCATGATGGAATTGTAAGTGGTCTCATGGATTCCAGGAGCTTCCATACCGATGAAAGAGGGCTGGAAGAGGACCTCAGGGCATCGGAACCTCTCTGCCCCAATGGTGATCACCTGTCCATCAGGCAGCTCATAGCTCTTCTCTACAGATGAGCTGCTCTTTGCAGCCTCCAGCTCCTGCTCATAGTCGAGGGCCACATATGCAAGCTTCTCCTTGATGTCCCTTACAATTTCCCGTTCAGCAGTGGTGGTGAAGGAGTAACCTCTCTCAGTAAGAATCTTCATCAAGCTGTCAGTAAGGTCACGCCCAGCAAGGTCCAGACGCAGGATGGCATGAGGAAGGGCATATCCTTCATAGATTGGCACGGTGTGGCTGACACCATCACCAGAGTCCAACACGATACCTGCATCAAGAGCAACGGTTCATGAATAAAGTGAATATTTTTTAAAACTCTTAATGCAATACGACCACCATGTGAGTGAATTATTACCAGTTGTACGTCCACTGGCATACAGGGAGAGCACGGCCTGGATGGCGACATACATAGCTGGCACATTGAAAGTCTCGAACATGATCTGGGTCATCTTCTCCCTGTTAGCCTTGGGGTTGAGCGGGGCCTCAGTCAGCAAAACAGGGTGCTCTTCAGGCGCAACACGGAGCTCGTTGTAGAAGGTGTGATGCCAGATCTTCTCCATGTCATCCCAGTTGCTAACAATACCATGCTCGATTGGGTACTTCAAGGTGAGGATACCTCTCTTGGACTGGGCCTCATCACCAACATAGGCATCCTTCTGCCCCATACCAACCATCACGCCAGTGTGACGGGGGCGCCCCACGATACTAGGAAAAACAGCCCTGGGCGCATCGTCCCCGGCAAACCCAGCCTGCCAGCAATTCGCAAGAACACGTACGATTAAATCACATAAACATGGGTAGCTGATACAAAGAAATTCAAATGAGCACCACGAACCTTGACCATGCCAGTTCCATTGTCACACACAAGGGGCTGGATGTCCTCGCCGTCAGCCATTTCCTCCTACTGGTTCTGAATTTCTGATGCAAAACAGAACCAACAGGCATGAGCCGCTACTCGTCAACAAATGGCCATTTCAACAGAAACTAGATGTAAGCTACAGGAAAGTAAAATCTCAAAGATCAACTGCTAACTTCCTCGTTTTAAAAGACGGAAATATTTGGCACATCAAACTTGCATACAGAAAACAAAACAGAATAGGCAAACTATACATCGATAGTCCGATACACCGAGATCTACAAGTTGTAGAGCAAAGGAGTATGCGATAATCAACCGCGCACAAGTATCAAGCACTAAACAACCCAATCACTCATGAATCATCGACGGGTACAAGGCAACTCAGATGGCGGATCTAAACGTGGAACATGTGATTCAGTTCATTTTTTTTTTTGTGGGGGGAAAAACAAACTGCTATCAGTATCAAGGTTTAAGGCAAATGAAAAGAAAAGCTTCCAGATCTAGAGCAGAAGCTAGGGTTAACGCAAGCAAATAGGAGAAGGTGGTGCGTGCGTGGATGGGGAGGGAGAGATGAGGAAGTGGATGCGCAGATGGATGCTCACCGGGATGCGGCGGCGCGGGACGGGAGATCGGCGGAGGCGGAGGCGGCGGGGCGGGGGTGAACTCCGAGTCGCGAGGAGGCGAGAGTGGAGTCGACGCCGAATCGAGGGGGGAGGAGAGGGGTAGATAAGAGGGTTCCTCGACTAGGGCCACACAATCATTTTTTGGACACAATTAAGCGCGCTCTGATTTTTTTTTTCTTTTTCTTGGGCACAGTTACGCTCTGAATCTGAGAAGTTGGCGCCTGTCTAAAACAAAAAAACACTGCCCCGATCGTTACCGCTATACAGAATCCCGCTTCAAAAATTTAAAGTTTTTTCGTTCAAGTTTATTTTTAACATTGATTTTAAATCGCTAAAAATATATATATATATATATATTTTTATTCACAATTTTTTTCTGTAATACACCATATAGTATTGGTCAAAAGATAGGTCTGGAAATTCCCCAACACTGTAACATGATCTCTCATCAACTTTGGTAATGCTGGGCTGAAAAACAAACTAGATTGTACTCTTTTCACGGTACAACATGGATTGAAGTAGGAACCAGTTCGATCGAAAGTTTTTAAAGTACAATACACCCAGATAAATAACAAGCATGATGAAGAAAATGACATCTTTATCCACATATTTGGTCAGAGGATCACTTTTACGAGCGTAACGCGGATACTAGAGCGCTCGTCAAGGGTGCTATCACAAACCTATACCTCATATATCGGCACAGTGGAATGTGCAGTAACTCATTAGCTATCCAAGTAAACCACTTAATTTCCGCTAATTCATAGCATGCTAAAATTGAAGATTCTATATGAATAAATTTTGGAAATGTAAACAATAATAACACAATCTGAAATTAAAAATTATGTCCATGTATTCTTCCGTTGTGCCTTCTTTTACTTGTTTTTCTCACTCCTCTTTTTGATAATAATATTGTTAGCTCTAGCCAATAATCTTTGTTCCTAAACACTGACAGCTAGGTCATATGTTAGCGCTCTGTAATATATATGATTATTATTTTTACATAAGTTAGTAGTAATATTATACATGTAATACTATGTGCATCCATCCATATGAATTTTTTAAAAAATAATCTGAGAGATATTATTTTCGAAATATAATCCAGTAAGCTCCGAGGTAACAATATATGTGTAATTTACATCTTTTTTTTAAAAAAAAACATGTTAGGCCTCGTTTGGATCAGATTAATTTTCTTCACTTTTGTGCATGAATTGATTTTCTTCATTATGCTGATAAATTTGTTTCCATACAAATCTTGTTAATCAATGTTTTTCAAAAGGATATTATCGCACTGATTTTTCAATGATTTTCTTCATAGGAGACTATGGTGCCCGGCTCTTATCGCGTTAACGGTGCACATACATTAACACACACGGGCAATACGGATTAAAGGCGCGATTAGTGCTCTAATCAAGTGGGGTCAGCACAATAACCTAAGGTAGGACATGGATCATGAACGGGCATGGCAACAACACAGCCAGGAACAGCTGTTGCCTTCGCTGTCGTCTGCCTGACTGATATGATCCGATGGGATCTTGATCTTGGGGAAGGAAGGAAGAATTTTAGGCTATTTTAGTACGTGCCCATGTGTGCGTGAAAAGCTACTTGCTGTTCTTGCGCTGTTTGATCAACTCGCTTTATTAATTTTGTTCCTCCCCCCAGCTGTGTCGATCATGACCACATGTGGGCAACCCCTGGAAAGAAAAAGCAAAGCTTAATTGGGTTGGAATCATAATCAGTTATCAATCAGAGAACTCAATGTACTGTAGTTTTGCTTGCTAGATCATGGCGATAGAGAAAAACATTTCATAGTGAATTCTAAAATTCGGGTATTTTTTTGCGCTAATAATAGGTGTTAGGTGTTACATACAAAATGGTTGTTCATCAGGCAAGCGCCTATGGCTACAGCTGCTGCAACCTACTACTTGCCTCACTGTTCATGTTGGTTGCGCCCGTCGTGGTCTCGAGCATCTGAACAATTCTAAACATTTTACAAAACCTCACATCTATAGAAATTCCATTGTCTTGGGTTATCTTCATCCAATACCAAATTAGTCATATAATTTTCTTTTATCGTCTAAGTTCTAGAAAATATTCAACTAATTGTCAAAACTGCAATTTGATGAAAAATTATGGGGTTCTGTTAAATATTATGGCTAAAATATGAGGTCCCGGTTTTTGGCAATTAGGCAGATTGTAAATAATACTCAAATTCTTTTCAAGTCAAAATAAAATAAGGCCGAGAGGAGACCCAGCCTCTCGAGTTCACATTTTCATGGGCCAAAAAGCCCAAAATGTGAAGCCCAAATCAGCCCATCTTGAAACACCACGAGCCGAAGGTCATCGTCTTCCCCCAAATTTCCACTCGCAAAGTCGCAACCCTAATCATCCAATTCCCCACGCACTCTTACTACCATCGGAGTCAGATCCATTCCTCCTCCCATTCTCGATCGCGAGGAGGAGAGCCCGACCGCCCGCCCGGATCCGTCGATCGCCATGTGGGTACTCCTTCTCTGCGCCTTCTTCTCTGTCTCCTCTTCACTCGAGCAGCTTCTGAATCTCGTTGCGCTACTTCTTGCCATCCGTGTGAATGTATATCTGTCGGCCTGTCTATCTCGGTATAGGTTCGATTTTTTCTTGTTAGTACGAGCTACACTGAGATAGTTGAGATAGTTGTAGATTCCGGGTTTCGTGTCAAGGATTTTAGCGAGCTGGGGCATGGTCTGATTGGTCTATGGAGCTGGTTGGTTACGCCTTAAATCGAGAAATGGCAAGAGCAAAATGCGTTGCTTGCTTATGGTAGAATGGCCCATGTTCTTGCTTGGTTAAGACATGAATGAGATTGCTGCGTATATAAATTTCCAGTTCTTGGTTTGTGCTAGACACTATGATGCTTAATTTCTCTTTGGAAATTGGAAGCTGAGATTTTGCTAGTGTAGATGTGCTGTTCAACTTGCGCCAATCATATTTACTGAGGGGCATGCTGCTACTCTGTTCACTATAGGAGGTAGGCCCTAACAATGATGCATTGCTTGGTTATGGTAGAATGGGTGTCCTTGCTGGTTAAGACATGAATGTGATTGCTGCGTATATAAATTTCCAGTTCTCGGTTTGTGGTAGACACTATGATGGCAAATTGAAAGGTGAGATTTTGCTAATGTAGATGTGCTGTTCAACTTGCTCCAATCACATTTACAGAGGGGCATCTCACATTTGCCTAACGATGATGCATTTCAATGCATACCCTGTATGCTTGTGTCAAATCTTGATGTAGCGCGCTCTATTTGCCTACATTAAAGGTTAAGAAGCTTTTGTCTTAAACCTCATCTTATATTTAGTTGGGAGGGTCTTTGTTTCTTTTCTTTCAACTGCACAACACTGCTGTGTGTTCAATCCTTGGAGACTGATGGAAGAATGCTATTCCAAAGTTCTAGGGATAGCCAGGAGCTAAGAACTAATCTGGAATGAGACAAAATGCAAGACTCCTTTCACTAGCCACCTGACTCTGAGATGGCATTGTATTATATCCATCTGCATCTCTTTATGGGGCATTGTTTGTAAAGTTTAGATTAGCTTTAGTTGATAGCTGGTGGATTCATCTTGAACTGAAAAAGATAGATGTAGAACACTATACTCCTGTTTGCTTATGGCACGTCCCGTAGGGATTCTTTAGTTTGCAGTAGGAACCAGCTTACCAGCTAATATTATACTCCTGTTTGCTTTTGGCAAGCCCCGAAGAGATCCTCCAGTTTTCAGTAGCAACCAGCTTACCATCTAATTTGGAATTCTCTGAAATTACAAAGTTTGAATTGAAATGCTATTTATACCAGAAAATTCCACTGGTCAAGCTGTCACTGTTCTCAAATGTTATGCAAATGTCTGTTTTTAACTCTTCAAGTTCTCAACTCCTATGGTTTTCTATTGTTGTTTTGCCTTAGGGCGGATGAAGAACTTGTTGATCCAAAGAAGTACCTTGAGGAACGGTGCAAGCCCCAGTGCGTAAAGCCACTGTATGAGTATGAGGTGTGTGTGTGCTTGCTAATTTTCTTCTTTGGAATTTTGTTGTCATGAGTTTTTTTTGGGCACATGCTTCACTTGATGGAAGAATTCATTATGGCAATATGGCATCAGTATTTCTTGTATGGTTGATTAAGTTTAGCTCATGTAAGTTGGTAAGACTGTATATTGTAGAATAGCTTTTATCTGATGCAATGCTCAACGGTAATAACACTGTGATAGTGTAACTGACCAAGTTTAAACATGGATTACTTCTTTTATCCATTATCTAAAAAAAATAATCTAGTTGTGTCTTTTGATTGAGAACTATGGGCAGAAAAACGTTTTTCATCACTTTTCAAAGGGAACACATGACTTCTAAGCCAATTCAAAGGTTTCCCCCATATTTGTAACATCA
The DNA here is from genome assembly GCA_008326285.1 of Oryza officinalis. Classification (NCBI taxonomy): domain Eukaryota; kingdom Viridiplantae; phylum Streptophyta; class Magnoliopsida; order Poales; family Poaceae; genus Oryza; species Oryza officinalis. Next base: position 3,814,481 of record BDMV01000011.1, on the reverse strand, counting down.
CATTGGCAGATTGGCTCACATAGTAACATTAGACTTATCTTTAGTGGGAATGGCCGGGGAGGTGTACTGTTCTTTACATTGATCTGCATACCAGTATCTGATAAAATGTTCTATTATTTATGTAAGTTTAATAAATAGACTGTAGGTTCTTAAAATTTACAATAATTCTTATGCTATTCCAACATTAGTGATGTCTGAACATAACTCTTATGGGTTTAGCTGAACATCACGATTCACAAATACTCCTCTTAAGATGTAAGCTTAAATCCAGCTATACGTTTGATTTCCTGCTACAGTAATCTTCTATGCTAAATTTTGAGTTGCCAGCCATCATGCTTTTCCCTTTCACCCTCTGCTCACAGTATTGCAACGACTTAGCCATGCATATGCGTTATGATGAGTCCAACACTTAAATCCTAATGGTGTTTGTATGATTTGCAGAAGTGCGTCAAGAGAGTGGAGAAGGATGATACTGGGCATAAACACTGCACTGGGCAATATTTCGACTATTGGTCATGCATTGACAAATGCGTAAGTATCTGCATGTGTGCATATCGCATATCTGGAACCAAACAAATGATTTATGGAGAAGCTCTGCATATATAGCTAGGGAATAAAATATTTTCTCTTGGGGTGCATCTGCAGGTAGCACCGAAGCTCCTTGAGAAGCTCAAATGATGACCGGCTGCTACTTTTGGATCAGTGACTTGTTCTATTTGCGTAACCTTGTTCGCGCTTGAAACTGAATGAGTTACTAGTGTCTATTGTGACTGTTTGGGTTTCATGACTTGTAATAAAAGCCACCATTTCCCATATCAAAGCATGTGGATTTATTCGGTCTGAGCATTGTGGACATGGATCGTCATTTCTGTTTTGGCATGTAATCGACCAGCATCGATAAAAGAAAGAAAATTGTTCCAAGCATTTCTTGAACCTTTTCAAACCAGAATCATTCTGATGCCGGAAACAAGTGCGATATCAGAATATTGGAAGTTGTAGAAAGTAGAAACATTGCTTTCTATTGTTCAGGAAAATGGAAATAGATAAATTACAATAGATACGTCCCCACTGAAACGTGTCACTATATATTAATATATTTCACCTAGTGACTATATAAAGTTGGCATACATGCTATATAACTAATACCCAAAAGTCCGAACACAGCCGGAGAAGTCCTAGTGGAAGAGAAAGGTAACATTCAACACAAAATCGTGTCTAAAATAAAGATCTAAGTACTCAACAAAATCTGTCTAAAGTAAAGATCGATCCAAGTACTCCTCAACAAAACTGCAAAGTGTATATAGTACTCTGCTATACTCGACCTGAGAAGAGGGTGCTATTACCATAGACTTAGTCACATCACTGTACATGTTACTGCTGCAACTCTACTTGAAGCTCATCCAGCAAGGCAGCAACTGAATTCCACATGTCTTCAACCCATTGACTCACCTTGGTCTTCAATGCATTCCACCTGGTCTGAAAAAATTCCTTCACCTTGTTTGACGACGTGCTCCAGCAAGTCTGTACTGCTACCTTCACTTGGTTTGCAAATGGATCCCAGTTGTCGGTCTTCCACAGGATGAAGATATTCCACATGTGTAGAAGCTTTTCCGGTACAGCCCGAAACCAATTGAAAATGTCAACACACACATTCCAGAGCTTGCTGGGGCCTATGTAGCGACAGACCACCACAACACTGGTAAAGACCAAGCTTGCCACTGTCATTTCCTGCATGCAAACATTAGAAATACAAGGATAAGTACATTTATGACCCTTAACATTAGAAAATATGGCAGTGATTCTACGTGCCACATATTTCTCCCCATCATTTCATCGCAGAATATAGTGATGATAGTGAGGAACGTGAGGAGTAAAGAGATATAAAGCACATGCTGTGCGAGAAAAATGCAAGTTAGCAGCAAATATAGCATAAAAATAACAGTGTGATTCTTAATAAGGCTAAAACCAACAATAAAACAATCATAATTAAGATGAAGTTTGTCTGGTTTTATAAGTTTAGGTGAAAAATAGACTTTGAGTAAAGTTGAAGTGCTAACAATAAAACTAGTAAAAGAAAGGACTTATCTGTTCTTTTAGTAAAGTCCATTTCCCCCCTTGAATTGCTTGAAGTCCATTTTCACCCTCAACCACAAAACTAATTATTTTTCACCCTAACTTTTAAACTTGAACAAATAACAACTCGAACCATTCTCTAGAGGGGTTAAAATTTGGAATCACTTACCGCTAGTGGCTTCTTCAGTGGTGAGCCCCAATATCCTCTTACAGTAAAAAGCCAGCAGTCAAATGATAACGTGATTAACCTAATCAGAGCTGCTGACAACTTGATCTTGCGGGTGGTAGGTTCATCATCGTTAAAGTTCTTGTTGTCATACTGAAAAAGAAGAAAGATTAAATAAGAACAAAGCTCATTCAACGACCACATATAGAGTTCAAATGAGAGAAAGCCATCACCTACCCAGCGACCGATTGGCGAACTCAACAAGAGTGTAAATTGGATCAGACAACCGATAACAGCAAACGCTCTTGGGATCCCGACGTTATCTTCTGTGGGTACTACGTTAGCCTTGAGAAACGTGAGGACAACAAATGAGAAAATCTTGAAGATGATAAGGGCCATGACACTCTGCATAGGAGATTATTTTCCAATGAATCTCATGTTGCTTAAATGTGTGATATAACTGAATCACAAAATTCTCGAACCCTTATCCATACCTGATTTTGAGCCTCTCTCATTGTGTAATTGTCGTCGCGTGCCACCTTAATCATCACAAAGCAAAAAATTCCAGCCATTTGTATGGCAACACCCGCAAACTCAATCATTATGCGGCCCCAATTTTCTTCAATATTTCCAATAAAGAGCACGAAAAGGAGAACAATGATTCCAGAGTAAATCCCCTCTAACCACAGTGTTAGTGGGGTAAAACAGTCATAGAAAGTTGCCGCCCAATTTGTGGCATTTGAAAAGAAAACCCTGTATTCACAAAATTCACCAATTATACATGAATGGATACAAAAGAAATTAAAAAACACATACATCATGGAGAGTATATATCATACTAGATGCATATTATTTCTAGAGATATTTAACTATTAACCATTTTTAGATGCGACAATTAACTATTTGCTACTAGACCCACATGTTATAGACACAAGAGGGTCCATATGTCATTGACATATGGATGACAAATAGTTAAATGCCAAATTTAAAAGTGGCAATCAAAAGAGTACCTAATTGATGAAGCACATATAGATAGCAGTTTAGTCCATCAACAAACAGAGTATGGTAGATTGAAAAGGTAGCATAACAAGCCTTAACTGCCGAACCAAACAATTTTAAGGCACTAATGGTGGATATAAGTATATAACATTGAGATACAAAATAAATCAAACATTAAAACCGACTATTTATTTGCATTTTTCTATTTCTATTCCAATATAAAAAGCACCAGTCAAACTCTTTGCTAGCTTCACCCAGGAAAAGTGTACACAGGTTATCCCTAGTCATTTTCAACCATGTCATCCAATTGTCCAGATTTCAAGCTCCACCATGTGTCATGCGATCCAACAGGTGAACTCACTCGATCCTATCCCTTGGAATCTGGACCCTGACAAACACATTACTCCCCCCAAACCTCGCCGCCCACCTCGATGCGCTCATTACGCCCTCCAAGCCCCCTCCTCCTCCAAGTTCCTTGGCTCCCTCGACACGCTCTCTTGCCGGCCAGGAGATCATCGCTATGCAACCCCATCCGTCAGCCCACACAACCGTCCTATTCGCCATCCAGGCCATCCTCACTTCTCTCCGCACCATTGGCCGCTCCATCGCGAGATGGTCCTCCTCACCATCCACTGTCATCGACACACGTCATCATCTCCGTGCGCTCGTCCTTTGGCCCATCTCGGCACACGCTGCCGCCGGCCACACCCTCCTCCCATGGACATATACTACTATTACTCCTTTCGTTTCATATTGTAAGTCATTTTGATTTTTTTAATCAAACTTTTATAAGTTTGATCAAGTTGATAGAAAAAATTTAGCAACATACATAACACTAAATTAGTTTCATTTGAACTAACATTTAATATATTTTGAAAGTATGTTTGTTTGTGTTAAAAATATTGCTATATTTTTTATAAACTTGATCAAATCTAAAAAAATGACTAAAAAAAGTCAAAACGATATATAATATGGAATGGAGGGAGTACATTTGGAAGCTGACTAATACTGGTATTTGCCTATTTGGGCTGTCTTTGCAGAGAAAAAATTACTACTCTTCTGCCACACTGCCAGCAATCTTATCCGCCATAATCCTACAGCTTTTGCCATCCGTCACAGGTACTACTACTCTTTTGGAATTAAAGTGAATAAGACTCTGTATTGCTGACTACTTCTGGTTTGTGTTCATGGTGTTGCTTATAAGAAACTCACTGCTCATGAATTGCTTGGCAAAATGTCTGTAAAGTTCGTCATGAAAGTCTGATTACGTTGTCTTGTATATATATCCAATATCTTTAGATGGAGAAAATTCACATTGATAGATTTCCTATAAGATTTTCAAATAATTAGGATTTGACAAAATATTTTTTTATTCCATCATGCATATTTATTCCCTATAGAAAATAAATTGTATCAACTTCATTTCCAGTTTCCTTTCATTATGATAGCAGCAAAGATTCTACAGTCAAGAACTCGATTGGTAATGAAAACTCATGGATTTGTTGAATTACTCTACTATCTGTTGTTGCTCACCAAGGAGACTTAAGCTGTGATTCCCTAAGTCATACTGTCAACTGCTGAAGAGATCATTTATTCAGGGTATGTGGATTTTTTTCTTCCCTTTGTTCTGCCAAATTCCAAAATAAAGAACACATTCGAGCGATCAGATTCCCTCATATAGCGTGGTCTGTGACAGTGTATCCTAACATTCTTGTTCTCCCCATGTCTATTAGCTATGCGCGAACTTTTACTGCCAAACATTTCTTTTTTTGTATGTGACATATTTTAGGTTTTAGTGTCATCTATGATCTTTTGCTGCAGATACTGGTAAGACTTTTAGTCATCTATGATCTATTCCATTTTCTTAAATTTTTGCTATTAATGGCTTGGAATCAGATCATGAAGCTGGTGACACCGATATATTCAACCATGTTTTCATATCAGGTGTCCTGTTAAATTATGGTGACTTTTCTAGCTGCAAATTTTGGTAGGTCAATGGCAGGTTCACCTCAGCAGCTTCAAGGAAGGATCATAATCAGATGTTCTCATCTCTATGAGTCTGTACATGTTTATACAATGTGAAATTTTGGATTGATGTACTACATTCTATTATACTTGGTTGATCATGCCTAAAATTGAATCTGAACACTTTTATTCTCTAAGCTTCTGCAATGTAGAATCAAAGAATTGAACACCTTTGATAGAACTAGCATTTGGATCTTTATTTTTTCTGTGGTGGAGTTAGCTTTAGATTTAAATTCTAAATGCCCAGTACCTATTCGATGAAATGTGTGTCCAATTATATGGGAAATATATAGTGCAAATTTGAAAACTACTGTAGGATCAAGAAATGGACGTCTGAGATTTGTCCACGTCACCCTGAGTTTATGGACAAGAAGGTCAATTTACTTAGTGCGGCTTTCCTTCTTCTTCACTAATATTGCTTTATGCATATTATTTCCTATCATGGTAATAATTTACGTAATCCATAATTGCATATTGTTTATTCATAGGGCTTTATTTTTGCATGTTTGTAGCATATTATATTTTTAGAAAAAGCAGAGATTGTTTTCCTAATTTAGTTATAGAATGTCTCTCAGCAAAGATATCGTGTTATTTAATTTATTCAAACTGTGCAACAATAAGAAGCAAAGATATCATGATATTTAATTTATTCAAACCTGAAATTGTTAGGATGGTGTATACAACCACACAAATAAATTTGAAGTATGTATAATCTATGTGTTTCTCCCATTTCAAGGTCCAACAAATACGAATATTTTACTTCAGTTGGTTGTGGTTATAATGGTAATATGCCTGAGAGTACATGGAAGTTTTTGTTGATGAAGTGCTAAGGGAATAACAAGTACCGATAATGTTGGTTAATTTTATTTTTCCAGTTACATAGGGATATATGTTTTATAAATTTTGGTTAAAGTGGTTATTTTTGGTAGATAATAATTTTCAAAATTTCAATGCATTGATATATGTTGTGGAAAACGTGCATCGCACGTGCATGATTATTAGTTAGTCATGAAAGAATGAAGCATAAAAAGGTGTTCTATAGAAGAAATCAGTGGAACATAAACAACAAAGTTGTACTACATCAGATTTGGATAGAAGAGTATCACAAGAAAAGAATGGCACGACATGTGTAAAAGTATAATCAAACAATCATGTAAGAAAAAGGATGTAGTCCATATCATATAAAAACACAATATAATGTTACTTTCACTTCAAACAAGGTGTGTTACACGGGCTAGCATCATAGTATTGTGTTGCGAAATGATCTAAGAGCGGAAAAAGAATCAAATTTCCTATCAACTTTAGATGGTTATTATACAGATCTATTTCTCCCTCCCCATCTCTAGCTATTTTCTTTCCTTTCCTCTTTGCTCTGGACCCGCTGATTATATATAACAGTAAGTCAGTAATACTCCTAGTTTGACCTTGACAATCAAGCAGGAATAATAATAACAACAACAAATCAACGTGTGTTCTTGAGGCAGGGGAAAACAAGATATATAATTATGGAGGACATACATTTGAGCCAATTATCAGCCATGCAACTAGCTAGGGATTGAGGTTTTGAACTTTTAATCATGCAAGGCCAAAACTTCATCAGGAATTAAACCATGCCAGTGCATCTGGATCGATATCAGAGAAGGAGGCAAGGAGCTAGTATAATACATACATGGGGAGAACGAAGTAAAGCGAGCTCGTCCAGGTGAACATGAATTCGCTCCACTCGAGAGCGTCCTTGATATGGTGCTCGTAGAAGCCGTGGACGGGGTCGAGCAGGGACGCGTGAACGGCGAACGTAGCGATGATGGCGACCACCAGTAGGAAGAGATATGCTAGGATCCCCATTTCCTAGCACCTCCGCCGCCTCCACCGCCCGCCGCCCCCCTCGCCGCCTCCGCGGCCCCGCCGCCGCCGCCGCCGCCTGACCCGCACGCCGCTGCGGGAGAGGAAGAGGAGGAGAAGGAGAAGGAGGAGGAGGAGGAAGGGGGGGCGCAAGAAGGGTTTAGCTAGCCTTCGTGTTTTGTCGTGTAGTACGCCAAGCCATCACCTGCTCGCTTTAGCCATCTCACCTGCTCGCTTTGGCCATTCGCTGCTCCAAACGAAATTATTTGAAATTTAAACAAATTTTGACCGAATTTGATTTTTTTTTTGGGGGGGTGAAATAGTTTCAATACCGGAGGGTTGGCGCCTGGGCGGGTGGTGTTCCGGCATTCCTGAAATTAAATGCATGCCCATAAAATATTAAAATCAAGTATTCAAGATAGTTAGTGGCATTCCTAGGTTACACTACCTGGGATCACGGAACCCCAGCTACAATTTCAATTTTTAGTTATCTTAGTTTATATTAACTATATTATTAGTTTAAAATTAGCGTATTATATCCGCTATAATATATATAAACCCATAATAATTTTTGTTTTGGGATTGTCACCGAAGATAGTTGGTTTAATTCTATGGCCGGCATGAGATCGATCAATATACAGATGGCTGGGGCGTTGATACACAAACCCGACCGACCCGTTGCAACGAGCTTATACATATACATATATACGCCTAGCTAGCTAGGTATATATATATATAAAATTCATCTGAGCTAGAGCAATAGTAGTCTTGTTTGTTCTTGGGCAAAAGGTACTAGTTCTTTGGCAAAAGGTAAACACCTTTCGGGGATTGCAGGCTAGCAGCTACTCTTTTTTGTGTATGTGTGTGTATCCGTGTATGTGAGAGAAGGAGGGGTGCATTGCCTGTGCAGCTGTGCTTGCTTGCTGAATTGATCGATATTGTCACCATGGCTACCAGAGTTCAGAGGCAGGCAGGCAGCATTGGACCGGCCGTAACTTTAATTTGCATCAATCCCATGCGCAGCTATATTATGGACACAAAATCGATCGCTCAATCGAGGAGCTGCCCTTCCAAACCATTCATAATTAAGGATAGGCATCTGTACTTTATGATGCATCTAGCTAGTAATTCGTCTAATTAGCCATTACAACCAAAAAATTAAGATTTGATCATGTTATTACATGTGACGCACACATGCAGGAGCATGCATGCATAGGGCAATAATTAATGTCTTCAACGATTTCCACGAATGTATTACTGGTTGTGAGAGGTTTGATTTAATTTAATTAGAAATCTGCCGCCACTAATTAAGTTTTTCCTTACTTAATGCCACTCTAAATTAAGTGCACATGCTTTTATAAAAAATATTTTTGAGAAAAGAAGAAGACGTCAGAAATGTTAAAGAGTTTGACAGCGTTACCATCCAAGAACTACGGCGCACAAGACATACATACTTGCCATGTCTGCTTCTCTTTTGCACATGCATTTTTTTTAACAAATAACCTTGTGGGTGGCCACTTTAATTTATATTACCCACTTATGCACGTATATATTCAGCTCGATGTCTTTGACTTTTTAATATATACAATTTGATCATTTGTCTCATCCAAAATAAATTACATAATAACTCATTCATATTCTTTAATGTTTGACGCTATTGACTTTTAGACATATGTTTTTTCATTTATTTTATTTAAAAATTTTGTGTAAATATAAAAAAAATCATGCTGTAATTACCTTTAATGGAAAAACAAATAATAACAATATAAATGATACTTACGTATTTATCAAAACGAATGAGCAAATATATTTTCAAAAATCAGCCAAGTCAAACATAAAACCCGGAATATCATTTATTATTTTATTGTGAGAGGTTTTACTATTAGAAGTACTTAATTTAAACATGTATGGCTTATATATTCTGTATATATATTTACATCAAAATTGTTGAATAATACTACCTCCGTTCTAATATCCGTTTTAATATGTAGCAACCTAAAATGAGATGCTATATTCAGATTCGTAGTTTTAGAATAAATCTTATCCCATTCTAGCTTGCTAAGTATTGGACAGAGAGAGTATAAGATTAATGATAAAAAGTACATCCAAAATTAACGATGATATATGTATACTTGACAAACAGTACGATTGCCCCTCTCCGACTAGAGATGTCGACCAAATGCGCGACCATGCATCGTCCATGTATGGCGACGGAGGCTAGCTAGGACGACCAACGGACAGTAGCTAGCTACTACGGCTAGCTGATCATGCGACGAACCCACCAATCAATTAATGGCCAGTGCGACGACTAGCACGAGGTAGAGGCACTGTATGGACCATTGGCCAAAATGAACCAACGACTAACACGCAGCCTCCATCTATCTGCAGGAGTGCAGCCGGCCTGCAGGGGAGAGCATGGGCTCGTCTGCATATCGAGCAGGTGGTTGACATTGTGAATCTTATATACAGTGGCAGTCTTGGTTGTGACTAATTTTGCTGGTATTTCCTCCGTTTCATATTATATTATAATTTGTTTGATTTATTTTAGTTATTTTTTAAAAAAATTAATTAAGTTTATAGTAAAATATAGTAATATTTTCAATATAAAACATACATTGTATCAAAATTGAATATATTCAATGTTAAATTTAATAAAACTAATTTTGTGTCGTAGACGTTGCTATTTTTCTATAAATTTAGTCAAACCTAAAGAATTTTTACTAAGAAAAAAATCAAACGATTTCTAACATAAAATAGAGGAAGTATTAATTATTCACAAGTTATAATATGTCAGATTGTCTGAGAGACAATGCAAATCAGTTAATCAATTAATTAAATCTAACGTGCATGGTTAATTCAGAGACAACAAATTATAAAGATGACGATTTAGATACAATAAACGACAGACTCAATCCCATCGAATCATCGATGAAAGTTCACTATGAATTGAAACAAACTTACCAAAATTAATACACTACTTATAGTACAAAAAGAGTTCTGGGCTGGGGGCATGGACTACTTATAGTGACTCAAAAAAACTTTGCAAAACACACAACTTTTGCTGGAGCGAAAGGAAGTCAGACAGCTAGCTTCCTATGTACACAGTACTTGTTGTTCCCTTAAATCGAAACTTGTTTCACCCTTTGCTGTTGTGCACCCTTTGCCAGAGGAAGTGAGAGACTTGTTACTACCGCACTGTGGGCCTCGCCCTTTCGGAATTCTTCTTCCCCACATATCAGCTAACTCCTATGAAGATGATCTTGACCAGTATGCATCAGTGGAAAGTTTCAACCTTTTTGCCCTGGCGCGTACGCGCGCCGGCATACGTGTATGTCCAAATACCGTATTTAAAATTTAAATGCCTATAGTAAAATTATGGATTTCTTTACTGGCTGTTGATATAAACCATATTTCATGTGAAATAAAATTTTCTTTGTGACATATCATTTAAATAAAGAAATAATATGTTAAAATCACTATAAAAAATAGAATTTCCCATACACTCATCTGACGTCTATATGTTGAAATCTTTAGTTTCTATACATGGGACATAAGAAAATCCACTTGTAATAATGACGAGAGATCCTCTGGTTTAAATCGTATGTAAAAATAATTTTTCACAAGTAGTTGTCGACGGGCTATACCCGTTTATGGTGTTCGTAGAGTATGGGGATCGTTGATACCAAGGTATACGCGAGATTGAGGTAAAAGAGACGGGAGACAAGGTTTTTTATACAGGTTCAGACCCCTTAACTGACAGGTAATAACCTTACTTCTGTTGACCGAAGCCGATGTTGCCTTAATATATCAGTATCACACGAGTACAATATTTGGGATGATCTAATCAAGTCTCTTTTGGCTTAGCGGCATGGAACTCTCACACATAGTCGACGACTAGTGTAGTCTTCTTCCTCGAATATGAACTCAACGAGATTGGAGGTAGCTCTGGATTCCTCATGTTGGTCTCTGTGGCTTCTACATTGGGTTTGTTTAGATTTGTATTGGCTTATCTTCTGTGCTGGTCTGTTCCCTCTTCTCCTAGGGGGTCTTGTATTTATATTCTTGAGTGGCCCTTTGTCCAAGTAGAACTAGTAAGCCAAGTATGGATAGGATTCAACTAGTCGTTGTCGTGCTCAAGTATGACTTTGTTTCTCCTTCTTTATCTGGAACATCTTTCGTATATGAGGCATGATTCCGTATAAAACTTGCTATATGGTGGGCCTCGTTGATCCTAACACAAAAGTATTAGATATGCCTTATCTATTATACTAACAGTAGCTCTCAACCTCAATGCAAATGATCTGACTAGCGTTTTTGACCGTGTAGCCCGAAGATTCATCATTGTCAGAATCACAAAGCCGTTCTCGGATGACCGAGTAGGCATGTAATTCTCTACAAGTCATATTTCTTGACCATGATAGAGAACGTGATCATTGTTTGAATTTGGATTGAGGTAAAAAAAATCATCTCGGCAGGTAAACCATTGACTTATTCCATCTTTCTTTCTCCTTATGTAGTTTCTCAGATCCATACAAGATATGCGACCATACAATAGCGTTGTCGTTCTGAGTTTCTTGTATTCGGCACAAAGTACGACCACAAGACAACTCTTCAACTCTACTCTGTCATTGGACATTTTCTTATATGTACTTGAGACTGGAAGTCACTAATCCGGCGTTCATCTATTCGAAATAAATTCCTGACTACTATGCGCCTTGAGAACAATACATGTCTTTTGCTTTGTTATCTGACCTTCCTGAAATTAGTTACTCAGAACAAATTGTTAGATAGAAAGCCCCCAAACGAACGCTCAGGAGTAATATGATATGAATTAAAAATATTAAAATAAATTCTATGTGTGACAAGTACTCTCACCAGAGCTGCCATCAGCTAAATGGAGTTGTATACTCTTTTTAGCCCCTAGCTGGTTTTATAGAAAAATTTTCACAAAAGCAACTTGAATCTCATAATAAACTAAGGTGAAGAAGCAAATTCCTAGCCCCCGATCATGAAGTTGAGAAAACTCATTCCTGATTACATGGCTAGTTAATACGTTACATTGGGTACTCTGACATGACCAATTCTAACATGGTCATTTGACCCTCAACACCTGACTAATCCAATAGTACCAGGCATCCTCGGCCAAGGTTTTGAGACCTAATGATTAGTCAGGCTTAACGTAATAGAACGATAAGAAATAACTTCAACCAGTAGCAATATGAGAAAAAAGGATCAATAGACAAATATTGCACATTTGATTTGTATAAAACTTACATAGATTAATGCATGGGGATAGTAGAATCGCTACACACACTGGTCGAACGAGGACCTGGTGTAGTGGCATCCAAACCGCTTATACAGATGAGAGGATCATTACCACGCTGGTCGAGGACCAGGCGTAGTCGTATCTTGACCACTCATAAAGGTCGTGGGTGGATTGCTACTACGTTGGTCGAGGACTGGGTGTGTAGTTGTACCTCGACCACTCAAAGAGGTGGTGGGATCGCTACTACGCTGGTCGAGGACCAAGTGTGTAGTCATACATTGACCACTCATAGAGGTGATGGAAAGATCGCTATCACGCTGATCAAAGACTAAATGTGTAGTCGTACCTCGACCACTCGAAGAGGTGGTGGGAGGATCGCTACCACGCTGGTCGAGGACCAGGTGGATAGTCGTACCTTGACCACTCCGAGAGGTGGTGGGATCGCTACCACGCTGATCTTGGACCACATGTAGTCATACCTCGACCATTTCGAGGCTGTATATAGGATTTCGTTTGAGTTGCTGACTAAACAAATACTATCGAATTCTATCGAGTAACTTTTGGATGAGAAGAGATTTCTCATAGGAAGGATGAAAATTTAAATATACTTTCTATGGGTTTAAAAAATATATCACCAAAGTTCATGTTTCAAATTTTCTGTTTGAAATTTTCTCAGAGTACGTTTTAATTAAAAAACATAATTAATTACAGTACTGGTAAACATATAGTGCTAATAGCATGGATTAATTACGCGCCTAACCAGGATGCTAACTACCCACTGCAAATCAAGTGGCAACACTGACCGGGCAAAACGTGCTAGCTAACAACTAGGAGCCTAGCCAAGTTGGAACGTATTCGAGTGCTTCTCGCCATGTCAAAGCAGTTACCAGATCGAACACAAAACAAATGCATAAGACGGATATTTCAATATAAACGCCTGCATCAGCTATGCTACTTCTGCATAGCCTTAACCTTTTCGTCCTGAACCTAACACAGTGTATTTCTTCATCCAGTCACCACTTTCCAATCATGCACAATCAGCAACATTTACAAGAAACTTGCCATACAATCTAAGTTAATGCTCCACAATAGGCATTGGCATTAATTATTCCTCTAAGAGCATTCAACCAAACACCTAGAGAATGAGATCTTGATCATACTGTTAAATTACTCATGTCTCTACGAGCAACAAAGTGTAAAGCTTGGCTTCTCGAAACGGTCATCAAAGCTCCCGCAAATCTCTAAGCTGGTGTCTTCTGATCCCTATTCAATCGTAGACAACAAAATTTCAATGCCTTATATACGCGAGATTCATTGAAATGTTGAACACATAATATATGCATGGTAAAATCATTGGATAGTTTCAACCTAGGGTGAACAGAAACAACATGATCGCAAACAATTAAGTTCAGCATAGAAGATTACTATAGCACCATATCCAAGAAAACTAAACCTATATATGTTTTCAAGCTTACAGCTTAAAAGAGGGGCATTCATGAATCATGATGTTCAAAATTCCGAAAAAACCACAAGAGACACTAACAATGTCATAAATAATCATGCACAGTTTTGCAATAGTCTAATTATTAAAAGTTTCATAAAAAATAGAACAATTTGATAAAAAAATGATATTCAGTTCAACATTAAGAACAGTCTAGTGTTCGTAATTATTAAGAACGGTCTAGGATATCAAAAATTGATATCCTTTTGGCTCGTCACGATCCCATCAAGAATAAGTCTAGTGTTAAACATGCAATGGGAACCTTAAAATTGTCTGAATCTCATCAGCTAACATTGAAAAGCGTTAAAAAAATGCATGTAATTCTCCATAGCAAAATAAAACATGATTCACAGCTTGTTTAATATTTGACTGCATAAATCTGATCAGCTAAACGTAAAAGTAAAATAATCTTGCTAGGAACAAAGATTACCTTTTGCAGTATGCGTGAACCGCGAAACAGTATCCAAAGAATCCAACCATAGCCATAGTGCCAATCCAAAAGATTAACATCTCAATAGCATCACCTACAAGTATGCCAAGAGGCACGCCAAGAACATACCATGCACCAAAATAAATTGGTATCTTGCAGAACAGAGTGTTGACACAGACCAGAGCCTCTTCCAACAGAGCAAGGGAAACAAAGGCAACCCATACGTAGAACAGCAGTAATGTCTCCAGCGAGAGCTCCTCGATAACGGAAGAGATGAGACAGTTGCCGCCGCAGGGGAAGAAAAGTAGCCACGCCATCCTCCCCACAAAACAGAGGGATACTAAACCACATAAGAAGGCCATGCAGTCGATCCCCTCCTCGCGGCTTCGCTCTTGCTCTTGGTCCAATGGAGGGTTGGCTACGATGGCGCTAGAGCATTCCTCGGTACCACGACGCAGACGATACTCCGCGACGGCATACCCAAGCATCCCAGCAACGTAGAACGTGTCAAGATACACAATCGAGATTCCATTGATAGTACCAATTAGGTGCGTGGACGCGAAGGCCACCAAGGCAACATAGGAAACGCGGAAAAGGACAGACAAGGAACCTACTGGTTGTTCAGACAAAGCAACAGTCCACAATGCACCGTAGGAACACGCGAGGATGGACGATGTCCACATGAGAGTTTGGTGATCGGCAGCACGCCACAGCATCCATGGAGCAAGCACGGCGTAAATGAAGGAAATGAAGAACATGGAGAAGAACACCTCGTTTGGAAGACCGCATGTGTAGCGGAAGGGGTGGTCTGGGGGGAGCTGCGATACCCACTCGCGGAGGGATTGATGGCCTGGAGGTTTCTCGATATCCACTCCGACGATCTCCGTGGCCGGGATTTCTATAACAACCGACCCGCCGCCGCCGCCGATCTGATTGGGGATTTCCATGTCGGGGTCGACCACGGTGAGTGAGAGAGGGGGGGTTAGGGTTTTGGCTGGCGAGAGGTGAGAGGCGATGGCGACTGGCGAGCAAGGGGAAGAACACCAAGGGATTGGGGATTGCGCGGCGATTAGGGATTTGCGCGCGCGGCGACGGCGATGCGACGGCGATTGCTGCGGGGAGGAAGAAGCAGGACGGCTGTCGGGCTTGGCTGTGTCTAATCTGTCGCTTCCTCTTCGATACCTAAGATTTATTGGCTCGGATTGATGATGGTTTCTTTTCGAATTCGGCCTAGCCCACGTCCATCTGGCCCAAATCGGGTTCGCGACACGTAGCTCAAACCAAAACGGAATTGTAAAAAAAAAACCGGATTTGCTAGATTTGTGGCAACAGTTTTTTTTCAACAGAAAACAGTGTTAATGTGTGTTAAGATACGTGCTATCATGGGCTAGGACGACGCGGGGTTTCTCGTCTTATCGTGACAATCAGATTCGTAGTTTTAGAATAAATCTTATCCCATCCTAGCTTGCTACGTATTGGACAGAGGGAGTATAAGATTAATGATAAAAAGTACATCCAAAATTAACGGTGATATATGTATACTCGACAAACAGTACGATTGCCCCTCTCCGACTAGAGATGTCGACCAAATGCGTGATCATGCATCGTCCATGTATAATCTCCATGTATAAAACTCGTGGGCCGATGCAACGTTAAGATAACTCATCGGCTGAAACCCCGATGAAACCCTTATTGGCAGCCAACAAGCAGGCTAGAGATTACGGTTCTAATCACGACTTAGTAGATCAACTGAACTGATGTAGCACTAAGTATGAGAAGAAATGCAAGACCTAGACAATCAAGTCCTTGACTAATTTTCAGGATGATAGATACCTTAGCCAATCTAATCTAGCGAAGCGGTTTAGTCGATACCGGCGTAAACCCTAAAATGAATATCAGCCGATAAGACGAAATCGAGAAGCCAAACCAGCTTGACTAAGATATATGATAGTAGGTGCTTACGTTGTCGAGATCAGAACGTCGAAGCCCTAGCCC
Organism: Oryza officinalis; assembly: GCA_008326285.1. NCBI lineage: Eukaryota > Viridiplantae > Streptophyta > Magnoliopsida > Poales > Poaceae > Oryza > Oryza officinalis. Next base: position 3,798,184 of record BDMV01000011.1, on the reverse strand, counting down.
CGACAACGCAGGCAGCCATAACGAGACTTACCCCTCGCGGGAAGGGCATGAACTCGCCGAAGAGGACGAAAAGTAAAGGTTGGCGATGCGCCGAAGTTGTATTGATCGTGAGATGATTTTACATGAACCTTGGGCTTACATATTTATACCCATAGACTAATAAAGATCCTAACAGATTACGACTTAGACTTTTCTAAAGATAAAAGGAAACAAATAAAGTCCTTGCCAGACACTAACACACTTTCCTAAGGATAAAACAGAAAACTAACAAACTCTTCCTAATTAAGAGATACAAGCCGCATCCTTCTTGAACTCGGTCTCCTCTAGATAAGATCTTTCCGAATCTAACAAGAATCCGACTGCTGTTGGTGGTTGGTTTAAGATAACCCCATCGGCCGATGTAGAACTCTAGGCCGATACTAACTTCGGGCCGATATGGATCCTGAGCCGATGGGGCCTTCGGGGCTTACCAAATTCTGATGTTAACAGTGTCGTAGACGTTGCTATTTTTCTATAAATTTAGTCAAACCTAAAGAATTTTTACTAAAAAAAAATCAAACGATTTCTAACATAAAATAAAGGGAGTATTAATTATTCACAAGTTATAATATGTCAGATTGTCTGAGAGACAATGCAAATCAGTTAATCAATTAATTAAATCTAAAGTGCATGGTTAATTCAGAGACAACAAATTATAAAGATGACGATTTAGATACAATAAACGAGATGTTACCCACTTATGCACGTATATATTCAGCTCGATGTCTTTGACTTTTTAATATATACAATTTTTAATATATACAATTTGATCATTTGTCTCATCCAAAATAAATTACATAATAACTCCATATTCTTTAATGTTTGACGCTATTGACTTTTAGACATATGTTTTTTCATTCATTTTATTTAAAAATTTTGTGTAAATATAAAAAAAATCATGCTGTAATTACCTTTAATGGAAAAACAAATAACAACAATATAAATGATACTTACGTATTTATCAAAACGAATGAGCAAATATATTTTCAAAAATCAGCCAAGTCAAACATAAAACCCGGAATATCATTTATTATTTTATTGTGAGAGGTTTTACTATTAGAAGTACTTAATTTAAACATGCATGGCTTATATATTCTGTATATATATTTACATCAAAATTGTTGAATAATACTACCTCCGTTCTAATATCCGTTTTAATATATAGCAACCTAAAATGGATGTTATATTCAGATTCGTAGTTTTAGAATAAATTTTATCCCATCCTAGCTTGCTACGTATTGGACAGAGGGAGTATATGATTAATAATAAAAAGTACATCCAAAATTAACGGTGATATATGTATACTCGACAAACAGTACGATTGCCCCTCTCCGACTAGAGATGTCGACCAAATGCGTGATCATGCATCGTCCATGTATAATCTCCATGTATAAAACTCGTGGGCCGGTGCAACGTTAAGATAACTCATCGGCTGAAACCCCGATGAAACCCTTATTGGCAGCCAATAAGTAGGCTAGAGATTACGGTTCTAATCACGACTTAGTAGATCAACTGAACTGATGCAGCACTAAGTATGAAAAGAAATGCAAGACCTAGACAATCAAGTCCTTAACTAATTTTCAAGATGATAGATACCTTAGCCAATCTAATCTAGCGAAGCGGTTTAGTCGATACCGGCGTAAACCCTAAAACGAATCTCAGCCGATAAGACGAAATTGAGAAGCCAAACCAGCTTGACTAAGATATATGATAGTAGGTGCTTACGTTGACGAGATCAGAACGTCGAAGCCCTAGCCCCGACAACGCAGGCAGCCATAACGAGACTTACCCCTCGCGGGAAGGGCATGAACTCGCCGAAGAGGACGAAAAGTAAAGGTTGGCGATGCGCCGAAGTTGTATTGATCGTGAGATGATTTTACATGAACCTTGGGCTTACATATTTATACCCATAGACTAACAAAGATCCTAACAGATTACGACTTAGACTTTTCTAAAGATAAAAGGAAACAAATAAAGTCCTTGCCAGACACTAACATACTTTCCTAAAGATAAAACAGAAAACTAACAAACTCTTCCTAATTAAGAGATACAAGCCGCATCCTTCTTGAACTCGGTCTCCTCTAGATAAGATCTTTCCGAATCTAACAAGAATCCGACTGCTGTTGGTGGTTGGTTTAAGATAACCCCATCGGCCGATGTAGAACTCTAGGCCGATACTAACTTCGGGCCGATATGGATCCTGAGCCGATGGGGTCTTCGGGGCTTACCAAATTCTGGTGTTAACAGTGTCGTAGACGTTGCTATTTTTCTATAAATTTAGTCAAACCTAAAGAATTTTTACTAAAAAAATCAAACGATTTCTAACATAAAATAAAGGGAGTATTAATTATTCACAAGTTATAATATGTCAGATTGTCTGAGAGACAATGCAAATCAGTTAATCAATTAATTAAATCTAACGTGCATGGTTAATTCAGAGACAACAAATTATAAAGATGACGATTTAGATACAATAAACGATAGACTCAATCCCATCGAATCATCGATGAAAGTTCACTATGAATTGAAACAAACTTACCAAAATTAATACACTACTTATGGTACAAAAAGAGTTCTGGGCTGGGGGCATGGACTACTTATAGTGACTCAAAAAAACTTTGCAAAACACACAACTTTTGCTGGAGCGAAAGGAAGTCAGACAGCTAGCTTCCTATGTACACAGTACTTGTTGTTCCCTTAAATCGAAACTTGTTTCACCCTTTGCTGTTGTGCACCCTTTGCCAGAGGAAGTGAGAGACTTGTTACTACCGCACTGTGGGCCTCGCCCTTTCGGAATTCTTCTTCCCCACATATCAGCTAACTCCTATGAAGATGATCTTGACCAGTATGCATCAGTGGAAAGTTTCAACCTTTTTGCCCTGGCGCGTACGCGCGCCGGCATACGTGTATGTCCAAATACCGTATTTAAAATTTAAATGCCTATAGTAAAATTATGGATTTCTTTACTGGCTGTTGATATAAACCATATTTCATGTGAAATAAAATTTTCTTTGTGACATATCATTTAAATAAAGAAATAATATGTTAAAATCACTATATAAAAAATAGAATTTCCCATACACTCATCTGACGTCTATATGTTGAAATCTTTAGTTTCCATACATGGGACATAAGAAAATCCACTTGTAATAATGACGAGAGATCCTCTGGTTTAAACCGTATGTAAAAATAAATTTTCACAAGTAGTTGTCGACGGGCTATACCCGTCTATGGTGTTCGTAGAGTATGGGGATCGTTGATACCAAGGTATATGCGAGATTGAGGTAAAAAATACGGGAGACAAGGTTTTTTATACAGGTTCAGGCCCCTTAACTGACAGGTAATAACCCTACTTCTGTTGACCGAAGCCGATGTTGCCTTAATATATCAGTATCACACGAGTACAATATTTGGGATGATCTAATCAAGTCTCTTTCGGCTTGGCGGCATGGAGCTCTCACACATAGTCGACGACTTGTTAACAGCGGATTTCGTAATTGACTCGGAGAAGAAAGAGGAAACCGAAGCAGAGACAAAGAGCTAAGTTGGAGTCGAACCAGGTCTCATATCGGACCCGGTAACCGTATCGTACTGGGAGTGGCGCTACCAGGAGGAGCGTATCGGCCGATATGGATTTGATGTGGTCGTTGGCCGATACGGGTTGCAAGTTGACAGAGTCAGCGTGGGTTTGGTTTTGGTTCAAGATAAGCTTAAAGGAAGTTGCCAAATAGAGATAAAGCTCGGTTTTAGGCAACTGTATGTTGTAAACCAAGTAGGTTTAGATCTAATCTGTAGCAAAAGTTTGTTGCAAAGATTTGTTTGTTTGGTAGAGATAAGATCGTGTCCTACATGGACCCTGTTGTAATCTCGGGTATAAATATCCTGGTAGTTTGTACATAGAATCTCTCTCACAACTCAATACAAAAAACCAGTTTCAATCTATTTTCGGCGCATCGCCAACCCTCGCAAGAGGTCTTCTTCGACGAGTTCTTACTTCCCTGGAGCAGAGGTAAGAACTCGTTCCCGACGATCTGCATCGTCGGGGATAGCATGTCGCTTTAGACACGTTAAGCCTCGACGATGTGATCGTCGTTTATCATGTCTTGGGTAATCTTGATAGGTATTTTAATTACGCTTTGCCAGCGATCTACTCGTTTTAGGGTTTATCGCCGACGACGGTTTAATTATTATGCTTGGTTGGATTGTTCAATACATCTACCATCCCCAAAAGCAATCGGCGACTTGATTTTCTTCTGTGTTAAGCCTTGATTCACACTTTGAGTTGCTATCGACCTTAGTCCTGTTTTGAGATCTAACACAAAGCCTGTTTTCGGTTGTAATTAAGGATAGCGCTGGGGTTTAAGCCAGTCTTACCTGATATGCATGACTATCTTAGGGTTTTTATGTGTATCTGTCATCTGCATGAATAGATCAATAAATATAGATGTGTCTGTTATAGATTTCTCGTTAGGGTTTATCTGTGATTGACATGTTTATATTGGCTGATTTATTCATGTAGGTTTGCACTAGAGTATTAGCTAGTGTAGTTATATTTGCTATCCTTATCGGCCGATGCCGTTGATTGATATCCATGTGTTGGTGAAGGCCGATAAGATTTAGATTCACGCTTTAACTTTATTTTATCACGAGTGAGCCGATATAGCTTTGCCCTATCGGCTGGGCTATGACAATGTGTCATCGATCTGTCGGCCGATCGGCCATTGTTTTCTGACATGGTTTACTTGTTTCTTGTTGATTGCAGATCAAATCAACTGGCACGCTCTGCACACGACTAGGCAAGCCGTTTGGACCTGCACTGGAGTAAAGCAAACCTCCTAGGCCGCCGTGGAAACGTGGAACCCGTTTTCTTGTTGGGCGGGTCTAAATTCTGCGCCAACACGCTTTTGGCACGCCCAGTGGGACCTAAGAACGCAAGCTTCACAACAACAAGAAAACCACTACAAGATGTCGAAGCAAGCCGAGATCTCCGAGGAAAACGTCGTCTCCATGACCGTCGACCAGCTCAACGCAGAGCAGAAAGCCGAGATGGAGAAGCTGGTCGAGCAGTTCCAGAATATGTACCTACAAACATATTCTAGGACTCGGCAGGGCACCATAATTCAAAAATCTAAGGTGATAATGCCAAGTCCTGGAGATGGAGCTAGCACGTCGGCAACGGCACATGACCACGTCGTCAAGACCGAGAAAAACGCTGCGCCGACGTTGCAAGACAGAATCGACTCCGCAGTTCATTCTGTGCTAGTCAACCAGTCGAGGATCCTGGTGAACACGTTGACCAACACGGTCAAGTCGATCCTAGATGGTTCAATCCATCAGTATAAACCTCAAGGGCCGATTTTCTTGCCAGAAAATAAATTCCCTGCTTATCGGACCTTGAGCAACGACTTGAGTGCGGCTCCACAGCCAACGGCGTCGATGCCACCCTCATCGGCGCAGCCAACATCAACCTTGCCGCTAGTCCTTACCAAGCAGACGGGAGGAAGCCCTCAGCACATCACGGAGGAGTAATATGCACAAGGGACAAAGGGGAAGCAACCAGTGATCGAGCCGATGCAGCAAGTTCCTGTCGACCCGCCAGCGGCCGGACAACCTCAAGCCCCCACATTCAGTAACCCTCCACCACCAGCTGCTTACAACGTGCCGCAAGGCTACCAGCAGTACACCGCGGGGCAGTATGGCGCGCAGAACCTTGATCACCATTATCAGCCATACTCCCCCAGGCAGTATCAAGCAGAGGGCTTGCAACAATCTTATCAGCAAGACCTCCCGCATCGGCCCGCAGGATACTGGGCCGACATGATAGCCGAGGTGATGCGAGATCAGTTCGGCTTGAAGCCCAAAGAGAACTCTACAGTGTATCGGCACCCATATCCCGAGGAGTTCGACAGAGTGCCACTGCCGAGCCGATACAAGATCCCAGACTTCTCCAAGTTCTCAGGGCAAGACAATGTCTGAACGTACGAACACGTGAGCCGATTCCTAGCACAGTGCGGGGAGGCATCGGCCATTGAGGCATTGAGGGTGAGGTTTTTCCCCCTGTCCTTGTCAGGGTCAGCATTTACATGGTTTTCATCTTTACCCTGCAATTCCATCAAAGGATGGATAGATCTTGAAAAGCAGTTTCACAGATATTTCTATAATGGCGTGCAAGAGATGAAACTGTCTGATCTTACAGCCATCAGGCAACGAGTGGATGAATCGGTCCCTGAGTATATTCAAAGATTTAGGGATATAAGGAACAGATGTTACAGTCTTAGCTTGACCGATTCACAGCTCGCCGACTTGGCATTTCAAGGATTACTCGGGCCAATACGAGAAAGGTTCTCGTCTCAGGAATTTGAAAGCCTAGCTTAGCTAGCACAACGGGTATCGGCCCACGAGCAACGATTCCAGGAGGCAAAGAAGTTTGCAAAGAAGATCAATACAATCTATCAGTATGCCTCCGACGAAGATGATGAAGAAGATGTCGATGTCGACCTGGCCGAGTGGGCCCGAATGAGAAAGCCGACAACGTGCCAATGGGCCAAAAAGGGCGATAAAGAGGATAAGTACGACTTCGACATCAACAAGGCTGACAAGATATTTGACCTACTCCTAAAAGAAAAGCAGATCCAGCTGCCAGTAGGTCATGTATTGCCATCGGCCGAGGAAATCAAGAAAAGAAGGTATTGCAAATGACATAATACATACTCCCATCATACCAACGAATGCAAGATCTTCAGACAACAAATCCAATCGGCCATCGAGCAAGGCAGAATTAAGATCGATGATGCCAAACGGCCGATGAAGATAGAAGGGCACCCATTCCCAATCAACATGGTGCGGGCAGACAGGGCCGACGGCGGTGGCCATCGAACCGGCAAGCGCCCTTATCAGACCTCCGAGGACCTGATCAGAAAATACCAGCGGCGGCAGGAAGAACAAGCTCAAGACTACGCCGATCAAGACAACTCTTACGACCCACATTGGGAGTGCGAGTTTTTTCGATTCTGCTGGAATGAGGGGATGAGGTTGCCATTCATCCAAGAGTGCCCTGCGTGCAATGATACAGAAGACTCTTATCAGGGCAGCTCAAGTAGGCAAGCGCATCGGCCGGCCAAGCAAAGAAAATCTGTTCATGAACGGTTGGGGCCGATGCACCAAGATCGACAGACCGAAGCCGAGGAGCAGGTCCAGAACCCCCAATGGTGCCCAAGCGACGTATTCAGCAAGACACAAAAACGGCGGGTTCAGAGACTAAGAAAGAAAGAGCAGATCCAGGAGCAACAAGCAATAATAGCCCATCGGCCGGCCAAGACCAGGAAAGAGTGGAGGATAAAATCCACGGTGGTCAAGGCCGATGAGGGCACCTCCAACACAGCTCGGGCTTCTGCGGCCTCAAAAGGTAAACGAGTGGCATCGGCGTCTGTTANAAAAGGATCAATAGACAAATATTGCACATTTGATTTGTATAAAACTTACATAGATTAATGCATGGGGATAGTAGAATAGCTACACACACTGGTCGAACGAGGACCTGGTGTAGTGGCATCCAAACCACTTAGAGAGGATCATTACCACGCTGGTCGAGGACCAGGCGTAGTCGTATCTTGACCACTCATAAAGGTCGTGGGAGGATTGCTACTACGTTGGTCGAGGACTGGGTGTGTAGTTGTACCTCGACCACTCAAAGAGGTGGTGGGATCGCTACTACGCTGGTCGAGGACCAAGTGTGTAGTCGTACATTGACCACTCATAGAGGTGATGGAAAGATCGCTATCACGCTGATCAAAGACTAAATGTGTAGTCGTACCTCGACCACTCGAAGAGGTGGTGGGAGGATCGCTACCACGCTGGTCGAGGACCAGGTGGATAGTCGTACCTTGACCACTCCGAGAGGTGGTGGGATCGCTACCACGCTGATCGAGGACCACATGTAGTCATACCTCGACCATTTCGAGGCTGTATATAGGATTTCGTTTGAGTTGCTCCGACTAAACAAATACTATCGAATTCTATCGAGTAACTTTTGGATGAGAAGAGATTTCTCATAGGAAGGATGAAAATTTAAATATACTTTCTATGGGTTTTAAAAAATATATCACCAAAGTTCATGTTTCAAATTTTCTGTTTGAAATTTTCTCAGAGTACGTTTTAATTAAAAAACATAATTAATTACAGTACTGGTAAACATATAGTGCTAATAGCATGGATTAATTACGCGCCTAACCAGGATGCTAACTACCCACTGCAAATCAAGTGGCAACACTGACCGGGCAAAACGTGCTAGCTAACAACTAGGAGCCTAGCCAAGTTGGAACGTATTCGAGTGCTTCTCGCCATGTCAAAGCAGTTACCAGATCGAACACAAAACAAATGCATAAGACGGATATTTCAATATAAACGCCTGCATCAGCTATGCTACTTCTGCATAGCCTTAACCTTTTCGTCCTGAACCTAACACAGTGTATTTCTTCATCCAGTCACCACTTTCCAATCATGCACAATCAGCAACATTTACAAGAAACTTGCCATACAATCTAAGTTAATGCTCCACAATAGGCATTGGCATTAATTATTCCTCTAAGAGCATTCAACCAAACACCTAGAGAATGAGATCTTGATCATACTGTTAAATTACTCATGTCTCTACGAGCAACAAAGTGTAAAGCTTGGCTTCTCGAAACGGTCATCAAAGCTCCCGCAAATCTCTAAGCTGGTGTCTTCTGATCCCTATTCAATCGTAGACAACAAAATTTCAATGCCTTATATACGCGAGATTCATTGAAATGTTGAACACATAATATATGCATGGTAAAATCATTGGATAGTTTCAACCTAGGGTGAACAGAAACAACATGATCGCAAACAATTAAGTTCAGCATAGAAGATTACTATAGCACCATATCCAAGAAAACTAAACCTATATATGTTTTCAAGCTTACAGCTTAAAAGAGGGGCATTCATGAATCATGATGTTCAAAATTCCGAAAAAACCACAAGAGACACTAACAATGTCATAAATAATCATGCACAGTTTTGCAATAGTCTAATTATTAAAAGTTTCATAAAAAATAGAACAATTTGATAAAAAAATGATATTCAGTTCAACATTAAGAACAGTCTAGTGTTCGTAATTATTAAGAACGGTCTAGGATATCAAAAATTGATATCCTTTTGGCTCGTCACGATCCCATCAAGAATAAGTCTAGTGTTAACATGCAATGGGAACCTTAAAATTGTCTGAATCTCATCAGCTAACATTGAAAAGCGTTAAAAACATGCATGTAATTCTCCATAGCAAAATAAAACATGATTCACAGCTTGTTTAATATTTGACTGCATAAATCTGATCAGCTAAACGTAAAAGTAAAATAATCTTGCTAGGAACAAAGATTACCTTTTGCAGTATGCGTGAACCGCGAAACAGTATCCAAAGAATCCAACCATAGCCATAGTGCCAATCCAAAAGATTAACATCTCAATAGCATCACCTACAAGTATGCCAAGAGGCACGCCAAGAACATACCATGCACCAAAATAAATTGGTATCTTGCAGAACAGAGTGTTGACACAGACCAGAGCCTCTTCCAACAGAGCAAGGGAAACAAAGGCAACCCATACGTAGAACAGCAGTAATGTCTCCAGCGAGAGCTCCTCGATAACGGAAGAGATGAGACAGTTGCCGCCGCAGGGGAAGAAAAGTAGCCACGCCATCCTCCCCACAAAACAGAGGGATACTAAACCACATAAGAAGGCCATGCAGTCGATCCCCTCCTCGCGGCTTCGCTCTTGCTCTTGGTCCAATGGAGGGTTGGCTACGATGGCGCTAGAGCATTCCTCGGTACCACGACGCAGACGATACTCCGCGACGGCATACCCAAGCATCCCAGCAACGTAGAACGTGTCAAGATACACAATCGAGATTCCATTGATAGTACCAATTAGGTGCGTGGACGCGAAGGCCACCAAGGCAACATAGGAAACGCGGAAAAGGACAGACAAGGAACCTACTGGTTGTTCAGACAAAGCAACAGTCCACAATGCACCGTAGGAACACGCGAGGATGGACGATGTCCACATGAGAGTTTGGTGATCGGCAGCACGCCACAGCATCCATGGAGCAAGCACGGCGTAAATGAAGGAAATGAAGAACATGGAGAAGAACACCTCGTTTGGAAGACCGCATGTGTAGCGGAAGGGGTGGTCTGGGGGGAGCTGCGATACCCACTCGCGGAGGGATTGATGGCCTGGAGGTTTCTCGATATCCACTCCGACGATCTCCGTGGCCGGGATTTCTATAACAACCGACCCGCCGCCGCCGCCGATCTGATTGGGGATTTCCATGTCGGGGTCGACCACGGTGAGTGAGAGAGGGGGGGTTAGGGTTTTGGCTGGCGAGAGGTGAGAGGCGATGGCGACTGGCGAGCAAGGGGAAGAACACCAAGGGATTGGGGATTGCGCGGCGATTAGGGATTTGCGCGCGCGGCGACGGCGATGCGACGGCGATTGCTGCGGGGAGGAAGAAGCAGGACGGCTGTCGGGCTTGGCTGTGTCTAATCTGTCGCTTCCTCTTCGATACCTAAGATTTATTGGCTCGGATTGATGATGGTTTCTTTTCGAATTCGGCCTAGCCCACGTCCATCTGGCCCAAATCGGGTTCGCGACACGTAGCTCAAACCAAAACGGAATTGTAAAAAAAAAACCGGATTTGCTAGATTTGTGGCAACAGTTTTTTTTCAACAGAAAACAGTGTTAATGTGTGTTAAGATACGTGCTATCATGGGCTAGGACGACGCTGGGTTTCTCGTCTTACCGTGACAATCATATTTTGGATTTTGCATGTGTTCTGCGAGAGTTTACTAGATCTTAGAGAATGTGACCTTCAAATATGATACTACAACGTGATTGGACTAATTACATTATGATTATAATGTAGTTATATTATAATTACATCGTAGTTACATTGTAATTATATCATAGTTGCACTTTAATTTCTCTACTTACACATGCAAGTTTTGTTAAATATTTATGCAAGGTTTTATCTTTAATTATTAGAAATGAAATTTAATTTTAATTTTTTTTAAAATTTAAATCAAGCTACATCATTTGTTTTTAATTTTTTGCTATCTCATTTGAACTCCATACTGTCGTATTAATGGAGCTCTCTTCCGATTATCATTCTGTGAAAAATATGTCAGCAGTCATATAGTTGCTTCAAAAAATAAAAACTTCCGCCTGTTTTTTCCCTCGAAACATTCAAATTTGTGACTGTTAAATTGTATCGAGGTTCGTGCGAAGAAAAAATAGCACACATCTGAAGAATTGGATTTGTGACCGTTAAATTGCATAGAGATTCATGCGAAGAGAGAAAAAAATTAGCACTCTCAACCTCATACTCGGAGGCTCGCGACGTTTGCCAGTCCAACATGAAGATGTGTTGCTCAATAACATGTTCAATAAGATGTGTTGCCAATCCACAGATGTCCCCTTGTCCAAATATAACTAAGAAAACAAATATAAATACGATCTAAGTAGTCCTTATAATTTTCAACTTAAACTCCGCTTTTCCTTTCTTATTCAGAACACCTTTCGTATATGAGGCATGATTTCATATAAGAATTAATTGATATATTGTGGATCCAACTGAGTCCAACCCAAAATCACTGGGTATATCTTATCCATAGCACTAACAGTTATTTTTGTTACAATTTATACAAATCTGAATTTGAAATTACATGTTTATATAGTAAATATATATTTTATACATTACTATATATTGTCAACTTTTTTAAAAAAAATTTCATGGCTATTTGGTTGAGATGTAATGAACGAGTATAGGTCCACTCGGGTGATTATAATCCATCTCTATATCGTTCCTTGTCCTCGCACGCAGGCGGTACGGCTTTGCGATCGCAAGCGGAGGTCGTGTCCCTGGCCCACCGGCTAAGAGCCTTCAGCCGGCGGCCATGTTCCCCAAAAGACGAGTTCTGCAGTGTGGTGAACACTGTAGGCGGCCATGGACCCAAACCATAGACATGCCTTCACCGTGCGTCCATCGTTTGATCACATGCGCGCTCGATGTACGGCTGCGTTGACGGCGGCATCCCTTCTGTGTTTGGCAGCGACTTTTTTTTTTTGACAACAGACAACCTTCATTATCCAGCTTGGAAACCAAGCCCAGAACATAACAAGGCCTAAAACAGGAAACGAAAACAAAAGTTGTCTACCAACTGGACTTTAGCAAACTCAAACCAAAATAAAATGAAAAACATAAACAAACTGGATATCTCAGTTGCCTAGACAACGGCACACACAAGCCCACTTCTGAAACAAAACTACTGACGAAGCTCAGCTCCTCACCACCACCTAAAGCAATTCAGGAGCAGGGGCGAAGCCAGGATTTCAGGTTGGGGGGACAAGCCAGTGAAGCCACAAGGCCAAATGGCCAAAACCAACATATGTTTTCACATATAAAAGAGGTTCAAATGTTCAATATAGTGAAACAAGGCTATATCTGTGCCATACAAATAAAAATTACATCTCAATTAACTTGAACTTAGCTTTACGGGTACAAACTAGATCGAAGGCCTTAATAATATCATCGGAACTAATCATTGTTGCTATATCTCTCTCAATGTAAACCACCAAGTAATCCCGCAAATAGGTATCTCCCATTTTATTTCGAAGACGTGTCTTCACAATTTTCATGGCTGAAAAGGCTCTCTCAGTGGTTGCAGTTGACACGGGGAGAGTCAAGACTAATCTCAACAACCTATCCACCATTGGATAAGAGGAATATTTACCCAACTTAACTAGCCCACTTGTTAAATCAGCTAGAGATGATAAAATTTTTAATTCCGGATGGTTACGCACATCAAGTTGAAAGTGTGGCAGTTGGCACTCTAATTGCATTCTTTCTTGATTTGAGAAATCAACAGGATAGTATTTTTCCACTAGAGTGCATACCTTGTCTAAATCAGTACTAGAAAAGGAAAATTAGAACTAACCAACTAATTATCACCAAATTAAGGATTTAGGTATTTTGCCTCCTTGGGAAATACGGAGTAATTAGTGAGTACTGAGTAGATTAGAAATCACATAGACACATACAGACATACTATCTATTGATCTGATTACAAATTACCTGAACTCCTGAAGATGACGTGCTCGGCAGCGATCGGCGACGGCGATCAGTGCCGATCGGCAGCGGCGGCGATCCCGTCAAACTGCCGCGCGTGCGAACTGCGAATGCGAAGCGGCGAAGGTGCGAAGCCGAAGCGATCGATCTGGACCTGGTATTGGTAATCCTATACAGCTATACTTACTAGTTTGCTCATGGGCTGCTGATCACGACTGCACACATACGTATGCCCGGCCCACCCCGGCCCCCCCTGTAGCTTCGCCCCTGTTCAGGAGGATCACAATTCTGACGAATCGACGCCAGCCTCTCCAAGATCTTCTCCTTCCACTCATCTTCCCGCATGCATCCTTCCTCCTTTAGCCACACTTTCCATCTTTGCATTAAAGAGAGTTTTGTAGACCACCTGCAAAGGAGATTTCACCAAAACATCCTAAAAACCCAATCATTCCTAGTTAGCCAGATCGCCCAACAAGTTGTAGCAACCACAAAAACACCCATCTCCCCCCTAGTTTCCCCTTAGCTACCTGAATGCATTTCCAGAAATTGCTAGGCACTACATCTAATACTAGAGCCTCCCTAATAACACACCACACAAATTTAGCAAGAGGACAGTTAAAAAGAACATGACTAACTGACTCCCTCTTCCCACAAAGTTTACAGTTCGCATCTCCTCTTCATTTTCTCTTTACTAATTCAACAGCACAGGGTATCCTTGTTAGAATTCTAGGATTCGCCTAGGTGCGGATCTAGTGGTGTACCATTATACAGTGGGTTCTTAGGGAGAAAAACCGGGAGAGAGAGATGGATTGGAGCCAGATACCTTCGCTCTGCTTGGAGCTTGACGCGGCCATGGCGACGGTGTGGAGGGCGACGGCGGCGAGCTTTTCCCCTCACTTCAGCGCCTCCCGGATTGGATGGGATTTCTAGGGTTTTGTGGGGAGCCCGAGTGCACGACGACGAATGTTGGTTCGTGTGCGCCGGCGGCTCCCCTCTTTTATATTGCGCGTTGCATGAGAGGAGGCCCACAGCCATTGATCGGCTGGCGCCCCCGATCAGGGCGCATAGGCGGAGTGGGGACCGGTTCTCCCGAGTCCCCCGGGGATCGATAACTAACATTCTCCCCTTCGATCTCCGTCTTTCTTACTTCTTGTACTCAACGTTCACTTCTAAATAGATTGATGCATAGAGCACGCTTCATCATGATAGTTATTACTGAACCATCAGACGCAACGACCACAATACACCTCTCTATCTTGAAATAAACACTAGGCCCTTTTGTAATCCAAGGATCATAGGCTTTCCTGTAAACCCATGCAGGCTAAGTTTTCTCTGAACACACTGGGCGGTAAGCCTTTTGTAAACGGATCCGCTAACATCTTCTTTGTACTTATATGCTCAAGTCTAATAGTCTGATCCTGGATTTTCTCTTTCACAACATAAAACTTAATGTCAATGTGTTTGGCAGCACCACTTGACTTATTGTTGTGAGCATAAAACACTGCAGGCTCATTGTCGCAGTACATCTTGAGTGGCTTTTGAATGCTGTCGACCACTTTCAACCCGGGTACAAACTTCTTTAACCATTTTGCCTGTCCCGTGGCCTCATAACTAGCTACAAACTCGGCATACATCGTTGATGATGCTATGACGGTTTGCTTGGAGCTTTTCCACGAAATGGCTCCTTTTGCGAGAGTGAATATGTAGCTTGATGTGGACTTTCTATCATCTACATCTCCCGCAAAGTCTGAGTCTGAATACCCTTCTATTTCAAGGGAATCAGTTCTTCTGTACGTTAGCATGAGGCCTTTTGTGCCTTGCACATAACGCAAAGCTTTCTTTACCATTCTCCAGTGATCTATTCCTGGATTTTTCTGATATCTGCCAAGTATCCCGGTAACAAAAGCTAAGTCAGGGCGCGTACATACTTGAGCACACTGTAAGCTTCCGACAGTTGAAGCATATGGAACCGCTTTCATTTGATCGATCTCATACTGGTTCCTGGGACATTGAAATTTCCCAAATCTGTCGCCCTTGACTATGGGAGCAGGTGTAGGCTTACTCGCATGCATACTGTATTTCTTTAGAATCTTTTTCAGATATGCCTTTTGCAATAATCCTAAAACCCCTCTTCTTCTATCTCGGTGAATCTCTATTCCTAAAACAAATGAGGCTTCACCAAGATCTTTCATATTGAAATTTGAGGACAAAAACTTTTTCGTTTCCAATAGTAGATCAACATCACTACTAGCGAGTAGGATGTCATCTACATATAGGATAAGGAAGATAAATCTCCCATTTCTGAACTTTGCGTAAACGCAATTGTCCTCTTCATTCTCATTAAACCCAAACCTTCTTATTACTTCATCAAATTTTAAGTACCACTGTCTGGAGGCTTGTTTTAATCCATAAATGGATTTTCTCAGATGGCATCCCATTTGTTTTTTTCCTTCCACAACAAAATCCTTTGGTTGTGCCATGTAGACATTCTCATATAAATCCCCGTTAAGGAATGCCGTCTTTACATCCATCTGATGTAGCTCTAGATCATAATGTGCCACAAGTGCCATTACGATCCTGAAGGAATCTTTACATGACACCGGAGAAAAGGTCTCATTATAATCAATTCATTCTCTTTGAGTAAACCCTTTTGCCACGAGTTGTGCTTTATACCTTTCTACATTCCCTTTGGAGTCACGTTTTGTTTTGTAGAACGCAGCCTACTGTCTTGGCTCCTTTAGGAATTTCTTCTAAGTCCCAAACTTTGTTGGTACTCATTGATCTCATTTCATCTTTCATGGCTTCAAGCCACTTCGATGAATGAACACTTCTCATGGTTTCTTCAAACGAGGTAGGATCTTCCTCTGTTTGAACTTCTTTACTAACATAGACTTGGTAGTCACTAGGAATAGCTCTCCTTCTCTCTCTTTGAGATCTTCTGATTTGTGGTACGTCTTCTACTTGGGGCTGATGTTGCTCTTCTTCTTGTGTGGCAACTTGTTCTGAAGGATCCTGAATCTCTTGTTCCTCCTGCTCAGTCGTTGTTGTCACAGGAGAACTAACATCAGGTGTTATCACCGCAGTGTTCTGTGCTGGCGGTGTAACACCAACAGGTATTGAGAAAAAAGGTTCCTGAATCATCGGAGTAGGTACATGTACCCGCTTCTCTTCAAGAGTAATTTCTCGGGGTACCATGCTCCCCCTGATTATCTCATCCTCGAGAAACACTGCGTGTCTCGTTTCTACGAACTTGGTGTGTCTGTCAGGACAATAGAAACGAAAACCTTTTGATTTCTCAGGGTAGCCAATGAAATGGTAACTGACTGTCTTGGGATCTAGCTTCCCAATATTTGGGTTAAAAAACTTTGCCTCAGCTGGACAGCCCCACACCCGAACATAATTAAGCGTGGGTTTCCTTCCTGTCCATAGCTCATATGGTGTTTTGGGCACCGACTTACTTGGTACTCGATTAAGAATATGGATAGCGGTTTTTAATGCTTCCATCCATAGACTTATCGGTAAAGTGGAGTGGCTTAGCATACTTCGCATCATGTCCATTAAAGTGCGGTTGCGTCTTTCAGCTACTCCGTTCTACTGAGGCTCGCTCGGTGTTGAGTATTGGGCTACTATGCCATTTTCCTGTAGAAACCTTGCAAAAGGTTCAGGTATTTGGCCATAAGGGGTGTGTCGACCATAGTATTCTTCTCAATGGTTGGACCTTACCACTTTGATCTTTAGACCAAGCTGATTTTCTACCTCAGCCTTAAACATCTTGAATTTATCCAATGCTTCTGATCGTTCTTTAATTGGATAAATGTAGCCATAGCGCGAATAGTCATCTGTGAATGTTATAAAAGAATCATAACCATCCACTGTCGTAATTGGAAAAAGACCACAGATATCTGTGTGTATGATTTCCAATCTTCCTAAACTTCGTATGGCTCCTTTCTTTATTTGTTTAACATACTTTCCTTCGATGCAATATTCTGTATCCGTAAAGTCTAACGGATGCAAAATTTCTTCTTTAATTAATCGTTCAATTCTCCCCTTCGAAATGTGGCCTAAATGACAGTGCCACAATTTCGTCGAGGTTTCCTCATTGCATCGTTTGCGCTTACTTCTTACACTTGTAGACGAGGAAGACACACTATTGCAAGCAACATTCTCTTCATTGCATACAACATTGACATTCTCATGTTTAGACAACATGTAAAGTTGGTCTTGTCGGATGGCAAGACCTACACACTTATTCTTGAATATAATTGAATATAAATCTGGTTCGAAATAACAATTATATCCATCATCCGCCAAACATGAAACGGAAACTAAATTTCTACTTAAGGAGGGTACATAGAGCACGTTCTGCAAATAAAGTGTGAAGCCATTATCCAACTCTAATAGATGATCTCCAATAACTTCAACTTCTGCTTCAACTCCATTTGCATCTCTAATACATCTTTCTCCTCTTGCTAGGATCCTCCTCGTACGGAATCCCTGTAATGAATTTGCAACATGAATAGTCGCACCTGAATCAACCCACCAAGTGGATTTTGAATAGCTTACATACAGTGATTCATCTACGAATGTAATGATGTCCTCATCTTTCTTTATTAGATGCCTCAGGAACTCAGGACAATCCTTCTGAAAGTGTCCCTTATTCTTGCACCACTTGCAAGTGTCCCTATCTACTTCTATACTTGGCCGTGGATGAGGATCACTTTGTGGCGCCTTTCCTTGTGTCTTGGAATAGGCGACGTTCTGACTGTGGTTGATCCTCCTCTTGTTCTTCACATAGTTTACAGAATCACCACGAGTCTTGGGTCTGTCTTCTTCTTGCACACACATGGCAATCAACTTCTCTATGTTCCAGCTTTCGGGCAATGAGTTATAGTTGACAACAAATGTGTCGAAGTCTGAAGGTAGGGAGGCAAAAATGAGGTGAACTAGGAACTCGTCAGGGAGATCCAAGTCCATCTTCTTGAGCTTTGAAGTGATGCCACTCATCTTCAAAATGTGCTCTCTAACCCCTCCGCCATTGTACTTCATCGTAACTAAGCTCTTGATCAGGGAGCGCGCATAAGCTTTTGAAGAACCAGTGAATTGATTCTCCACCCTCTGAAGATACTCTGCGGCGGTGGTGCAAACTGGGATTGCTCCCCTTATTGCCTCCACTATGGAGCTCTTGATTACCATTAAGCACTTGCGATTGGAAGACTCCCACTTCGCACGATCAGTGTCGTACTTATGCACTATTGGAGCATGGTCCAACATTCTTTGCTTAAAGGCATCTTCGCTCTCATCTTCCCCTCTCACTGGCGCAACAGGCTCAGTGGGACAGGGCTCGATGAGAGCTAAATCTATGTCTGATAGCGCAAGTGCTATCTCGATCTTCTCTCGCCATGAGCCATAGTTGTTCCCATTAAGGGGCTCAACGGCCGAGATATAAACTAGTGGGTTAGTGGTTCCTGAAAGCAAATTAAAGAAATTGAGAAACATTTAAATTCTTGCATGTTTTAATTTAACGTTGGTCAAAATTAAAACATACAAACTACCGCATTAATTCTATGTCACCGTTGGGCAGAAATAGAATTAATGCATAAACATCATCATAGCAGCGAAAAAAATAAACTACATACTTGTTCAAAAGTATCTTCATGCAATTTTCTACTCTCTAAACAATTTTCACGTTGGCTCAAATTATTTAGAAATAAACATACTCAAATGAGGGACATAAATTAAACTTCTATTTTCATTCGGCCGAGGGACGTAAAATGAACTTATTTTCTTCGGCCCATGGCCTTTTTACGCGCGCGCGGCGCTTCCTCGCTCCCAGGCCGCAACGTGGGCCTGGCCCGGGAAAGTTGCCCGGCGCGCGCTCTCGCCTGGGCCGTTTTCGGCCCGTTCGCCTTCGGCCGTCCGATCGCTAGGGTTTCGATCGGACGGCCGACCGTCGAGATCGGCGGATCAAAACCGCAGACCCGACGCAGCCGCCGCCCGCGAGAAACCCTAGCCCCTCTTCTCTCTTCCTCCTCTCTCGTGCACGCGTAGAGCGGCGACGGCGACGCCGTCGCATGCCCTTTCGCCGGAGCGCGCACTCGCTCGAGAGTGAGTGCGCCGCCGTCGAGCGGACTTGCGACGGTGCCCTAACCCGCACGGCGACAACCGGCGGTGGCGAAGGAGGCGACTACCCGCACGCGCATCGGCGAGACTGACGGTGGGGAAACTTCCCGCACGGCGTCGGCGACGGCCGGCGGTGGAAACGGTAGGTTCTTTCTCCTTTTCGATTTGTTCTTCGGAGATCCAAGACCCCTTCTTTCTCTACTCCTAACCCTACTAGATCCACTCCTAGGGCTAGCTCTGATACCATTGTTAGAATTCTAGGATTCGCCTAGGTGCGGATCTAGCGGTGTACCATTATACAGTGGGTTCTTAGGGAGAAAAACCAGGAGAGAGAGAGATGGATTGGAGCCCAATACCTTCGCTCTGCTTGGAGCTTGACGCGTCCATGGCGACGGTGTGGAGGGCGGCGGCGGCGAGCTTTTCCCCTCACTTCAGCGCCTCCCGGATCGGATGGGATTTCTAGGGTTTTGTGGGGAGCCCGAGTGCACGACGACGAACGTTGGTTCGTGTGCGCCGGCGGCTCCCCTCTTTTATATTGCGCGCTGCATGAGAGGAAGCCCACAGCCATTGATCGGCTGGCGCCCCCGATCAGGGCGCGTAGACGGAGTCGGGACCGGTTCTCCCGAGTCCCCGGGGATCGATAACTGGGCCTGTTTAACGTGCTAAACCGCTTCCTTAAACCGTCGATGAACAGCTAGCGCCACCCACAGCTACTTCCTTCCCGTCGCCGCCGCATATCGCCATCCAAACCCTAATCCACACCCTTCCTTCTTCCTCCTCCAAGCTCATCTCTCGCCAGACAAAACCGCCCAACTACCCATCGTCAGTGGGAGCGAGCAGGGCAGGCCGACCTCGACATGGGAATCGCCGATGAGATGAGCCTGGCGGATGACACACCCACCGACATGGACATCGACATCGACGGCGTCGATGTCCGCTGCAACAGCGGCATCGAAGACGTTCGCAAGACAGTTTGACTCTGAAATCCCTGCCATGGAGATCCTCGAAGAGGAGGAGGAGGAGGACATGGTCACATGGCCGGAGATAAGGAGAAGATATCGACCGAGAGCGAGAAGATATCGTCCCTCCATGAGCGGATAGACCTCCTCCCTCCTGACCACCCCTACCACTACACCTGCGGCCTCCCAAACGAGGTCTTCTACGCCATGGCCTTGGTTTCCTTCCTCTACGCCCTGCTCGTCCCGTCGTTGCTGTGGCGCGCCGCCGACAAGCCCTCGTCGCTCATGTGGACATGGTCGATTCTCGCGTGCTCGTACGGGACAATCTGGATCATCTGCCTGTCAGAGGTTTTAGGTATAATTGTTGTCTTCATCCGCGTTTCCTACGTCGCCTTGGTGGCCGCCGCCTCCACGCAGCTGGTTGGCCCGATCACCGGCATCTCGATCGTGTACCTCGACACCTTCTACGTCGCCGGGATGGTCGGCTACGCTGTCGCGGAGTACCGCCTGTGCCGTGGTATCGAGGAGTGTCCCAGCGCTGTTGTTGCAATGCCTCCGTTGAGCCAAGATCAAGAGCGCAACCGCGAGGACAACGTGTTCCATGCCGCCTTCATGCTCGGTTTGGTGTCTCTGGGTCTCATCGGGCGGATGGCGTGGCTCGTCTTCTTCTCCAACGATGGCGGCGGCAGCAGGATCTCCTCCGTCCTCGAGGAGCTCTCGGTGGAGACATATGCTTCGTCTTCTTCCAATGGACTGCTTTCGTTGCGTTCCCTCTGTCGCTGGTGTCCTTCAACGCCTTGTTCTGCTGGGTGTATTTTTGTTGTGTTGCATGGCATGTTCTCGGCGGGATACTCGGTGCGCTCGTCGGAGTCGCCATTTAGGTGCTCTTCTTCTGGATAGCTGCTGCCGCCATGGTTGGATTCTTCGGCTACTGTCTCGCTGTCCACGCACGCTGCAAAAGGTACACTCTTAATTTGTTCCTGGCATGCATGCAAGATGATTTTTAGTTTCTACACTCTCAATTTGTTCCTGGTAAGATGATTTTACTTTCATGTTCACAAAATTCACTAGTTTGTACAGGCTGTTTCTGGTAAGCCCAATGTATTAAGTGCCATTTTGGTTTTTAGTAGCGTAGAGTTGTTGCTATGTTTGGTTAGCTATCAATTAGGTGCCAAATTCATGTAGGATAATATATAAAAATGTTTTGGATGGTTACAAAATTTAGCTTGGACATAGCCAATGATCGATTTGGCTAGAACAGAAACATGTATGTATAGTTTATCTGGAAACCGATGCGGCAATGATAAAACAAGAAGCGATTTCTACAGATTATGATCTCTCCAGTTGTGGCGGCTTAGCACTGGAACTGAAACATTTGTTGCCGTCAAACTTTATCAATTTTCAGGTTATTAGCCATATGCCTAGAGAATGTAATAGAGTTGCTCAAGTGTTAGCTCAGCTTAATTGGGTCTATTTGCTCGGTGCAGTCTGAACCTGTACTACTGGTTGATAGTGTTAGATAGATCTCCCTCCCCTTGAGCCCAACGGCACAAGGGGGCCTTGACCCGCGCCCTGATTGGGGGCGCCCAGCCCAGTGGCTGGTGGGCCCCCGTCACCCTGCGCCATACTAATAGGGGTGGAGGCCGGGGCGGCAACACACGACACGAGGTTCGCTGCCGCCGCCAACTCCACCCACAAACCCTAACCCTAACCGATCGAGGGGGCGCAGCCAGTGACGGGAAGCATCACTGCCGCGCCACGCCTAATCCTCGCCTACGACCGCTACTGCCGCAATCACCGTCGCCGTCCACGTCAAGCCCGCGACGACAACGACGATGGCCGGCGCCTCTTCATCCTCCAACACCTCAAGCGGTCGGTCCCTCTAAACCCTATCCCTCATAGATTGATCCCAAAACACATAGAAGAGGAATTCCACCGATCTAAACCTAGGTGATCCACTAGAGAATCTAACAATGGTATCAGAGCCACCTTTGTTTTAGATCGGTTCGGGAAAATCAAAAGAAATCCAAAGAAAAGAAACGATCCGAATGAATCGAAGAAAAAAAAGAAAGGAAACCCGAAACCCTACCTTATCGCCGGCCATAAGGGGAAGGGCAAAGGGCACCGCCGAGGAGCCACTCGACGGCTGTGCGCGCACCCGCGAGTGCACGCGCGTGCCGGCGAGGGGGCCCACGGCGGCGCCGCCATCTCCTCCGAAAACCCTAGCCGCTGCTCTCTATCTCTCACACGGAGGTGGGGGCTAGAGACAGTGGGGGGAGCGGAGAAGAGAAAGAGAAAAGAGGCGGCGGTGAGCCGCCGAGCATGGCGCGGTGGCGCGAGGACCGGCGGCGGCGGCGTCGCCGCTCCGCTCGGCTGCTCTGCTCGGCCGCGCGTGCAAGAGAAGAGGGGCTAGGGTTTTTTCGGCGCCGGGAGGGGTCAGGTTTTGTTTGCCCGATCTCTCCGCTCGGCCGTCCGATCTAAACCATAGCCGATCGGACGGCCGGCGGCGGTCGGGCCAAATATGGCCCAAGCGGGCGCTCGGTGGGGGCAGTTTTCCCGGCCCAGGCCCAGGTTGTGGCCTGGGGAAAGGGGGGGCCTGCTCGCCCGCGCAAAAAGGCCGTGGGCCGCCGGAACAAGTCCGTTTTAGGTCCCTCCGGGGGCCGAAAATAGAGAAAAGAGTAGAAAGTAGTTTTTCCTTTTAAATTTTGTCAATTTTCATGCAAATTTCAATAGTATTTTAATTGTTTTTGCATGTTTTACCTCTGTTTAAATTTAAACCAACGGGAGAATTTTTACAAGAGAGTAAAATTATAGAATTTGCTACTGTTCATGTGAATTTTAATAGAGATTTCCGCTGCAAATAGATGAAATTGATAAAATTAGTGTTTCTAAAATTGAATTTCGAACCAACGGGAGACTTTAATTTTAGGAACATTAATTCTGTGCTATGATGTTGTAATTTTTCTGACCAACGTTGATAATTGCAATGTTATAGCTATGGCTCTTTGTGTTATGTCTATTTTCTGCCCAACGGTGATGTAGACTTAATACATAATATTTTTAATGTTAATTTTGTTCTCACTGTACATGATTATTTCAGGTGGCTACTCCTTGATGGGTTGCATAAAAGATATTCCGACCCTTAAGGGAGATAACTACGAAGAATGAAAAAGAAAACTCGACCTTGCTTTCATCTTGGGAGAGGTGGACTGGGTGTTGACCACCCCACGTCCTATAGCACCTGCTACACTTGTCAGAGGTGAAAACGAGTCAGATGCTGACTGGCAAAAGAGAGAGAGGGACAATGCTCCCCTCATCATGTCGTCTGACGTTGAGCATGCGAAATGGTCCCTAGCCAACAAGAAATGTTTGGCTGTGGTAAAGAACACGATTGAGCCAACCATATTGGGCTCAATCCCAGAGTGTGACGCCGTCTCAGAGTACCTCAAAAGAATAAAGAGCCAGTTCATTGGTTCTTCAAAGACTTATGCAACACAACTGATAAAGCAGCTTGTGACAGAGAGGTACCATGGAGGTGGTGTCAGAGATCACATTCTTAGGATGAGCAACATGGCTTCCAAGTTGAAGCCAATGGATTTGGGCATTACAGATGACTTTCTGGTCCATCTGGTTATGGCCTCATTGCCAAAGCTTTTTGACAACTTTGTTGTCAACTACAATATAAGTCCAGAGAAATGGAATTTTGAAAAGCTCATCGCTAATTGTGTGCAAGAGGAGGAAAGAATTAAAGAGGCCAATGGTGGCTCAATTAACTATATTAAAGATAACAAGAAAAGAACCACAAGTCTCCCTCCCCAAAAGCCAAACAGCCTCAGCATCTACCTCAGCAACAACAGTTTGCTGTTGAAAAGGATCAGTGTCTACACTGCAAGAAGACAGAACATTACAAGAAAGATTGCCCTGACTTCCTAAAAATGATCATAGCAAAGAAAGGTGAGAACATTATTTCATTCGTAAATGAATCTCATTATATTGGTTATTCCAGATCCACAAGGTGGATTGATTCTGGAGCAACTATTCATGCTTGTAATTGTTTAAAGGCATTCCGTTCGACGAGGACTACGCAAAGAAGCGAAAGATCCATTAGAGTTGCCAATGGAGTTGAAGAAAAGGTTGAAGCTATTGGCGACCTTCCTATAGAGCTCCCGAATGGCTTCACACTTGTACTTCGAGATTTTTTTTATGTTCCTTCTTTGCAAAGAAATTTAATAAGTATATCCAAATTGGATTTTGATGGATATGATTGCCGTTTTGGAAATGGCAAATGCGAACTATGGTATAATAATGCATGTATTGGTCTTGCTGTGTTGCAAGATGAGCTTTATTTATTATCTCTTTCTGAGAATGTGAATGTTGTGTCCTCGTTGACAAAAGAAAACAAGAAAAGAAAGCGAACTCCTGATGTCTCATCGAAATTATGGCACTGTCGTTTAGGTCATATTTCGAGGGGGAGAATTGAGAGACTAGTTAAGAATGAAATTCTTCCTCCATTGGAGTTCTTAGACTTAGAACAATGCGTAGAATGCATTAAAGGAAAATTTGTAAAGAGCATCAAAAAGAGTGCACAGCGAAGCACAGGAATATTAGAGATCATTCATACAGATATTTGTGGTCAATTTCCTGTGAAAAGTGTGGATGACTATGACTCGTTCATAACATTCACAGACGATTACTCCCGATATGGTTATATTTATCCAATTAAAGAAAGATCAGAAGCATTGGATAAATTTAATATATTCAAAGCTAAAGTTGAAAATCAGCATGATATAAAAATTAAAGTAGTAAGATCTGATCGTGGGGGGAGTACTATGGTTGGCATACGCCTTATGGGCAAGTCCCCGGACCTTTTGCAAGGTTCTTACTAGAAAATGGTATAGTAGCCCAGTATTCAACACCCGGCGAACCTCAACAGAATGGGGTAGCTGAAGGGCGTAACCGTACCCTTATGGATATGGTGCGTAGCATGATAAGCTATTCCACCCTACCATTGGGTTTATGGATGGAGGCGTTAAAAACCGCCATTCATATCCTCAACATAGTTCCAAGCAAATCGGTGCCCAAAACACCGTATGAGCTATGGACAGGAAGAGTACCCTCGCTAGCTCACCTCTGTGTGTGGGGGAGTCCTGCGGAGGCTAAAGTATTCAACCCAAACCTTGGCAAGTTGGATCCCAAAACAGTGAGCTGTCATTTTATTGGCTATCCTGAAAGATCAAAGGGTTATCATTTCTACTGTCCAAACAGTTATACAAAGTTTGTAGAAACAAGACACGCCGTCTTCTTGGAAGGCAAAGTGATTAAGGGGAGCTCGGTAGTTCGAGAAATTGATCTTGAGGAGAGGTGGGTGTATATACCCGCTCCGTCAATTCAAGACCCTTTCTTCTCTCTACCTGCTGACGTTGAACCCACAGTGCATGACGTTGCGGTACCAACACCTGTTGTTACCTCTCCTGTGGCAACAATGAATGAAAGTGAGGAACCTGTTCTACAGGATTCAACAGAAATCGCTGCCACACCAGAGGAGGAGCTGCAACAGCCTCAAACAGATAATGTGCCAGAACAGGAGGCCCCTAGAAGGTCTGAAAGAGTCAGAAGATCGGCTATCCGTGATGACTATGAAGTTTATAATATAGAAGAGTCGCATATGCAGGATGATCCCACCTCATATGAAGAGGCCATGAGAAGCGCTTGCTCATCTGAATGGTTGGAAGCCATGAAAGATGAAATGAAATCAATGAAACTAAACGATGTCTGGGATTTGGAAGAAATTCCTAAAGGAGCCAAAACAGTAGGCTGTAAATGGGTTTATAAAACTAAATATGACTCCAGAGGGAATATAGAAAAGTTTAAGGCGTGACTTGTGGCAAAAGGTTTCACGCAAAGAGAAGGGATTGATTACAATGAGACATTTTCTCCAGTCTTTTGTAAAGATTCCTTTAGGATTATAATGGCACTGGTGGCACATTATGATTTAGAATTACATCAGATGGATGTAAAAACAACATTTCTAAATGGAGATTTGGAGGAAAAAGTATACATGGCACAACCGAAAGGTTTTGTTGTGAAAGGAAACGATAATATGGGATGCCGTCTAAAAAGATCCATTTATGGATTAAAGCAACCTTCGAGACAATGGTACTTGAAGTTTGATGGGACAATAAAGAAATTTGGGTTTCAAGAGAATGTTGAGGACAACTGTATTTATACAAAGTTTAGGAATGGGAGATTCGTTTTCCTAATTCTGTATGTAGATGACATTCTACTGGCTAGTAGTGATGTCAGTCTATTGCAGGAAACAAAGAAATTCTTGTCCTCAAACTTTGACATGAAAGACCTCGGTGAGGCTTCATATGTTTTGGGCATAGAGATTCACCGAGATAGAATGAAGTATGCATTGAGACTTTCTCAAAAGGCATATATAGAAAAGGTGCTGAAGAAATTCAACATGTACAGATGCAGTGCTACACCTGCTCCTATAGTCAAAGGAGAAAACTATGGGACATGGCAATGTCCCAGAAATCAGTACGAGCTCAACGAAATGAAAACAAAGCCATATGCGTCAGCTGTGGGAAGCCTACAGTATGCGCAAGTGTGCACACTCCCTAACTTGGCATTTGTCACCGGGTTACTTGGCAGATTTCAGAGTAATCCAGGCCCAGAGCACTGGAAATTAGTAAAGAAAGTTTTGCGTTATTTACAAGGTACAAAAGGCCTCATGCTGTCTTACAAAAGATCAGAGTCACTCCAGATAGTGGGGTATTCTGATTCTGATTTTGCAAAAGATAATACAAAGTCAACATCGGGATACGTGTTCACCCTTGCAGGAGGAGCTATTTCATGAAAAAGCTCAAAACAGACTATCACTGCAGGGTCTACGATGTATGCCGAGTTTATAGCATGCTATGAGGCCACGGGACAGGTGAACTGGCTAAAGAAGTTCATACCCGGTTTAAAGGTGGTTGACAGTATTGAGAAACCACTAAAGTTATACTGCGATAACGAACCCGCAGTAATGTACGCTTACAACAATCAGTCAAGTGGTGCTGCCAAACACATTGACATAAAGTACTATGTTGTGAAGGACAAAGTCCGGGATCAAACAATCAGTCTCGAGCACATTAGAACAGAAAGTATTCTCTGCCGCCGCCAACTCCACCCACAAACCCTAACCCTAACCGATCGAGGGGGCATAGCCAGTGACGGGAAGCATCACCGCCACGCCTCATCCACGCTTCTGATCTTTCTTTAATTGGATAAATATAACCATATCGGGAGTAATCGTCTGTGAATGTTATGAACGAGTCATAGCCATCAACACTTTTCACAGGAAATGGACCACAAATATTTATATTAATGATCTCTAATATTCCTGTGCTTTGCTGTGCACCCTTTTTGATGCTCTTTACAAATTTTCCTTTAATGCATTCTACGCATTGTTCTAAGTCTGAGAACTCCAATGGAGGAAGAATTTCATTTTTAACTAGTCTCTTAATTCTCTCCCTCGAAATATGGCCTAAATGACAGTGCTATAATTTCGATGAGACATCAAGAGTTCGCTTTCTTTTCTTGTTTTCTTTTGTCAACGAGGACACAACATTCACATTCTCAGAAAGAGATAACAAATAAAGCTCATCTTGCAACACAGCAAGACCAATACATGCATTATTATACCATAGTTTGCATTTGCCATTTCCAAAACGGCAATCATATCCATCAAAATCCAATTTGGATACACTTATTAAATTTTTTTGCAAAGAAGGAACATAAAAAACATCTCGAAGTAAAAGTGTGAAGCCATTCGGGAGCTCTATAGGAAGGTCGCCAATAGCTTCAACCTTTTCTTCAACTCCATTGGCAACTCTAATGGATCTTTCGCTTCTTTGCGTAGTCCTCGTCGAACGGAATGCCTTTAAACAATTACAAGCATGAATAGTTGCTCCAGAATCAATCCACCATGTGGATCTGGAATAACCAACATAATGAGATTCATTTACGAATGAAATAATGTTCTCACCTTTCTTTGCCATGATTATTTTCAGGAAGTCAAGGCAATCTTTCTTGTAATGTCCTGTCTTCTTGCGGTGTAGACACTGATCCTTTTCAACAGCAAACTGTTGTTGCTGAGGTAGATGCTGAGGCTGTTTGGCTTTTGGGGAGGGAGACTTGTGGTTCTTTTCTTGTTATCTTTAATATAGTTAATTGAGCCACCATTGGCCTCTTTAATTCTTTCCTCCTCTTGCACACAATTAGCGATGAGCTTTTCAAAATTTTATTTTTCTGGAGTTATATTGTAGTTGACAACAAAGTTGTCAAAAAGCTTTGGCAATGAGGCCATAACCAGATGGACCAGAAAGTCATCTGTAATGCCCAAATCCATTGGCTTCAACTTGGAAGCCATGTTGCTCATCCTAAGAATGTGATCTCTGACACCACCTCCATGGTACCTCTCTGTCACAAGCTGCTTTATCAGTTGTGTTGCATAAGTCTTTGAAGAACCAATAAACCGGTTCTTTATTTTTTCGAGGTACTCTGAGATGGTGTCACACTCTGGGATTGAGCCCAATATGGTTGGCTCAATCGTGTTCTTTACCACAACCAAACATTTCTTGTTGGCTAGGGACCATTTCGCATGCTCAACGTCAGACGACATGATGAGGGGAGCATTGTCCCTCTCTCTCTTTTGCCAGTTAGCATCTGACTCGTTTTCACCTTTGACAAGTGCAGCAGGTGCTATAGGACGTGGGGTGGTCAACACCCAGTCCACCTCTCCCAAGATGAAAGTAAGGTCGAGTTTTCTTATCCATTCTCCGTAGTTATCTCCCTTCAGGGTCGGAATATCTTTTATGCAACCCATCAAGGAGTAGCCACCTGAAATAATCATGTACAGTGAGAACAAAATTAACATTAAAAATATTATGTATTAAGTCTACATCACCGTTGGGCAGAAAATAGACATAACACATAGAGCCATAGCTATAACATCATAGCACAGAATTAATGTTCCTAAAATTAAATTCTCCCGTTGGTTTGAAATTTAATTTTAGAAACACTAATTTTATCAATTTCATCTATTTGCAGCGAAAATCTCTATTAAAATTCACATGAACAGTAGCAAATTCTATAATTTTACTCTCTTGTAAAAATTCTCCCGTTGGTTCAAATTTAAACAGAGGTAAAACATGCAAAAACAATTAAAATTCTATTGAAATTTGCATGAAAATTGACAAAATTTAAAAGGAAAAGCTACTGTTCTCTTTTCTCTATTTTCGGCCCCCGGAGGGACCTAAAACAGACTAGTTCCGGCGGCCCATGGCCTTTTGGCGCGGGCGGGCACACCCCCCTTTCCCCAGGCCGCAACCTGGGCCTGGGCCGGGAAAGCCGCCCCCCACGAGCGCCCTCTTGGGCCACATTTGGCCCGACCGCCGCCGGCCGTCTGATCGGCTAGGGTTTAGATCGGACGACCGAGCGGAGAGATCGGGCAAACAAAAACCCGACCCCTCCCGGCGCCGAAAACCCTAGCCGTTTTTTTTTCTTCGATCCATTCGGATCGTTTCTTTTCTTTGGATTTCTTTTGATTTTCCCGAACCGATCTAAAACAAAGGAGGCTCTGATACCATTGTTAGTATTCTCTAGTGGATCACCTAGGTTTAGATCGGTGGAGTTCCTCTTCTATATATGTTTTGGGATCAATCTATAAGGGATAGGGTTTAGAGGGGCCGACCGGTTGAGGTGTTGGAGGATGAAGAGGCGCCGGCCATCGTCGTTGTTGTCCCGGGCTTGACGTGGACGGCGACGGTGGTTGCGGCAGTAGCGGTCGTAGGCGAGGATGAGGCGTGGCGCGGCGGTGATGCTTCCCGTCACTGGCTGCGCCCCCTCGATCAGTTAGGGTTAGGGTTTGTGGGTGGAGTTGGCGGCGGCGGCGAACCTCGTGTGGCGTGTGCTGCCGCCCCGGCCTCCACCCCTATTAGTATGGCGCAGGGTGACGGGGGCCCACCAGCCACTGGGCTGGGCGCCCCCGATTAGGGCGTGGGTCAAGGCCCCCTTGTGCCATTGGGCTCAAGGGGAGGAAGATCTATCTAACATACTCTTCTTCGGAGTTCAGACTGCACCCTGGATTCCCATATGGAAAACTCTTTAAAGCACTCGGATAGATGTTCACCCTTTTTTTATATCAACTAAATGGTTATGATTTTTTTTAAAAAATGACAAGATATATTAATATGTTATATATCACTCCATAAACATGTAACTCCAAATTCGACTTCTACAAGTTGTAACAAAAATAACAAATTTGACTGTGAATGTATGTACGGTCAAATTTGTTGTTTTTGTAACAACTTATAAAATTCAAATTTAAACTTGCATGTTTGTGAAGTGATATATTACAAATTAATCTATCTTGCCATTTTTTTAAAAAAATTTATAACTATTTAGTTGACATGTAAGAAACGGATGGACGTCCACCCGGAAGATTAGAACATCTCCGTTGGCATATGTCCAAACTTAGCAATATCCTCTGTTCTACTTATGACTACAACCTTAAATTCCAGTACCTGTCATATTCTGCAAGTATGATTTGAAGTTTGTCCATGCCTGCCTCAACAATTAATGCCTTTCAAATTCCTCAATAAGTGACTTGATTTGTGATCTGGCATCCCTCTTCTTCCTCAACAGTATAGTGCATTCTTTTGAACTGGTGATAGAATTGAGGAGCTGTGATGTCTAATGGACTCCTTGTGAACTGGTGATAGAATGCTGATGTTTAGTGGTTTCCTTTTAAACTAGTTTTTGACCAACTGGTTCTAGAATGCTGCTATGGCTAAATGGCTAATTAAGTAGCTGGGCCTTATGTGTTAGTGTGTGTATTTATGCTTCCTTGCGTATGCCATTGAAATGACTGGATCATGTTATTGCACTGGAAGTTATGTTTGAATATACTTATGTTAATGAAATATGGCGCCCTGTTCGTACATGGAGCCACCCAGTGAAGTGGACACCAGGTAGCTTATCCATTTCTACATGTATTAGGCTATGTTAATTATGGTTTTACTCAATAGTTTGCTTATTGATACGTAATGGACCCTTGGTAATATTCGTTTTGGCTTCGCTACCGAGGGGTGTCTTGACTTGTATCGTGTCGATTAATATGAAATTGTGTTGCTCTGTTTCTTGATGTTCAGTGGCTAACTGACTACCGTGATATGGTTTCAAAAAAAAAAAAGACTACCGTGATCGATGTATCAACCTTTATTCACTTATTTTAAAATTTTCAAGAACTGAAAAACATGAGATATCATTGCATTATGAAGGAATGTGTTACTAAGCATGTGCACGACCACAGTTTTTACCTTGGATTTTACCCTTTTTGTCTATCATGCATATTCTGTGATGTCTTGATGTAAACTCAAGAAGCACCCATCTGTCTCACACCAATTTGGATAAATTTCATTCGTAATTCAGCGTGCTCACCTCCGTGAAACATAAAGCTTTATACATAGTTGTATCCATTAGATTCAGAAAACAATCCAACTCAGTAGCTGTTGTCAATTACCAGAACAACTTTCAGAATCTGGCTTGAACTAGGACCAGAATTGTGACACTTATTTCTTGATAATGGATATAAATCCGGCTTCGATATCTACGAATGGATATACACAGCCAACGTTTTTCTCTTGTTACACTTGTAACTCGTTGAATATATTGGCATATATGGTAGCCTTTGATGGCATGTACTGAAGGTACATGCATCTTGATAAGATCAGTGGTAGCAAAGGTAAACACACCTAACAAAAAGGCTTGTGCAGCTGCAAGTACAGGTGAAATCACAAAACCAACACAAATTATTCTCATATCATTAGCCACTGACAATAATAAACAGGGATGTAACCCTGTAACAATCTACGAGGAAACATATATACTGATGAATAGAAAGGCACACGATACCAACATCATCGTGGTATCTAGGATGATCCTTGGCAACATGTCATGCTTTGTTCAAGTCCCTGTCAGGGAACCATTGACTACCTGCACCAGCAAATGAACATGCTGTTTAGCATGAAGACTATATTTTTAGCTAAGTATTAACGATCAGATTTGGCACGAGTATAAATTCAAAATAAATTTATTCTGAATTTAGGAAAGATCATAGCCTCTACGTAAAGACCGGTCAGACTGCTATTCATGTTACAGTCCAACCGGGTCTTAGATGGTCTAATTGTGATTTATTGTCCGATCTGACCAAAGACCAATGTTACCCTGGTTGGCGACTATCAAGCCGCTTGACCAACGGGCCCGAGTCTGAGTTACAAATTGTTCTTTTTCTTGAAGTTGGGGTTTTCTTAAGTTCTAATTAATTTCTAAGCCTACTGAACGTAAATAATAAACAATGCTCTAATTTAATTGGCACATCATATATTAACATTGATCAATCGTCTAGGAGTAGTCTAATAATATCGATTTTTCGTCCGTTTGCACTGTAAGTTGTCTATCTTTGCTACGAGACTTGGTCAAAAATTTTGAACTTTGATTGAATTTTATCCTAAATCTCAAATATTAAAACGGACGGAAGTTATATATTTATTTAGTTCAAAAATGGGGCCTTACTTATAACCTTTCAATTGAACGAGGGTTTACAATTCAAGAAAAAAATAAACGAGGGTTCAGTGGTTTATTAGGCGGTTTGAACCCACAGAGATCAATCAGTGTAAACCCGAGAAGTCAGACGTGTGCACCACCCCTCCATCCACCGTCCAAACCAGATCCAACGGCCCACATCCGATCCCCTCGTCCTTCCCACCCCCCACCCCCCCCCCCCCCCCCCAACACCGCACGCGCAAACGGCGCAAGGGCGCACAAGCCCCTCTCCTCCTCCCCCTCTCGCCGGAGCTCCTCCACCGTCTCCGCCGCCCCGCCCTCCTCCTCGCCGGCGGCGCTACGCCGCCCGTTTCAGCTCGCCCGCTCTAGCTGCGCGACCCAGGGCTTCTCCCCAAGTGAAGGGCAGCACCGCCACGGCCGCGTGGAGAGAGGGAGGGAGGGGGACGCGGCGGCGGAGGCGGAGGGGATCTTCGTTGGGGGAGGGGGAGGGGGAGGCGGCGTTGGTGGGCGGTGGAGCGGAATCTTGTTCTGGAGTGGATGGAGAGGAGGAGATTGGGAGGGGAACGAGCGGTGTGAACTAGATAAGTGGCTCGGAATCGGATCCTCATCCTCGCGGAGTGTGGACGCAGTCTACAAGTTCCCCGATCTCACCACGCGACGGCAACCGCGAGATTGGCTCCGGATAAGGTATTATTCATTCTTCTCCCTCCGCCGCCACACCGCGCCGCGCCGCGCCGCGAGCCGGCGTGGCGAAGATTGGAGACCCAGCTCGAATTAATAGCATATATATTTTTTTACCAAAGAAAGCAAAAGTAGCTGAACCAGATGCACCCACATTAGGTGTTTGATACCATGGCTGCAACGGCGGGTGCCGCGGAGCCACCCATGGTGGAGCAAGTGATCACCGAGTTTTTCGCCAAGAGCCTCCACATTATACTGGAGTCGCGCTCTCCCTACGTGTCGTCACGCAACTTCATGCGGCCTTCGCCGCCGTCCTCGCCGCTGTCTGGGAGCCAGCCGCGCGACCGGTGGTTCAACCTTGCACTCCGGGACTGCCCGGCTGCGCTCGAGAACTTTGACCTGTGGCGGCAGAGCAACCTTGAGCCTTTGGTCATTGACATTGTCCTCCTATGCCGGGACAGCACCAGCAACACCACTGCTGGGGGTGGGAAGGTCATAGAGAGGTGGGTGATACAGTATGAAGCACGCATATCTGGCAGTGGCAATGGTAATGGCAGCAAGAACAATGGCAGGAAATCTAGGAACAGCTTGGCCGAGGATCATAGCTTGTACAGGGCTACCTACCAGGGATCGACAGTGTTACTTCGGTCATTGCATCTGCTCGTCAGGCTCTTGCCAGCATACAGTCTCTTCAGGGAGCTGAACTCATCTGGGAGAATCCGTCCTCTCAACCTGTCACACAAGATATCATCATTTGTTGAGCCATTCACCCGGGCAGAGGATGCAGAGATGAAGCACTACGCATTTGCTCCAATTGAAACTCTGTTTGGCCTATTGAGCTTGTCAGTTTCTTATGTGCCAGTGTTGGAGGTGGTGGCAGCTTCAGAACCAACATCACCAATGCCACCAGAGATCATAATGGATTATGTTGGGAGCCCCACAATTGACTTTCTCAAGAAATTCAATTCCCTCCCTTCAGCGGGCATTGCACCTGCATGTGTTGCAATGACCAGGAGGCACAGTTGGAGTATTGAGCACGGAGCTGGAACGTCAGCATCGCCATCTCCTCCTCCCACTAGTTCACAACCCCATGGAAGCCCACAGCTATGCGTCCCTCTGCGTGTTTCTCCAAATACGTGCTCACATCCACAAAATGCATCATCCTCTGGGCAGAAGAAATATACACCATTTGAAGAATGCTATCCATCACCACCATTGTCACCATCACCATCCCAATCCCCTTCAGCTAACTACCCTAAAAACCCTTTGTTCCGATATGAGAGTGCTCCAGTTACTATTCCCACATTGAAGTCAGGCGGAGGAGGTAGTGGTTTGCCTCCTTCTCCATGTTCGAAGGGTAAGCACCAGTTCTCATCTCACAATGACAACCTGGCACCTTCCCCTGATAATAACTCAAATGTAAGGAAGGATCTGGTCAGGTTGGGTGAATTTGAAAAGGACAAGGCCTTGCAAAAGGTAATTGATATCTATTATTTGTTCAGGCAACATGTGAAATTTGCAATAAGCCAATAACAATAATTTTATTATGAGGTTCCTACCCTTGGATAATTGGATCTGATTTTTGGCTGATGATTTTCTTGTTCTGCTTTCTGCCCTAGGTGTTATCTTACAGTAAATATGATTTGGGATACTTTCACGGACTGAAATTGACTCGGACATCAAGTAAACTTTTTATCATGGATGAACTGGATGAACATGAATTGGTTTTTGCATGGGAAGATAGAGACACCATAATAGACCAGCTTAACAGGTATTCTTTCCTAGTCTCCTAATTGAAATATAGTGTGTAGTTTGCGAGACTATGCCTGGCACCTGAGTATTTCCAGAATGATGCCCTTAATATGTACATGCTCAAGAAAGGTTGGTTATTTGTTTTCAGGCAATGCAGAAATGCATTCTATGTAGTTTTCTTCAAATTAAAGAGGGTAATGCTATATAGAATTTGTAGTGCTCATTAAGGCCTGTGAAGTGTGAACCTTATTGTTGCATTTGATGATAGTTAAGAATTTGTTCATTAATTCAAAGTGAGTTCTTAATGAAGAGGGACCATGCTTGCTTCAAGATTCTAGGTTAGATGCTCAATAGACACATAATTTCTTGTCTCAATGTTACATGAACCAGAAAAAAGTTTATTTCTCGTATTAATTGTCAATATAAACTTTCTTTCTTTATGGTACTCTTGAAACTATTGTTCATTAATTTGTGTTTTTCCTTAGTTTCTTAATTCCAACATTTGCTTAATTCTCTATTTTTCCTGTTCATGTGCACTGTTTGTTGTGGTGACTAATGAGACTTAATAGGATTTACATTGAAAAAGTAATATAAGCATATGAATTGCCTTCTAGGCTAGATTTCAATGTACAGTGCAAACTGGAACCAAAACCAGAGTGTTTTTTTAAGGAAGATAATTGATAGAAATATACATCAATTTTAATATTTGGGCATGGAACTGAGATGATTTTGTACATATAAATCAAAAATTCAAAATGAAGGTCAGTTGTCTTAAAATCCTTTACTTGTTACCTGCCCCTAACTTATTTGCAGCCTATGGTCTTAATTCTACTAAACTGATATAGTTTCAACTGAAGAGCTAACAATCTCTAGCCTGTTACTCCCTCCATTTCTTAATGATCGTCGTATTATCACTTGACACAGAGACCAATGGAAACAAATAATCCCAGTGATGCATTTAAGTCGACATGTAAACCAAGAAAAAGTAGCTTAGCGCATGCATGTAAACCAAAGCAACGCCTTAATGCATGGATGCATTCAAACCGAAAAAAGGCCGCTTCCACTCATTAGGCGCTGATCAATTCGGAATTTCTATGTTTTGCTAATGCCAATCATAAGGGAATGGAGGGAGTACTTTATAATGTCACTGTGCAAATGATCCTTTTTCTATGTGATATTATCTTAGCCACCCTCCATTTACCCTGTACAGGATAATCCATGTCTATTAACTAGTCCTTTTTAACTTTTTTTTTTACTATTTATCTACAATGTTCCAGAAATTGCAACTTATTCTAACTCAACAATCTAAAACAGGTCATCATAGCTTACCTCTTGAAGTTCTTCAGATATTTCAATATTCCTGTGCTAGCCTACTATCTACGAACAAATTTATCAAATTTTATGTATAATTGTATCCCATTATATCCAGCGATTATAAAGGCTTAGCAATGAGCAAGATGGTGTTTATTTTAAAAAGAGCATAATGGCCAGTGCGTGCTCAAAGAAAGTCGGTAATTAAGAGTCTATATTGTGGATTTACTGCTTGTCTGATTTTTCAATTACCTTATGGGGTCTATATTTTGGTCTTCATATAAGCAAAACTGGAACCTCCTCAATTTTCCAGGGCTGATATCTCAGACAGGGAGGAACAGAAGAACCAAGATGCTGGAGGCTCGTCCACAAGGTCTCCAGCTGCAGCCATTGGTGCTCTTGTGCATCTGCTGAAGACTGCACCAAGCCTCAGAGAAGGCCTACAGTCAGATGCAGCTGCTGTGGTTCCTCAAGAACCTTCTTCAGTTCAGAAG
Organism: Oryza officinalis; assembly: GCA_008326285.1. Lineage (NCBI taxonomy): Eukaryota > Viridiplantae > Streptophyta > Magnoliopsida > Poales > Poaceae > Oryza > Oryza officinalis. The sequence continues at coordinate 3,761,072 of BDMV01000011.1, read as the reverse complement.
GTCGTGACTGAGGAACATGGCAGCATCGCATCAAGTTCTACACCGGTTTCTTCATCTCACTTGAAATCAAGGACGCCAACTGACGCCCTTGAGGAGCTGAAGAAATACAGGGAGGTGAAAGAAATGATACTGAATCGCGGCAAAACACAGCTCAGCGACACCGATTTAGGAGAGAAGCTCACAGAGGGAGAACCTTAGCATATATAGTATGATGACGAAAGTTTTCGTTTTGTATATATTATATATGTAGCGCACGTTAGCTGACTATCTATACCTTAAGCAAGTTAGTAGCTACTAGGATGTTACCAACTCTATATGTTTACGCGATGACATATATATATCCATCCCTGCTCTGAGATGATCTGAGGCTGTGGGATTTTGTAAAGCTGAAATGATTATCTGCAGCGCATGCAGGCAGTGAGATGCAATCAAATGGTTTTCAGTTCAACCATGTTGGTTTAGTTGAATTTCGATGTTTCCATTCTGGTACAGTCTGACCCCCTCCTTTTTTTTTCTGGCAAGAAATGAGATTATGGTGTGGAACAGTGGAATGTATGAATTTACTCTGTTTATTGGGGAGCATTCAGATCCATAGACAAACTTGGTAACCAGTTCATATCTGGTCTTCTCATGTTGAAGTAATTTGCCTGTGAAATGCAACAACACGTGTTGATGTTGCATCACTAATTGGCAAGTTTCAACATGTTTTGCCGAAGCTTTTTTACCGTGCCAAGTTAATTGGATAATTTACATCATGTCAAGTTAATCATGATTCAGCTCATCAAACGCCATGTGTTCTGAAGAGCTTCATGACGCCATAGGTGGCCGCCATGGCCACCAGACCTCCGACCAAGGCCCTAAGCCCGGCCCGGCCACCGGGAGCCCGGCCCAGCTGCGCCCCTGCCGCGCCGAACGCCGCCAGCGCGAGGCTCGCCGTCGCGACGACCACCACCACCCGCACCCTGTAGCTGGCGACGAACCACGCCGCGAGAAGCGGGAACGCGGCGCCGGCGGCGAAGGACAGCGCCGAGGCGGCCGCGGCCTGACCGGGGCGGGGGCGCGACACCGCTTGCAGTCGCAGGCCAGCCGAGCCGGGGCGCCGCGGCGGCGGCGGCGCTCGAGGTCGGCCAGCTCGACGTCGAGCTGCGCGTGGACGGAGACGTACTCGCCGATGGCCATGCTGCAGGCGCCGGCGACGAGGCCGGCCCGCCCGGACAGGAGGACGGCGCGCGCGTCGGCGGGGCGCGCCGCGCCGATGCCGAGCATGAGCGCCGCGGTGTTGACGAGGCCGTCGCTGGCGCCCAGCACCGCGGCGCGCAGCCACTGGGTGTGCCCGCCGCCGTCGTGGGTGGCTTCCTCTTCCTCCTTGGCCTCCGCCACGGTGAGCTCGGCGTCGCCGTTGGTGGCCGCCATGCTCGTGCTCGTCGAGGAGAGAGCAGAGTGAGAGAGATGCAGAGAGAGACGCGCGCCAAGTCGAGGAGCGCGTGGAGAACACGAGGCCTACCGCCTACATATCTCAGGTGATTTCTGCGGCTATATACAAACAAAGATGAAGCTTAACACCGGTGTCTTGAGAAGTTGGATACCTTTTTTCGTTGTTTCGTACTCCCTCGTTTCATATTATAAACCGTTTTAATTTTTTTAATCAATTTTTTTAAGTTTAATTAAATTTATAAAAAAATATAGCAATACTTTAAACACAAAACAAACATATTATCAAAATATATTTAATGTTATATCTGATTAAACTAATTTGGTATTGTTGATGTTGCTAAATTTTTTTATGAACTCGGTCAAACATAAAAAAGTTTTATCTTCAACCAAATCAAAGTGATTTATAATATAAGATGGAGATTACTTATCAGCGGTGTGATTTGTCACTAATGCTCCCTAGGAAGCTGAGTAGAGGACAAGCTGCTAGTGCTTGCAACCAGGTTGGTAAGATCATCTCCTAATATGTTTAAGAAGATAATGCTAATAATCAGCATCTTGTGTTGTACACTTCCGTGGCTTTCATTTTTTACATATCGAGATACCCAATCGACAGCCATTATCAAAATTACAGCGATGTAAACACCTATGTAGGATGCAGTTACCATCTTTCTTTTTATTTTTCCAGTAATGTGGTTAGTCGATTAAGAATTTTTTAGATGATCCCAAATGTAGCAGAGGAGCATTTACAAGTACAACAAATTAAGCAGCAGGCTTACAGGTCAGCTACAAGCATATTACTATTTCACAGCCCTCAAATTTCGCAGAATTAGCATCGCATTCGAGTTCACAACGATATGAAACAAGACACCAACGAATATATGCTAACTGTAATAATATGCATGAAGCTTTCTCACTAAATTATGTAGCAGCTAGAGCGATCAAAAACATCCACCCCCATTCTGAGCGATAGACAACGGCGAATTCTCATTCAAAATATTCACATATCCAATCGCAACCCGCAAGCTAAATATGCAGGTCATTCCAATTTCCTCTATTTCAGAAAATAAGCCTAAGATAACAAGAACGAGAAATTGGACCCAACATAGCCATTCTTTACTTGCATAGTTTAGTTTTGCATTCTTTATGCAATCATGTAATCAGAGTCCTAAACTGACCTAATCACTTATCAGATTCCAAGTAAATGGAGCAATCTCAGCTTGTAAAGTTATAAGCCCACCGTTCTCTTTGTATTTGTATAGCAAGAAACAATGAATGATCGAACAAAAGGGCAAAATAAGCAAATGAGGAAATAATTGTCATTTTTAACCCAGATTATTTCATTGTCACCTTAAACTACACATCCAAACCGGCAAGAGTAATACACATGTACACTAGCATCTGGAACAAGTTACAGGTCATTGTGAAGTTATCCATGTCGACCAAGGGCTTTATTTACCATCCAAATCGATCTTAACCGTCCGAATTCTGATCACATGGACCAGAAATTGGAGGGTATGTCCTTCATACAAGATCATGATTGTTAAGTAAGACCGTAAGTAATACTAACTACCAGGGGATTCTTCTTCCTTCTGACAATGCGCCGGGGCTTTGGCTGAAAAAATGTAGCTACATAGTTGCAGAAAGGCGGGATGCGAGATCTCCATGCCAGCACATCAAACCCCAAATCATAAGGAATTTTGCCTTCTAGCACTACTTCTGGTGTTAATCTGGGAATAGTACTATGGAATTGGCCAGCCTCCCTAAGATCATACATCGTACAACCTCGAGAAGTCATGAACGCCACCTCAGCTGTATCAGACGGGTGGTTCTTCTCAGGAGGATACTCCTCGAAGATGAATAAGCGCTTTCGTAACATCTTCCTTAAGCTCATCAAGAATCCACTCCAGATTTCAGCATTTGGATTACCCCTTAGTATATGGCCAAGTATGTTTGCACCAAGAAATGATCCCTGCAGTTCTGTTGCCAGTAGCATTCCTACAGATGCCAGCTTTGGATGCTCATCAGGTTCATGCTTCCAAAAGAAAGTGTCTTGAAATAGTACCAGTACATTTCTGGTGACAATCTATTCAACCTGATTGCTGGCGTTGTTCCCCACTTGGCAATCTCATCTGTTCTTCCTATGATAATGATTTTACTGCCACTTACAATTAATTGCCTTCTTCATATATGATTGAAAGATCTCTCATGCTTCCACATCCACATCCCAACTGAACTCAATAATGCACAAGTATTTCCTTGAACTTGAAAGCATTAATGAAATGTTTCCAAGATCATTACCATGGAAGAAAACAATATTCAGGAAATGATCACGGGAACCCGTTCATCGTGACAAGCATGATGGACAAGGGTTCTCTTCCCAATTCTGTGAGGCCTAATGATAGGAAGGACAGCCAGGTTCTGATCATCATGTAGTATGAAGTCGATTATTTGATCTTTCTCGACATGGCAACCAAACATGCTCTTTTCCATGAATAGATATGTGCTATAGGGTTGCGGAGGAAGACGAGGACAACTGGTTAGCACCATAACAAGCTCCCTCACATCAGAAATTTTGATCTCCAAATTTTCAATAACATTCTTAAGCACAGGTATCCTCTCTGTACCGTGTGCTAAGAATGATGTATCCCTCCTTGTGCAGGTACTGAAACGGAGGCACTTGCGACTGACCTGGTGATCTTCATCTACACTCTCCTCTTCAACATACTGGAACTTGAACGTGGTAACTAAAAGTAGAGACAGAGAGACAGTGAATCATGAATTTTTTTTTCTCAGCTTCTTATTGATCTCAAGGTCCCTTTATATATAGGGAGAGTACAAACCTAGTTAATTCTAGGCATTAGTGTAATACATCAATTCTCATTCTAAATGTAGCAATAAGGTTGATTCATTTCCTTGCAATAAGGTCAATTCATTTCCTTGCAATTCATTAGTGTAACCATGGCTGTTACAATGGATTTAAAACCATGATGGCTGCATTGACGAGGTCAAATAATGACCTTTTGTAACACTCCCCCTTTTGATCGAGTCTTTCTTAAGATCAACATGTTCTTTAATTCCTTTGAAAAACTCTATGAGAAAAAATAGGAATAATTTGACTGGTGATTGCTCTATCATAAACCTGCAAGGTTTAAGGAGTAATCTATGCCTTGTTTTATCTCTAGAAAAACCCTTATGGGAAAAACATGATATAAGACATATACTTGCATCAATCATTGTCTCAAAAAAAACTTTGTATGAGAAAAAAAAACCTAATAGTAAAAACTCATAAAAGAAAATAGTACAATGTGAAGCGTTTAACAAGGTCCATCATTCATAGGGTTCCCCCTAAAGCTTGCAAGTCTTTGAGCCGTCTCATACCAATTCCCTTAACACATCTCTCGAACGAGGAAGCAGGTAGGGACTTGGTGAAGAGATCTGCCAGATTATCATAAAACTTTATCTGTAAGATGTTTATTTCTTCACTTTGCTGAAGCTCATGAGGATAAAATAACTTAGGAGCAATATGTTTGGTGATATTGCTCTTGATGTAGCATGTTTGCATCTGTGTAATACAAGCATCATTATCTTCATAGATAATGGTATACAAGCAGCATTATCTTCACAAGATTATACAATATGGTTTATCATTTTGCGGAGCCACACACATTCACGTGATGCCTCAAATAGTGTGATGATTTCAAAATGATTTGTGGAGGTAGTCACTAATGTTTGTTTAGATGACTTCCTGTTAACGCCAAATCCGTACCGCCAATGAGGACCCGGCGTGCGAACACACGAAGGCCTGGGAGATCTGCTTAGCTCCAGTGCAGGTTCTAAAATTGATGAAGCGCAGGCGTGCCAGTCAGTTTGATCCTGCCACTGACAAGATATGCAAAATAGCAGAACAAAAGGTCTATCGGCCGATAGGGCAAAAACGTATCGGCCGATAGGCCGACAGCCAAAACAACCGATCGGCTGGCGATAACATGATGATATAGCAATGTAGTATAACATAATCCAAATATGAAGTAAACATTGATCTGAAGACTAAAGCACACATCGGCCAGAGGTCCGATAGCATAGATTCTCAATAAACAAATAAACAATAAATACTCTATTGTCATCGGCCAGATCCAATCTATGTATAAAACTCTTGGGCCGATGCAATGTCCAGATAACTCATCGGCTGAAACCCCGATGAAACCCTTATTGGCAGCTAACAAGCAGGCTAGAGATTACAGTTCTAATCACGACTTAGTAGATCAAACTGAACTGATGCAGCACTAAGTATGAAAAGAAACGCAAGACCTAGACAATCAAGCCCTTGACTGATTTTCAGGGTGGTGGATACCTTAGCCAATCTAATCTAGCGAGGCGATTTAGTCGATACCGGCGTAAACCCTAAAGCGAATCTCGGCCGATAAGACTAAATCGAGAAGCCGAACCAGATTGACTAAGATATATGATAGTAGGTGCTTACGTTGACGAGATCAGAACATCGAAGCCCTAGTCCCGACAGCGCAGACAGCCATAACGACACTTACCCCTCACGGGAAGGGCATGAACTCGTCGAAGAAGACGAAAAGTAAAGGGTGGCGATGCGCCAAAGTTGTATTGATCATGAGATGATCATTACATAAACCTCGGGCTTACATATTTATACCCATAGGCTAATAAAAATCCTAACAGAATACGACTCAAACTTTCCTAAAAATAAAAGGAAATAGATAAAGTCCTTATTGGACACTAAACACACTTTTCTAAAGATAAAAAGGAAACTAACAAACTCTTCCTAATTAATAGATACAAGCCGCATCCTCCTTGGACTCGATTTCTTCCGGATAAGATCCTTCTAAACCAAATCCAACAAGAATCTGACTGCTAAAAATATGGGTAACTCCCATCGGCCGCTTGTAGACCTCCGAAGCCGATACAAACTTTGAGGCCGATATATACTCTGAGCCGATACACAAACTAGGCCAATGATAACTTTGGAGCTTACCAAATTCTAGCGTTAACACTTCCATGATATGACAGTTCCTCCATGAAGGAATATAAAACCTGTCTGTGATCTGGCATTGTGGGGATCAGACATATAGCCAGCATCAGTGTATCCAACCAAGCTAGGATTATCAGTTTTTTTGAAAGAATAAGCCAAGATCCTTAGCGCCATTCAGGTACCTAAGGATTTGTTTTCCTCTGGTCCAATGATGCTTAGTTGGGGTAGCACTATGTCTTGCCAATAGATTCACTGCAAATGCAATGTCAGGCCTAGTACTATTGCAAGGTACATGAGTGCTTCGATGAGACTGAGATAGGGATATTCTTGTCCTAATATCTCTTCTCCTTCCTCCCGTGGTCGGAAAATATCCTTTTCTTTATCGAGAGACCGAACAACCATGGGGGTTTTATTTGGATATGCTTTGTCCATATTGAATTTCTCTAATAATTTCTGGACATAGACAGACTGATTCACTAAAATTCTAGAGTGAAGGTGCTTGATTTGTAAACCTAAGCAAAATCTGGTTTTACCCAAATCTTTCATTTCAAACTCTGTTTTAAGATAGTTGCGGGCTTCATCAATATCTTGTGTGTTGCCAATGATATTCAAATCATCTACATACACTGATATAATGCAAAATCCTGTGAAGGATCTTTTGATGAAGATGCACGGGCAAGCATCATTGTTGGAGTAACCCTTCTGCAGAAGGTATTTACTCAGTCGGTTGTACTACATTCTACCCAACTATTTAAGACCATAAAGTGATCTTTTGAGTTTTACACAATATATATTACAATTTGTGCTTTCATTCGGTATAGGGATCCCATCGGAGACCTTCATATATATGTCCGAATCTAGTGACACATATAAATATGTTGTCACGACATCCATCAACTGCATAGATAGACGCTTTTGAATTGTTAGTGATATCAAATATCGGAACGTAATTCCACTCATGACTAGAGAATATGTTTCATTGAAATCAATGTCGGGTCTTTACGTGAACCCTTGTGCTACAAGCCTCACCTTATATCTCACCACCTCATTGTTCTCATTCCGCTTCCGGATGAAACCCATTTGAAACCCACAAGGAAGGTTTTTGGAGGTGTAGGTATCACTGATGAGAATACCTCTCTTTTATTGAGGGAGGCTAACTATGCTTCAATTGTTTCGTTCCATTTGTTCCAGTCTGAGCGCTTCTTGCACTCTACTATGGATTTTGGATTTGGATCATTTTGGATGGTATCTGCAACTGATGAGGCAAAATATATGTCGACAATTGTAGTCTTACGATCGAGTGATTCTCCAGACTCAACATAGTTTATGAAAATTTCATGTACCCCAGTTGACAGCTTAGTATTTCCCAATATGGCCGCGTCGGGGCGTTCCAATGTCCCATCATTAGAAATTGAGTGCACTATTGATGTGGGAAGTGGATTGGATAAATCCACTTGGTGTCTCTCAACTTGAGGTTGAGTTTCATTTACTGTGTTAGAGGATTCTTTCCTCTGTTTCCTCGTGCGCTTGCGAGGATTTGTCGTACTTCTCCCACTCTCTTTTGAGAAAGGGAGTTGAATAGTTTTGTTTGGTACCTCTATTCTTTCTGACACATTCCTTGCAGGAATGTATGATTTTGTGAAACTTTTACTCACAGTAAATGAGTCTGGCAAATTGTTTGTAGCAACCTGCAAATCAATGATTCTTTGAACTTGAAGCTCAGATTCTGTGGTACGAGGATCCTCCTTTAGGGTGTCTAAGGCATCCCAATTTATTTTTGAGCATTCAGTGTGATACTTGTATTCTTCTCCGAATGCCGGGAAATGTTCTTTACTGAAGATACAATCAGCAGACTGGGCTGTGAGTAAATCCTCTATAAGAGGTTCCAGGTATTTAATGATCGACGGAGATAAATACCCCACGTAGATCCCCATTTTCCTGTGAGGGCCCATTGATGTATGCTTTGATGGTGAGATCGGTACATATACAGCGCAACCGAATTTCCGCAGATGGAAAATACTAGGAGGATCACCACGAACCAATTGCAGCGGGGAAATTGTATGGTATGCAGTTGGACGCAATTGTATTAAGTCATCAGCATGTAGGACTGCGTGACCCCAACATGAGGTTGGTAGGTTACAATTTTGCAATAGTGATATGATAATAAGCTTTATTCTCTTGATAAGAGATTCATCTAAACTATTCTGTGTGTGAACATATGGTACAGAATGTTGAACTTCAATTCCTAAAGCCATACAATAGTCATTGAAGACTTTGAAAGAAAATTCTGCAGCGTTGTCCAATCTGATTGATTTTATCTGGTGTTCAGGTTGACTTGCTCTAAGTCTGATGACTTGTGCAATTAATTTTGCAAAGGCATGGTTCCATGTCGATAATAGACACACATGAGACCATCTTGTGGATGCATCTATTAGAACCATGAAGTACCTGAATGGTCCAGATAATGGTTGAATGGGGCCACAAATGTCACCTTGAATGCGTTCGAGAAACTTTAGTGGTTCAGCTTTTATTTTAAGATGTGAGGGTCTCAAAATTAATTTCCCAGTTGCACATGAAGTGCACACAAAATCTGAGGATTCTAGGAATTTTCTATCACTCATAACATGTCCACTTGAATTGCTCATGATTTTTCTCATCATCCCGATGCCGGGATGGTCAAGGCATTCATGCCAAGTTTTGAATGCATCTACATTCTGAAAAATCACTTTGTATGCAACATATGGTACGGATTTGATGTATGTGTAGTACAATCCAGACAGGAGAGAAGGCACCTTTTCAAGTGTCTGTTTGCCATATCCAGTATCTTTGGTCAAGGGGAGGAACTCCTCATTGTTTTCTTCATATGTTTCCACATGAATCTCATTTTTCCAGATATCTCTATAACTTAGTAGGGTACGTGTTGAATCGGGATACAATAGTGCCTCCTTAATATTTATTTGTGTACCCATTGAAAGTATGATAGTGGCCCTACCGGAACCAACAATCATATCATCGCGTCCCACGATGGTCAAAACTTGTCCTTCTCTCTTTGTGAGAGTTTAGAAAAATTTGACTTCCCTAAGTATAGTGTTAGTGGTATAACTGTCCACTAGGCACATCTCTTCTTTCATTGGATTGACTCCCGTAACAATCTATATAATACAGAATTTAAATTCATAAGAATAAAAGCAAAATATAGAAAAACACATAGAAATATATTAAGATAGCAGGTGCGATATTACAATTGATAATAGGGGTAGCAATATCATGCTTTTATTACAAGGATTACTTTTGCAAATTTAAACATTAAAGCTATGGATCCTATTTGAGGTCTTCATAAATGATGTTGGAAGCATATTCCACGAGCATGTCATCGATGTCCATAGAGCTTTCTTCTTCACTTGGCGGAGTCTTGGTTTTGCTCGGTCCCGCTCCTTCAGGGATGGGGTCCATAGCTCCAGTCTTCAGCACTTGAGAGGTGAAATGTGCTTCATACTTCTAGGTGTTCTGTGTATGACCCATAGACTTCATGTATAGATCAACAAGATGCTTAGGGGTCCTGCACTTTTTAGCAATATGATTGTAGCAGTCACAACTGAAGTAGGTGGTCTTGTTGCCACTATCATTTTTGGGCTTAGAAATGTCTTTTCCCTTTTGGACGTTCTCACGTGGCTTTTTGGCTCTCTTGCGCTTGCCCTTGCCTGAGGAATTTTCAGTCTGTGTATTCCCATTTGGGACATGTTTCTTCGAATTCGCATGTACTTCAGGCAGTGGTGCAATGCCCAACGGGTGCTGGTTTAAGTTCATACAGTGAGCTCATGGTTTTTTTCTGCCTGTTTCAATGTCTGAACGAGCGAAGAGTAGACTGTGAAATACTTCTCACGGTATTGTTTATTAATGATCCTTTCTGACGGGAGCATTGTAGACAGAGTCTTCTCAATTTTCTCCGTTTCAGAAGGTTCTTTCTCACAAAATCGGAGCTTAGAGCATATCTTATGAATAGCATGGTTGAACTTGTCTATAGTTTTGAAATCATGTAGGCGTAAGTGGTTCCACTCATGTGTTGCCTCTGGGAGGAGAATAGCTTTATATTGTTCATATCGATTTTTGAGAGATGTCCAGAAAACGCATGGGTTCTCCTCATACATGTACTCCATTTTCAAATCCTAATGGATATGATCCCTCATCACTTTCAAGGCGGAGTATTTAGACATGTTAGAGGGGGTAACATTCCCTTCAGCTATTTCATCTATATGTTTGTATAGTCCATTGGTCGACAGATTCACTTTGACATCTATTGCCCAAGCAGGGCAATTGGAACCATCAAGAGCGAGGATATCAAACTTTTCGGTTGCCATCTCACCTACATTGTGATAACCATAAATTTTGAGAAATTATGGCATATTTGCATTGAATAAAAATAAAATAGGGCAAGAAAAAAAATTGCAAAGTGCTTGTAAAAATAAAGGACATGGAAATGCATAGAGTGCCGAAACAAACTCATATTTATAAAGATAACTGGGCGGTGGGCCGATACAATCTCGGTTTCGGCCCACCGCTGCTTTCAGTCCAGGAAGCGGGGAGGGAGGCGCAGGCGCAGGCGCACAAGGGACATTAGCTGGCGCCGCCTGCCTGTGGTGGGGAAGGCCGGTGCGGCTGGTGCGCGGCCGCCATTGCCCGCAGCCACCGTCGATTTGCCGTCACCGCCAACGCCGCGGCCGTCGCCGATTTGCCACCGCCGCCACCGCCACTGCCCTGCCCTCACCTCCTGGTGGTTTTGCGGGCAGCGGCGCCGTCGTCGCGGCATCGTCCTCCACGTCTGGCGAAGCCAGAGGGAAGAGACCGGGGGCCACGGCCGGCAAAGCCAGCACCACGGTCCCTGCCGCGTCGAGGACGGCGTACAGGAGCCCGAAGGAACTTGTCGAGCTGCTGATGCATGAGACGACATAGATGGCGAGCACGAAGGTTGCAAGGAAGAGAAGATCCGGTGTCAAGAGAAATGGGCAAACGGCGAGCCATCTTATCCTTCGAGTTACCGGTGAGTTCTTCACCTTTCTTGCTCAGTATCATAGAGCTGCTGATAACGTGTTAGTAACTAAAAGTAGAGACAGTGAATCATGATTTTTTTTTTGCTCAGCTTCTTATTGATCTCAAGGTCCCTTTATATATAGGGAGAGTACAAACCTAGTTAATTCTAGGTATTAGTGTAATACATCAATTCTCATTCTAAATGTAGCAATAAGGTTGATTCATTTCCTTGCAATAAGGTTTATTCATGGCTTTAACCATGGCTGTTACAATGGATTTAAAACCATGATGGCTGCATTGATAAGGTCAAATAATGACCTTTTGTAACATCAAGAACATAACACCCAAGAAACATACCTTCCATGAGTCCCTTGAGCTGAAGGATCATTCCTCTGTTTCTGATTTGTCGTGCATCTGCCTCCTCTACTATGGTGTGAATCCTTAGGAGAACAATCTTCAGCCTCTCGAGGTCCCCTACTGTTGTTGTGTGTGGCTTCTCATATTTCTGGTCCAGTTAAGGAGATGAACCGGCTGACAAGATCACTTGCAACTGCAGAGATGAGCATGTCCATTGTGAGCCTAAATTAGGAGGAAATTGTGTAAGCAGAAGTTTATAACTAAATATGCTATTGAGGTGCTAGGAAGTTGGAAAGTCAAGCAAGGCAGCAGCTAAGACTATGATGAAAGTGACTGAAACTAGTTAGGCACTAACAGTAATGGTGCATTGAATTGGTCATATGAGCACACAACAGTCAAACATAAAGTAGTTTCTTTTCAAAAGGTTTACGTAATGTTTATAGTACTAATAACAATAGCAATAGTGACTTGACTATATTTACATGTTGAAACTGGTAAGAGCATATACATCATTTTCTTTTTTAGAAAAGAGAAACATCTGTTAGCTACAATAGCTGCACATGCCTCTTTGCCCTGAACTGTCTAACTAACTACAGTAAAGGTGATAAATGGTAAAAGGTACAACATACAACCTATATAACCCAGGAAAGCTATCAGCACTAATTTGCTTCCCTATCTTTTTGTGCACCTAAAACAAAGTTCTTTCTTCATAGCTTATTGTTCTGACCATAAACAGAGGCGTTGTGAGAATGATCTTCAAGTACAACCTCCTCTCCAACAGACTGCAACTTGACGTGCCAAGAAATACTAATCAAGGAACATACCTACCATAGGCCCTCAAATGGAGGATCATTCCTCGGGTTGTGATCTGGCCATGCCTCTACCTCCTCAACAATGCTGTGGATCTTAACAAGGATGCCGTTCAGCCTATCAATAACCTCCCTCTCCATTGTTGTGCGCCGCTTCTCAAATTTCTGGATCCAAAAGGAGATGAAATGGCTGAAAAGATCACTTGCAACTGCAGAGATGAACATGTCCATTGTGGTTTGTAAGATAAAATCAGGAAGAAATTATCTAAATGGAAGTCTGTAAAGAAACATACCATTAGGGTAATTGGAATTCAGAAAGTCAAGCAAGGCAGCAGCTATGACTATGATGGAACTGATGAAACGGACTGAAACTAACTATGCCGAAACAGATATCGTGTAAATTAAATTGTTCATACATAGGTCACATGGTCAGAAACGTGAAGTAGTTTCTTTACAAAAGGTTTCCGTCATACATGCAATACGAGTCAGGGTAACAACAGTAACTGACTGAATTTCACATATCCAAACTAATAGGAACAGATACAACAGAATTTTTCTTAATAAAAATATACATCTATTAACCTACAGTAACGGCACATGTGCTACGTTGATCCAAACTGTACAAATTATTCCAATAGTAGTTAGAGCAAGCCTTTTAAACTACATTTTCGACGATGTAATTTCTTTGTTGAGTTCTCCCCCAAATTAAGATTTGAGCTTGTGTTTTCTCAGTGGTAGATGGTATTCCTCTTGCCAACTACACGCCGTGGTTTTTGTTTCTCAAAAGTAGCTACGTAATCACAGTAAGGTGGAATGCGAGATTTCCATACCAGCACATCAAACTTGTCTTCGACGGGAATATTACCTCCCAATAACACTTCTCTTGACGTTAGTTTTGTTAGCTGACTTTGTGCGGGGCCAGCGACCCTAAGATCATAAACCAGGCAACCATGAACTTGAGCACCAGGAAAGGCCATCCTGGTGAAATCAACAGGGGTATTTCTTTCAAGAAGATCTTCAGGGTGTACACCGAAGCCACACAAGATCTTTTGTACAAACCCTCTTAAGCTTAATAAGATTCTCTGCCAGAACTGAGTGTTAGGATTAGCTCTTAATAGTTCACCTAGTATATTTGCACCAAGAAATGATCCATTCATCTCAGTAGCTAACTGCATGGCCAGAGATGCTAGCTTTGGATGCTCATCAGGATTCATGCTTCCAAAAGAAAGTGCCTTGAAGTAGTACCAGTACTCTTCTTCAGACAGCCTCTTCATCCTGATGGGTTGGGATGTCCCAACTTTAGTAACATCCTCTGTTCTACCAATGATTACAACCTTAATTCCAGTACTGGGCATATTCTGCAAATATGTTTGGAATTTGGTCCATGCTGCCTCATCCACATCGCAAATGAACTCAATAACAAACAAATACTTCCCTGGAGAGGCCTTGGAGTTAAGCGAGAGCTCCCCCATCTTCAGATCATCTTCTTTAAAGAAAAATATATTGGAGAAGCAGTTTCGCACCCTCTCATCCTGGCAAGTGTGTTGCACAAGAGTTCTCTTTCCAACTCTGTGTGGGCCAATAATTGGAAGAATGCTAACATATGTATCAGGAGGATCACTGCAAAGCAAGAAGTTGATGACTTGCTCTTTCTCAACACGGCGACCAAACATACACTTATCCATGAATAGATATGTACTGTAAGGCTGGCGAGGTAGACGAGGATAGCTGCCTAGGAGCATGACAAACTCTCTCATATCTGCGATCTTAGTTTCTAAATCTTCAACAACACCTTTCAGGTTTGTTGTGCTCCTGCTAGCAAAGGAAATTGGCGTGTGTTTCCTTAGAGCATCAGCAAAACGAAATCGCTTGGCAGAGTTCGAAGTAGTCAAGGCAGATGAATGTATCTCATGGCTCACCTCATCTTTGATGCTCTCTTCTTCAGGGGGTTGGAACATGACCTTGTCGAGCATGTAGTATCCAAGGTAGAATCCCTCGATAAGGCCCTTTAGCTGCAGGATCATTCCCTGATTTGTGATGTGGCGTCCTTCTGCCTCCTCAACAACAGAGTGCATCCTGAGCAAGATGCGCTGCAACCTTGTACAATCATCTTCCTCACTTGTGTGGTTGTTGTAATATTGTTCTAGCGAAGAGATGAACCGGCTGATAAGTTCACCTGCCACAGCAGAAATCAGAATCTCCATACCAAGCCAAGCTCTATCAGGACTCAGGATCAAGTGGCCAAGATGGGATTTTGCAAAGTGAGCAAGGATTCCAGAGATGATAAAGAAGGATAGAAGAAGAGAGAAACACGTCTACAAGAAATTTGTGCAGGTACTGAAAGCAATTTACATGAGGTGGCTCTTCCTAAACCAGAATTTTCTTCTCAAAAAATAAAACGAAGGATTCCAACGTTTATGTGTTTCTACCTTCATTACTTGCTACAGAGCCAATGCAGATTAGTCAACATTAGAAAGCACATAATATTATCAGACATGAATTTGTAATCACCATGTGAACTCAAAGTAGATGCGCCACTGGATTTTGGGCAGCAGTCCAGGTATGAACGGAATAAAGCTTGAGACTGATTTGACTGGTCTAGCTGGCACACACTCCAGTATGCAGTCAAAATATCACAGTACGTAATCTTCAGATAATAAAATTTTAGCAGGTCAAATTTATGCCAGTCTTACGTAAAAAAAATTTATGCCAGTCACCTAAACACCCATGTTTTGTCCAGTCAATTTAATTAAGAATGGAACGGAGAATATTGTACGAGCAATCAACAACAACGCCATTGAGGTGCTTATTATTAGAAGTTAGGAAATCAAACAAGGAAGCAGCTGTGACCATGATGGAACTGATGAAAGGGACTGAAATTATTTAGACTGTGTTCTTCACCCTACTTTTTCAACTCACATATCTCTTTTTTCGCGCGCACATTTTTCAAATTGCTAAACGGTGTGTCTTTTTTCGCGCGTCCATTTTTCAAACTACTAAACGGTGTGTTTTTTGCAAAAATTTTCTATACAAAAGTTGCTTTAAAAATCATATTAATCTATTTTTCAAAAAAAATTTAGCAAATACTTAATTAATCATAAGAAAATACGTCGCACCATTTTGTGTGCGCAGGAGGTGAGTTGTCAACCTCACCTCCCGAACACAGCCTTAGGCACTAACAGATCGCACTCCTAGTTCTTGCGCAAATCAACACAAGCATAAATTTGTATATGAAGAATTGGGCCGTGGCGGGGAGAGAGGAATGAACCTTGAAGCGAGTGGCCTCCGGCCCCCTCCACCGCGGCAGCAAGCGCACGCCACCAAACACCTTCCTCTCCGGCCATCTCCTCCTCCTCCCCCCACCACCTACCTACCTCACTGCTCGGTCTCTCCACATTTCCGTCTGATTTTGACGCCAATTTCCTCTTGCTCTAGCACACTACTCAGATTGTGCGCGAGCAATAGAGAAAATTTTGCCTCCTCCTCCCCTGCCGCCCCGCAGCTGTGCCTGCCCATCTGGTGACCGGTGGCGGCGTGACCTGACGGGCTGATGGGAAACGCACCGCCATCTATGGTGGATCCAATCTGAAGATATTTCTACCCAAAATTTTAATATGTCATCCTATTTCGATACGATGTCGATGTGCAAGTACGTGATTTTACTTTTATATCTACTTAAAAAAATATGTAAGTCTTCCGGTAAATTTGTCATCCGTCGCCGAGCTTTCCGAGGCTCGGGCCCTCGTTAGCATCACCTGAGCCCACTGCCAACTCATGCTCATCGACCCATCCTCGCCGACGCTCCTGATGCCCATCGATTCCTCCACGATCACCATCTAGATCTACCTCCACTCCTGCTCAAGTCGCCGTCGACACAGGGCAAGCTCTAGCATGGTCACCGCTAGGGGCATCGGTTCCTCCACCTCAACTTCCGCCGCTTAGGTCGTCTTCACCAAGCTCCTCACGTCGACCCCTCCCACCATGCTACCATCGCCTAACGCTAGCGCCGATTGGTCCCGTCACCATGTCACCCTCTAGTTTATAAAAAAGCAGGGGTTACAAGGCATGGGCCATTTTTCTAGTTTATAAAAAATCTTCACCCGTTACAAGGCATGGGCCATTTTTCTAGTTTATAAAAAAAGTAAAAAAAAGCAGGGGTTTATATGTAAATATTCACTACGTGGCATAATGTTGGGCCTTATTGGGCCGCCCATACTACCTCGTGAACTCCGCATCCCATCGCTCCCCTCAAGGCCTCGAGTCGCCTCCCCCTCGTCTAGGACTTCAACGACGACGAGCACGACGGTTGGTGGTCCAGCTCGCTCGGAGGAACGACGGTGGGAGTGTTGCCGACAGCGGTCCAACTCGCTCAGAGTGGCGATGGCGAGAGGGGAGCCATTTCGACATGGAGCGATGAGGTCAAGCGTGGCCATGGCTGAGCTCCTCATCCTTGATCACTCATTCACCAGATTGGGATGAGCGGGGAGGAAGAAGATAAGAGCAATGTGGTCATTTGTCCTTTGGTTTGCTGAGTTGGCAGGCGAGAATGCGAGAACGACATAATAGATACAATTTAGTGGGTCAAGATAGTAAATAATCAAAGTCTTTAGGAAAGATGGCATTTGAGAATACATCATCGGGAGAGTAGTAAAAAGTCCAAAAACCTTAACCAAAGACCATGTTGTATATTCCCAACCACATGTAAGCACAGTAATTATTTTTCTTGTGTAACTAATAAGATTGTTGATAAAAATTAACTCAATTCTTTCCAACTTATGATTTGTATAACCATCAAATCAAGCTACTTGTAAATACACTCCGGTGAAGTAGGGAACTGTTTTATCTCTCGAGGGATGTTCTCTTCGATACTTAAAAAACCATTCAAATAGTTATAAAAAATGCTAAATAATTGATAGAATTTATATGGATGAAACTACAAATTGGGCGTCCAAGTCCCTCCCAAAAATCGGGCAGTCAAATATTTCAGTTGACTACCGAGTGAAACATTAAATCATATATAGTGAAAAAAACAACTGTTGAAACATTGATTTTTTTTTTGAAACACAGGGTAAACACTGGTTGAAACATGTCGCTATCACATTTGAAACAATGAGTTTTAACGATTTGAAACATATGTTTTTCTTTTATCAAAATATAATCATGTGATGTCTTGTTGTAAAGATTTAATTGTAACGAATACAACGGTGTGGTCGTTGTAGAATGGATAAATAGTTTAGGAGAAAAAATATTTTGAAAATCGTTACATGTATGTATGGATGGATGAAAAGGAGAGAGAGAGTAAGGACATGTTGTTATGTGGCTTTGTCAGTCACCGGTGAAACATTATCTTATATATGGTGAAATAAAAAAAAATCAACCATTGAAACATTTAATTTTTTTGTGAAATATAGAAAATACATGTTGTAAATATTTAATTACAATGAATTAAACAGTGTAATCATATCGTAGATCAGATGAGTAGTTTAGGAGAATATTTTAAAAATTGCTTAACATATGGTTGCAAAGAGCGCCCGATGGATCGGATGGTGGATATGTAGCTTTCTCCCATTTATACAATATATATATACCACTTTAAATTTTAGTTCTAAACTCAACTCACACATTGAGATATAAAAAATACAAATTCAAGTATAAAATAGTATGGTACTATTCATACTCAAATTTATCTTTTTTTCCAATGCGTAGATCAAATTTAAACTTGATTGATAAATGTCGCTCTACTCTATATCGTCATTTTTTAAAGATAAATATTGAAATTATATTAAATTTAGAGAAAAGGTATAAAGGAGGCATTCTCTCGAGAGGTAATAATCCATTTTCCAACTAGTTCTGAATACTTCTAAAACACCAGGAGATGATTCGGTCTTCTTGTAGCCTCCCCATGCCGATTATAAAATCCATACTGCAACTTCCATTTACAGCCCAATAATTAATGTTGAAGCGGATGATAGACCCCATCTTGATTACAACCAACCTTTTCTATAAGATGTTTTGATTTTTTTAAGTTAAACTCTTTTAAATTTAACCAAGTGTATAAAACATAGCAACGGAATTTTGAGGAGACTAATATGAAATAGAGGGAGTAGCTAGTTTAGTTGGATTAACTAAAAGTAATTACCTAATTTCTTATGCAGCACGAGTGACCCATAGGCAGATCTAGAGAGTGGTCCCGGTGGTTGCGGTGGTCCCAGGACCATCCAAAAAAATTCTAGGCCAATGCATATACACATATGTGAAAAAAACTTTTGAAAAAGGAAAAAATAACTTTTTTATTAGTATATTATGATGCACATTTCATCAATTTATATTTCTATATTATGATGAACATTTGATCAATTTATACTTTTAATCTGGTTATATTTAAGATATATAAAAATATATAAATTGAATCACCCATATAAAATTTCTAGATGTGTCACTGGAGTGACCTGTATCTATGCAGCAATATACACCGAATTAGAAGCTTGGGATAAAAGGAAGCATGATGCTGATGTGCTGCTGTTCCACAAGTTTAACTTCTCTACGTTTCCATGGCCGCCGGCCGCCGCAGCCCGGCGAGGCGGTGACGTTGGACGAGGGCAAAATATATGAAGTATGATTAAGCTCGTCACATATGAAAGTCTGGCTGAATCTGGATGCCCAACATTTCAGAGTGTCTATAGGATGATACCTTTTTAGTCATTAATATTTGATGTGTAGGATAAGATTCGATTAATCTTTTAAAACTTTGGCCATGAATTTTTATATAGAATAAATTTATAAAATTTAATGAGCTTATGATATTATTATAGTACTTTTCAAAGCAAATTTACTCGTATTTTTTAACAAATCATTTGAAAATTATTGATGATTGAAACTTCGAAAGTTTAATCAAATCTTATCGTCCTAAACACCAGACATTACGTAGCGTGAAAGTGTAAAACGGGGAAGTGCAAATTTTCAATTCCGGCCAGCTGATTACACTGGCACATTTATTGTTCAGCTTTGCATACTTAGGTTGTGTGTTCCTTCCCAAGCGCGCTACAGTACTCTTTCCCGCGCACGCTTTTCAAACTACTACACGGTGTACTTTTTTGCAAAAAGTTTCTATACAAAAGTTGTTTAAAAAATTCAAATTAATCCATTTTTGAAAAAAAATTAGCTAATACTTAATTAATCACGCGCGTACCGTTCCGTTTTCCGTGTTACCGTAGCTAATGCAATGATGTACTCTAGTAATCAAACTCCTAAACTGAGAGAGTCTTAAGTTATCACTAATACTTATATCTAAAAAAAAGTTATCACTAATAAGAGAGTCTTAAGTGGGATCATAAGCTGCCAAAAACATATTTGACTCATCATAAAATGGATCAATCTCGGCTTGTAACGTTGTAAGCCCATCATTTGTAGATCAAGAAACAATTAATGGCAGTATAAAGGGAGAAGAGCAACAAGTGAGGGGAGAATTCTTCATCACCTTCAAAACAACACACGTCCAAATAGGAAAAAATAAATAGAGGCGTACAGTATCTTAAGAAAGTTACAGCTAATTTTGGCAATCTGAGTTGTGATCAAATTATGATTCAGATTTGACACGGGTGCTCACATTTATGACTAATTATTTTTTCAGTGGTAGGTGACAGTGAGGCACCCATAGTGAATTCGTCAATCTTAAGATATGCTGACCAGTCTTTCGGAGGTGTTCATCGGAATAGGATATGTGTGTGCGTGTTCATAGAAAAATTGTGCATGCGCTGTGGACGTCTGCGTTTATACCGTGTTTCTAAAAAAAGAAAATGAAGGGCATGCCTTTCATACGAGATCATGCCTGTAAACAAGGTTTGAAATAGGGGTGTTCACCGGAAGCAGTAACCGGACAAAAATTTCACTTAAAAACAGTAGCCGGTCAAAAAAAATTGTGCATAATACTGGTGCAATTGGATTCACCCAACTGAACACGATGCATAAATCCATCACAAATTACACATGAACATAATACATGAATCCAGCAAAAAAGAACATACATGAACATGGCATATACATGCATATGTTTCTAGCACATATGACGGCATGAAGATAACGCATGAGGCTACAGTTTTTTAAGAAAACAATACATTTAAATTATAATCATAAATTTGGATTTAAATTATTCTGGTACCTGTTACCAGATCCGCGCCGGTTACTGCCAGTAATTCGAACCTTGCTTTTAAGTAGAAACTGCAAGATGATCCTTCTTTCTGAAAATGCGCCGTGGCTTTGGCTTGAAAAAAGTAGCCATATAGTTGCAGAACGGCGGGATATGAGATCTCCCTACCAGCACATCAAACTCCAAATCATAGCGACTCTTGCCATCTAGCTGCAGTCCTTCTAGTGTTAATCTGGGTATCTTACTTTGGAAATGAAAAGCCTCCCTAAGATCATACACCATATAACCTCGAATACTCATGAACGCAACTTTACTTGTATCAAAAGGATGGTTCTTCTCAAGAGCATTGCCTTCAGGACGGTGCTCCGCGAAGATGAATAAGCGCTTTTGTGTCATCGCCCTTAAGCTCATCAGGAATTCACTCCAGATTTCAGCATTTGGATTAGCCCTTAGTATATGACCGACTATGTTTGCACCAAGAAATGATCCCTGTAGTTCTGTTGCCAGTTGCATTCCTAGAGATGCTAGCTTTGTATGATCGTCAGGGTTCATGCTTCCAAAAGAAAGTGCCTTGAAGTAGTACCAGTACATTTCTGGTGACAATCTATTCAACCTGATTGCTGGTGCTGTTCCCCACTTGGCAATCTCATCCGTTCTTCCTATGATAATGACTTTATTGCCATTTCCAGCTGCCTTATTCATAGATGATAGAAAGATCTTCCATGCTTCCACATCCACATCCCAACTGAACTCAACTATGCACAAGTATTTTGTCGAAGGCATTAATGAAATGTTTCCAAGATCATCACCATGGAAGAAAACAATATTCAGGAAGCGATCACGCACCCGTTCATCTTGACAAGCATGATGGACAAGGGTTCTCTTCCCTATTCTGTGAGGCCCAATGATAGGAAGGATGACCAGATTCTGATCATCATTTAGTATGAAGTCAATTACTTGCTCTTTCTCAAGATGTCGACCAAACATGCACTTGTCCACGAACAGGTATGCACTATAGGGTTGCTTATGAAGACGAGGGCAACTAGCCAGTAGCATAACAAGTTCCCTCATATCAGAAATTTTGATCTCCAAACTTTCGATAACATTCTGAACTACAGTTGAACTATCTGTACCTAGTGCTAACAATGGTGTACTCCTTGTGCAGGTACTGAAACGGAGGCGCTTGTGACTGGCCTGGTGATCTTCGTCAACACCCTCTTCAAAAGATTGGAACTTAAACATGTCAAGAACATAATACCCAAGAAACATACCTTCCATGAGCCCCTTGAGCTGGAGGATCATTCCTCGGTTTCTGATCTCTCGTGCCTCTGTCTCCTCAACTATGGTATGGACCTTTAGGAGAACACTCTTTAGCCTCTCGAGGTCCTCCTCTGTTGTGTGTTGCTTCCCATATTTCTGGACCAGGTAGGAGATGAAACGGCTGACAAGATCACTTGCAACTGCAGAAATAAGAGTGTCCATTGTGACCCAAAACCAGGATGAAATTGCCTAAGCTGAAGTTTGTAAGGCAATGTATTATGCAGGTTCGTGTAAGTTAGAAAGTCAAGCAAGGCAGCGCTTGGAACTAATTAGGCACCAACAGATTAGCTATGATGAAACTGACGAAAGAGACTGAAACTAATTAGGCACCAACAGATATTGTAGTAAATTGAATTGGTCATATGAGGACACCACAGTCAGAAGCATAAAGTAGTTTCTTTTTAAAGGCTTCTGTCATACATACAATACTAGTCAGAGTAGCAATACTAACCAACTGCATTTACATATCCAATCTAATAAGAGCAGATACAACAATATTTTCTTTTGGAAAAAAGAGATATCTATTAGCTACTGTACCTATACATTCCACTTTGACGTGAGCTGTCTGAATAACTTGAGACCTGCAGTAGAGCTCAGAATTGGTGAAATGTACATCCAGCCTTTTGACCTATAAGGTCGACAGAGTAATTTCTAGCTATATGAAAAGCAACATTTTTTCTATCATGCTACGGATGACAAAAGAATCTGGGAATAAATTTGATTGCCAAGTTTAAAAGATATGTACTTATATTCTCTCGCCGTCAGAGTTACTTAATCTACAATCATGCACATCTTCCTATTTCTGAAACGTAGCGATGCAATCATAGTAAGGTGAATGCGATATCTCCATGCCAGAGTATCGAACTTCAATTCAACAAAAATATCAGCACATGTTAGCATTTCCTGCTACTTCAGTTTTGACAGCTCATTTTTGCAGGGGCCTCCCAAAATCATAAACCATGAATGCTTGAAGTTGAGCACCCACAAAGGCCAACTTTAGTGGAATCAACTGGGGAATTTGTTCCAAGAATATCTTCTGGGTTTACACCGAAAGGAGATAGCTTCTGTACTTTATTTTGCTTAGTAAGATTCTGCACCACAATTGAGTGTTAGGATTACCTGTTAATATTTGACCTAGTATATTTGCGACAAACAATATTTCGAGACAAGTAACACTTAGTTCTCTGGTTGTAATGGCATAGTTGTTCTTAGCTTGCAGGGGCCAAGGCTTCGCCTCAGTCCCAATTCGACAGCCTACTGTCGTTGTAAGCCAAAAACGCTGTGTAACTTTTTTCCCTTTCTTAATGAAATTAGGTCGCCGGTTCCTTTGTCCTACCCGGCAAAAGTATATTTGCGACAAACAATGACGTCGGGCTTTGTGCGTCTTTGACAAAGTGGGCCGGGTTATTCCATTATCTTAAAAAAACTCGTAGCCAGCTAGGGATGAAAACGGTTCGGAAATGGACGGAAACCACCTTTATCGTTTTCGTTTTTTTTTTTTGGAATCGAAATCGGAATCGGAAACCTCAGATACGGAAACAGAATCGAATATTATCGAATACGAAAACGGAGCGAATACGGTAACGGATATTTATCGAAATATAAAAAGCCCTTAAACTAACCTTCTCAAATCAACGAAGAGACGTAGCTAAGCATTTTTTCTAAGACAATAAATCAATATTTTTATTTTTTTTTATTAATTAATAATAATACAACTAGTTGCACACTTTACTTTCTTGGAAAAAAGAACTGTATTCATTTATAACTAACTATAATTATAATTTGGATGGTATGACCTAATAGAAATAAAAAAATAGTCATTAGAAAAAAAATCTAAAGTACTGGACCAAAAAAATATCTCTATTTAATTAAACTTCTCGATACATAGTATAAATCTAAACATTTAGAGTAGAGAAGGGTGAAGCTAATAAGTTGTATATGAGAATTTTTTCCATTTCCGATTCCGAGAAAAAACCTAAATTCGTTTCCGAAAAGTTTCCGAATTCATTTCCGGAAAGTTTTCGACGGATTCTGGTTTCCGACGGATAATAGTCTTATCATATTCGTTTCCGTTTCCGAGAAAAAAATTCCGAATTCATTTTCGTTTCCGAAAGTTTTCAAAAAAATTCCGACCGATACTTTCCGTTTCCGAAAACACGCCCGGAATCCGAAAATATTCCGAACCGTTTTTATCCCTATAGCCAGCTGCGTGCTTAGAGATGCTAGCTTTCATCATCCATGCTTCCAAAGGCAAGCACCATGAAGACCAGTAAAATAGATCATGCTCAAGCTTCAAAGAGGAAGATAGTAACTCCTTAAGCTACTCTAGCCACCTAATCAAAAATCGAGGAGTAATGAAATGATAGATTTAAACCATTCTACTCCCTCATTTTCATATTATAAATAAATTGCATGGACTATTTTTTTTGTCATTTTTTAAAGTTTGACCGAATTTTTAAGAAAATATAGACATATTTTCAACATAAAACAAACATGTTACATTTAATGAAATTAATTAGATGTTGTAGATGTTGTAATTTTTATTATAAACTTAGTCAAACCTAAAGAAGTTTGATTAGAAAAAGAATTAAAGTGGCTTATAATATGAAACGGATGAAGTATTAAGCAAAGGTGCTAATGTATAAGGTACCATCCAGCCATAGAAATATGAACATTGCCAAAAGAAAATACTCTGACAAATACTGACTCAATCACCGGAGGTGTCAACTAATTCCCGGGATAAACCATGCAAGGTGCGCGTCAAATCAAGCAGGTGAAGAACCAGCCGGTGCCGGCCGGGGCGCGTGTGGCGGCGGAGAGGGAACGAGGCTAACCTTGAAGCAGGTGGCCTCCGTCGCAACACCACCCACCATAGCGGTTGCCATAAACCACATTCCTCTCCGGCCATCTCCTCCTCCGCCGCCGCCACCACCACCACTCACCTACCTCACCTCACAGCTGGTCGATCTTTCTCTACAATCCCGTCTGATTTTTATGCCGAATTGCCGATGTCCTCTTGCTCTAGCACACTATTGAAATTCTGCGGCGAGCAATGGAGATTTTTTTTCCTCCTCCATCACCGTTTCGCAGCTGCGCTGTAGTCCGGGACGGGAGAGAGAACGGGAAACGCACCGCCATGTAGGGTAAGGCCGATTTGTAAAAAGGTAGGGGACTTTTTGGTAAATCGCTGAATCGGTACCATTTCTAGCATTAAACAGGGGCCATTGTGCATAAGAGCCGATCAGTTGGTCTAATAAGTCAAAGTCAAAGCCAAAATTTGAATTTTCAAATTTAATTTTGAAGTTGGTTTTAAGATATTTCAACATTGACTTTTAAGTCGGTAAGAACACGTATATAAAATTTTTACCCATAAATTAATTTGTATTCCCTAATAAACATATTTGGTTTATTAGAAAATATCAATCCATGAGGACCTAATTCCACACACGAAAGATATCTATACTACTTAAAATGTTAGTAGTGATGATGTCCATTCTCACACCATCCCTATCTAACATCTGGATCCCACAATCTATACTATTATTCAACAAGTTTTTCCTCGTTCCATTATTGATCCCCAAATTTTAAAATCACCTACTTATTCAACAAGAAAAATCTTAAAATTACTTAAACTAATTAAATAAATGCTTATTAATTGATTTAATAAGACAAAAACTTAATTTGTTTTTTTTTGCAACGCACAAGTTATAGACTAGTATTGGTAAAAAAACGGGTTGTTACCATTTATTGCAGACATTTGACCAGAGGGCTTTTTTTTTTTTGCAAAACTCCTTCCACGAAATTTCAATAAGTCTAGATTATTGTTATGAATGATGGAGCACAGATGTAGGATGGAGAAGGTATCGTCAAGCGGTGAATTGAAATACGGGAGATTAATCGAAATGTGATGGAAATTTGACATTTGTAAAAATATACATATTTTATATAATAGTTTGCCTTTCTCTTAAAGGTAAAAGCATACAACTATGTATATCAAATATATTCCAACTATTTTTAATTAGAATGATCAACATTAGTCAAAAATTAAAATATATTAAAGTATAGGTTTGAACCATCGTTGTTGTGCATCAAATAATAAAGACAAAGCTAATAATAGACTCCTTTCATATTCACTTTCATATACAGGGGTACTTCTGTAAAAGTACGGACAACTAACAATAGTTGCGATCCTAAACAGGGGTCCATCTGAAAAAAAAAATCCCATCGGACGGCGTGGCGTCACAGCGTGGCGTAAGGCTGGCCCTTATTGGGCCTTACTTGGGCCTAGATCGGCCCGTACTACCCCATGAACTCCGCCTCTTGTCGCGCCGCCTCCCCCTCGTCTCGTTCCCCTTCCCTCGTCTAGGGCTTCTCCTCCTCCTCCTCCTCCGACGACGGCGGCGGCGGCGAGCACGGCGATCGGTGGTTCGACGCGGCAAGGTTCGACCACCGCCTCGTGCACCCTACCTCCCTACCTTCTCCGTCCTGGTTTTGATTTTCTTTCGTTTGCTTCGGTGTGCTATCTCTGGTCTGCGCCGTGTGAGTTGGCTAGATCTAGTAGATGGCTCGCGCTGGGTTGAATCGAGTTAAAACGGCCAGATTTGTTGGTGATTATGCACTGCGGGTTGGAAATTTTAGTACGATTGGTCAGAAATTTTGCGGCCATTGTTTGCAAAACCAAACATACAACTGGAAGAACCATCCCATCCAGGCCAATCCTTGGGTCGATCTGTTCCTAAAACCAAACAGTAGACAAAAGACCCCCATAAGGTCCAGTTTGTTCTTGCATTTCGGACCTTTCGATGTGCATTCACTAATTATTATGAGGTGTATGGTCATTGTGGTAAATAGGAATAGGAAGATTAACAATTTAACATCACATGTTTTAAGAGGGCAAGTAGTAGATTTAGAGCTAATGCAAACTGATGGCTGGACATTCATTCTCATATTTCTGCATCACAGATGACTACCTGCAATGCTGTTCTGCCATGCGCATAATATTTCCATTTCCTTCAGTAGTTTGCTCCTCTTCTTTGATATTGGTTGACTTTCTCTGTGCTAGAGTTGCCTGTCTAGTTGTGTTAATGTCAATGCATGAGAGCAGCTGATGTTATAGTGTGAGGCAATGGGTTCCGCAATTACTGGGGGACTTATTTTCCATTTAGCCTGCCATGTATCCAATCTTTTATTGAAATGAAAATTTTCTTTAACATTTAGGAGCATTATTTATCAGACTTGATAAATTTTCTTCCATTTCATGGTTGTACAGCAACAATGACGGCTGGATATATTGCCGGTTCCCTGGTTGGATCCTTTGTCATTGCTTACCTGTGCGACGCATTTGTTTCAGACAAGAAGGCATTTGGAGGTGACTGTCCTCTTACGGGAATGCCTGTGCTTAACCTCTTGTCTATATCTAAAGCTGCATTATTTTTTTGTAAACAGGTAGCATTCCAAAGACTGTTTCTGACAAGGAGTGGTGGCTAGCCACCGACACCAAGTTCCAGGCCTGGCCTCGGACCGCTGGACCACCGGTCATCATGAACCCCATCAGCCGCCAGAACTTCATCGTCAAGTCCACTGAATAGGCAACACTGTGAGAGAAGCTGGTTCAGCGTCTTCTTTCCATCATGGAGCTGAAGCTTATTATGTAGGTCTTAAAACTGTAATAAGAAAAACTACAGTCAGGACATTTTTGCAGTTTCCATCACACCTGTGAGCAAATTTTGGGGCTTACAGCTTACATAACATTTGATGAGTTCTGTTCGTTTGTGAAAATTACCACCTGGCAGCAAAGAATTATATTGTTCTCCTATGTTGGTGTGTTCTTTTGCCAATCTGCTGCTTAAGCTCATGTTGTGGCGTTTCCTTGCTTTCTGTTTCCGCACTTTGGACCAGTGTTTGTGCATGATTTATGCTTGAACCAGTATTGGTGAAAGCGATTTTGTCAGACCCTTTAATTCTGTCATATCATGTTGTGCAGGGTCTCACAATGCTTCGATGCTTACTGAAGACTTTGATAAAACCTCATTTTCACCCGTATGCTTGCATATGCATATGATCTGATCAGTTGGTTGCGAGAACTCTATACCATAAAAACGTTACTATAAAGAAACCTTCTGCATCAGCTGGCTTCTCTGCCCGTTTCTACAACAAGCTGTGGCTCAGGAGGAAAACAAACCAAAACAATTCTTGAGCAGTCCTGCAGCAAAACACACAGGCTATGTTTTCGTCAAGACCGAACTTCATTTGATGGATACTTATAATTCTCTATTATCACCAGTGAACTGCTGTACATGTTCAGTCCATATTCTACCAAAGTCTTCTCTCTCCATCATCCTGGCTTAGCATCAAAGATTTCATTTACAATTTGTTCTACAAGCCAGCTCACCATGGAAGTATTTCTTTGTTCATCTCCTCTCCAAAACAAACCAGTTCAGCAGGGTCAGAAAGCAGGTAAACACTATCCTACAAAATTTGCCGCTAAGCTGGTAAAAGGAGACGACGGGTCAATGCTTTCATCATGAACCCCATCATCCATTTATCCACCCAAGAACAAAGTTAGTATTGTTCTTACCGGCTACCAGATAAAATAGACCCATGCGAAAAGAACTTGCAAACAATAATTGGATACATTATGTGAGGAAAATCCACGACCCAGAATTTGAGTGAACATCTCAAGCTTTTTGGAATAAAATAAAAGGCATTTCCCTTCAGCCTGTCAACAAGGACTACAAAGTCAGTCTTCCTTGTGGAATTCAAAGGTAACCTCAGAAGTCTCAGCACAACATCTATTTGGAACTTGGAAGACGTCTGAATAAAATATAAATTATTTGTTTGGATTTCAAATCGAAACAAAATAGCCGATAATCTTGGCTAAGCGAGGATGGTCATACCACGTGATCTCTAAGCTTTGCAACCAACATGCAAGGCTACCGAGCATCTTCTTAATCTTTGTCCTTATGCCCAGGAAGTTTGGACATTGTTTTAAGGTGGTAAATTGCAAAATCATGGAGAGAGCCCAGCCAAAACTTTTTGACAGTAGGAGAGTAAATAAACGAGTCTTACAAAATGAACACTGGATTTTGCGAGATGCCCCCTTCAAGATCGAGGAGATCAAGCAACAATTGAGATCCCCAGTTTCTTGTAGTTTCTTGGTGGCTGGCCTAGGGGGCTGATGTGAGTTTAACTTTGGCCATTGGCCATTGTGTTCAACAAACCTTGGCGTGTAATGCGCCTTGTAACCACACTTCCTCTCCTTTCCTCTGTTGTGTCCTACCATTGTAGAACTGATGACAAGGACTAATTGAGCTGTAACAGATGCACTAATACATAAAACTAGTCAGAAACATAAAGTCATTAAAATTGTGGTCATACACAAGAAGTCCTAGTCAGGAAAATGAAATACTAGTTTCTTTTGAAAACGATCCTGTCAAACACATAATACTAGTCAGGTAGCAACACTAACCAACTGAATTTTACATATCCAGACTAATAAGAACAGATACAACAGCAGTTTTCATTTTACAAAAGTACAACTACCGAACCTACAGTAGCGACATATGTGTTAAGTAATTCCTTTTATACTATACTGTCGAGAACGTAATTCCTTGGTAGAACTTTTCCCTTAAATTAAGATTTCTGCTTATATTTTCTCAGTCCAAGATGGTTCCTCCTGTCAACCATACTCCGTGGTTTTCGTTTCTCATGAGTAGCTATGTAGGAATAGTAAGGTGGAATGCGAGATTTCCATACCAACACATTGAACTTATCTTCGACAGGAATATCACCACCCAGTAGCATTTCTCGTGATGTCAAATTTGGTAGCTCACTTTGTGCAGGGCCAGCCACCCTAAGATCATAAGCCAGGTAAGATTGAACTTGAGCACCCACACAAAAGATCGTGGTGAAACTAACAGGGATATTTCTTTCGAAAAGAACCTCAGGATGCACACCAAAGGAAGACAAGTGCTTCTGTGCCAACTCTCTTAAGCACAACAAGATTTTGTTCCAGAAATGAGTGTTAGGATTACCTCTTAATAGTTCACATATTACCGTTGCACCAAGAAATGATCCATTCATCTCAGTAGCTAACTGCAAGCCCAGAGATGCTAGTTTTGGATGCTCATCAGGATCCATACTGCCAAAGGCAAGCGCCTTGAAGTAGTACCAGTACTCTTCTTCAGACAGCCTCTTCAACCTGATGGGTTGGGTTGTCCCAAACTTAGCAACGTCCTCTGTTCTGCCTATGACTACAACCTTAATTTCAGTAGCAGCCATGTTCTGCAAATACGATTGGAATTTTTTCCAAGCTGCCCCATCCACATCCCAAATGAACTCAATAACAAACAAATACTTCCCTGGAGAAGCCTTGTAGTTATGCGAGAGCTCTCCAATCTTTAGATCGTCTTCTTTAAAGAAAAATATATGGGAGAAGTAGTTGCGCACCCTCTCATCCAGGCAAGCATGTTGCACAAGAGTTTTCTTTCCCATCCTCTGTGGGCCGATAATAGGAAGAATGCTAATACATGGATCATGAGGATCATTGCTAAGCAAGAAACTGATGACTTGCTCCTTCTCAATACGTCGGCCAAACATACAATTCTCTATGTATAGATATGTACTGTAAGGCAGACGTGGTAGACGAGCGTGGCTACCAAGGAGAATGACAAATTCCCTCATATCTGCAATCTTAGCTTCTAAACCATCAACAACATCTTTCAGGTTTGTTCTGCTCCTGCTACCAAAGGATACTGGTGTGCGTTTTCTTATGGCATCAGCAAAACGAAAGCGCTTGCGAGAGTTACAGGCAGACAAGGCAAATGACTGAATCTCATGACTCACCTCATCTTCGATGATCTCTTCTTCAGGGGGTTGGAACTTGATCTTGTCAAGCATGTAGTATCCGAGGTAGAATCCCTCAATAAGTCCCTTTAGCTGCAGGAGCATTCCTTGATTTGTGATGTGGCGTCCCTCTGCTTCCTCAACAACACAGTGCATCCTCAGCAAGATGCGTTCCAGCCTCCTACGATCATCCTCCTTACATGTATGGCTGCTGTAATTTTGTGCTACCGAAGAGATGAATCGGCTGATAAGATCACCTGCCACAGCAGAAATCAGAATCTCCATGCTAACCAGAGCTCTGTTGGAGGTCAAAATGGGAGTTTGCAAAGTGACCCATGCTTCTCGAGGTTACAAAGAGGTAGGCAAAGAGACCAAGACAAGTCTACAAGAAATTAATAACAAGTATTGGAAGCAGTTCACACGCGATGGCTCTTCCTGAGCCCGAATTTTCTCTTCAAAAAGTAAGACAAAGCATTTTCAGGTTTATATTAGGCACTAACAGATATCGTTGTACATTGAATTGTTCGTATGAGGACACCACTGTCAGAACTCAGAAGCATAAAGTAGTTTCTTTTCAAAAGGTTTCTTTCATGTATATAGTGCTAGCCAGAGCAGCAATAGTAACTGACTGCTTTCAACCATCCAAATTAATAAGAGCAGATACATCAGAACTTTTTTTTTTTTCAAAAATCAACCACTTATTAGATAGAGACATAGAGTAGAGACACATATACCAGTTTGACCTGAACTATCTGAATAGCTTGCAGTAGTGGTGAGGATTGGTGAATAGGTCATCTCAGCTGTAATTCCTTCCTTTACGAAGAGGTAAATTAGATATGATTTAACAGCTATGTTCCTTACTTTCCTGTGAAATAGACATGAATTTACATGCATTCAGCTGTAAAATAGTTTGTGCTCAACCTTCCAAGAGGAAAATATTTTCAATGTGCTTACAAACAGTACCATTTGTAGTGAGGTTGACAGTGTTTACACCCCGAGTAAATTCCTTAACTTGTTAACTGTTAGCTTCAGCCACAACTTCGATCGAACACCTTGCGTGCGAACTGCTCACGTCCGGCACGGCAAATTACAGTAACAGCAAACGAAGAACAAATACTGAATTCAGAACAGAGGGGGAAAGGAAGTTTCAGAACTTCGTGTGAGATCAATCAAACGTGGGGCAATTTTCTGGTGGTTCTTGATTCAATTGAAGTTAAAACTTGCAAGTACAAAATTGAGCTAAAACACCTATTTATACTCAACACGAAAACTAAGGAATCCGAGGCTTGAACCATTCCATCCACGATCCATTTTTCTCTGAGCTTATGCAATCTCCGCACGCCTGACGCGATCGTCGCCACCTTCCGCAGCTCGCCACCAACCTTGTGCATGCATAACAAACTTCAAACGGATTTATTCCTCCAGCCGTTGCAACCGCCAAGACTGGATCACATCGGGTCACAACTGAAATAACGGCTACAATCTCCCTCTTAATTCTGTCATGGCCCGAGAGAACGAACACCTAGTAGATGCCGTGCCGTCGCCAGCTTTGTCGCCGGCAATCCTTTTGTCAATGCATCCGCCCACTGCTCCTCAGTCCGGATGAACTCCACAGTTATCTGCCCGCCATCGACACATTCTCGAATGAAATGATAACGGGTGTCAATATGCTTACTTCTGCGTGGAATACTGGATTTTTCATCAACGCGATTGCGGATTTGTTGTCGACGAAGAGTTTCACCGATGATTTCGCCACCACACCAGCCAATTCACCTACCAGAGCCCTTAACCAGAGCCCCTGACACGCCGCCGCCGTGGCAGCCATAAACTCAGCTTCACACGATGATAGTGCTACCGTCTTCTGCTTCTGTGAACACCACGTAATCAAGCTCTGGTTGAGAAAAAATGCCATTCCACCGGTGCTGCGTCGATCATCAACATCACCGGCGAGGTCACTGTCAGAAAACCCAGTGATCTCTAACTTGCCGTCACCAGGAGGATACACAAGGCCATAATCAATTGTTCCTTTCAAATACCTTAGAATTTGTTTTACTGCCTTGAAGTGCATCACGGTTGGCCTCTCCATGAAACGACTCGCCACTCCAACAGCATAAGCCATATCTGGCCTAGTGTGTAGCAAATACCGAAGACAGCCGATGATCCGCCGATACTCAGTTGCATCCAACATGTGACCACCTGGATCCTTGCTCAGTTGCGGTCTCGGATCGATTGGAATTGAGACTGAGTTGCAATCCATCATCCCAAATTGAGACAGCAATTTCTTGGCATATGCAAATTGTTTCAGTGTAATACCACCTTCACTCTGATCAACTTCTATCCCGAGATAATATGTGAGCAGACCGAGATCACTCATCTCAAACTCCCCCATCATCTGTTCCTTGAACAGCTTTAACTCGGTGGGATTTTCTCCGGTGACGATGAGATCATCAACGTAAACACCGACGATTATACCATCACTGCCTCTGCCTCGGGTATACACTGCTTGCTCCTGTGTGCACCGATCAAAACCGAGCTCCCTCAAGCTTCTGTCCAGGCGTATATTCCATGCTCGCGGCGCCTGCCGGAGACCATATAATGCCTTATGCAGCTTGAGCACAAGGTGCTCTTTTCCTGGTCTAGCAAACCCTTCTGGCTGCACAACATACACCTCTTCTACAAGTTCGCCATTGAGAAATGCCGATTTGACATCAAGATGATGAACCTGCCACCGGCGATCAGCAGCTACTGCGAGCATAACTCGAACGGTGTCAAGCCTTGCTACCGGAGCAAACACTTCCTCGAAGTCGATCCCCTGTTTTTGCACGTACCCTTTTGCAACCAGCCGTGCCTTGTGCTTGATTATCTCCCCGGCCGTATTCTTCTTGAGCTTGTACACCCATTTTAGCCCAATTGCCCGGTGCCCGGCTGGCAATGTGGTTAGCTCCCATGTTCTGTTCCTCTCAATCGTCTCCATCTCCTTGTGCATCGCTTCCTCCCACGCCGGTTGGCCAGCGGCTTCCCGGTAGCCTGATGGTTCCTCCGACTCAGCTAGGAGTGCCTCTCCATCGCATTCGTCCTCCACCAAGTCCACACGCAAGGCCTCACGCAGGATATCCGTTAGCGACCTGTACCGCCTTGGCCCGTCATCACTGTCAGTGCTTGTGCTAGTACCCGGCGACGGTACCAGCCCGGCAGAGTGTGTTGATGGAGATCCGGGCGTGGGCGTCCCAGGTAAGGTTGGTGATGATGCCACCGGTGTTGTCGGTGACAATTCTCCTTCTGCCGCCACCACTGGTTCCTTCCTGGCACGCCTGCCAGGAGATGGTGCCCGGTACATCGGTACCGCGCCTGTTGATGTTGCTGGGCTCAGTAGCTGCTCCCCGGGTTCCTCATGCACCTCAAAGTCTGCCGGCTCCTCTCCTGCAGTTGCTGTCCATTGCCAAGGCACATTTTCCTCAAACACGACATCACGACTTACATGTATGCGCCCACGACGTGGGTCGAACAGGCGATGAGCTTTGCTGCCCTCCTCCATGCCAAGATACACGTACGGTGCACTCCTGTCGTCCAGCTTCTTCAGATGAGGTGTAGTAACCTTTGCGTGCGCCGTACACCCAAACACCCACAGGTGTCCCAGGTGTGGTATCTTCCTCGTCCAAACCTCGAACGGAGTGCGATCCCCCATCGCCTTGGTTGGCAGCCGATTGAGCAAGAACACGGCATGCCGCACTGCCTCCCCCCACATCCTTCCTGGAACGGACATCCCCTTAAGGAGAGAGCGCGCCATTGCCATCACCAACCTGTTGCGATGTTCAACGACGCCATTCTACTGTAGTGAGTATGGTGCCGTTAGGTGACGCTCGATGCCGGCCTGATCGCAGACGCGCGCGAACTCGCCGGACAAGAACTTGCCGCCGCGGTCTGTCCGGAGCGTCTTGATCGTTTGTCCTGTCGTGTTCTCTGCTGAAGGCTTGAATTTCTCGAACGCCGCAAGTGCTTGGTCCTTCGTCTTGATTACAAACACCCACATCCAGCGAGAAAAATCATCAACGATCAACATAAAGTATCAATTACCTGCCATTGTCGTTGGGGTGATCGGCCCACATAAGTCCATGTGGAGCAGCTCGAGCGGAGTCTCTGCTCGATATTTGGCCATCATTGGGAATGGCTGCCGGATCTGCTTGGCCACCAGGCATGCTTGGCACAATTGATTTGGATGGTGGACTGCGGGCACTCCTACCGCCATCTCCTTGTCCACCAAATGCTTCAACGCCTGGAAGTTCACGTGCCCGAGGCGGGCATGCCAGAGCCACGCCGGGTCATCGAGGCTGGCCAGCAAACACACAGGATGCGCCAGCTTCAGCTCGATGTGATACAGCCTGTTCGAGGTTCTTCTCACCTTCATCACCAAACGCCAAGGATTT
The DNA here is from genome assembly GCA_008326285.1 of Oryza officinalis. NCBI lineage: Eukaryota > Viridiplantae > Streptophyta > Magnoliopsida > Poales > Poaceae > Oryza > Oryza officinalis. The sequence continues at coordinate 3,725,711 of BDMV01000011.1, read as the reverse complement.
TTGTCGAACACTTCGAGGTCATACCCATCCATCACGACTCGGTGGCCAGTTTCGGTGAGTTGCCCCAGACTCACCATGTTGCAACGGAGGCTGGGGATGTAATAGACATTGTCGAGTAGCCACTGGTCGTCGTTTTTGCCCGAGAAAAGGATTGAACCCTTCCCCTTTATCTGCACCGATGAGGCATCTCCAAACCTGACTTGCCCCGTCACGGTTTCATCCAGCTCCCAGAATTTCCGACGATCTCCACTCATGTGGTTACTGGCCCCATTGTCTAGGTACCAGACATCACCAGCTGTGGCGCCATTATTTGCCAGCATCAATTGCAGCCATACATGCTCCTCGTGCACGACCAAACCGCAGTGCGCGTCCTGACACGGCGCGTTCTGCACCGCCTCTGTTTCGGTGAGTAACAGAGCTGGACCAGCATCCTCCGTTTGCGCGAGATGAGCTTCAGCCTTCTTCTTCTTGGGGTGAGGGCACTGCGTGGCGTAGTGGCCAAATTCTTCACAGTTGAAGCACTTTATGTGACTCTTGTCGCGGCCACCGCCGCCTGAGCCACTGCTACCACTACTAGAACCGCTACCTCCTGAGTTGTTGTTTTATGCCCTGCCGCGTCCACCAGCCCCGCGACCCCTGCCATGACCGCGCCCGCCCTGGCCGCGGTTTGCCCCCGCACCAGAGGGCTTGTGGTGTGGTGACGAGGTTACTCTGCCATTTTTCTTGAAGCGCGCTTCCCACTCGGCCTGAGTGAGCAGCACCTGGCCGTCGGCGGTCTCTCCGCTAGTAGCACCTTTCTTCTTGTGCAGGCGCTCGTCATACGCCTTAAGACGACCCACCGCCTCCTCGAATGGCATCTCATCGACGTTGTAGAATTGCTCGATGCCCGCGACAAGACTCACAAATCTCTCCGGGACGGTGTCGAACAACTTTTTTACCATCACGGCGTCGTTCAATGTTGCGCCCAGAGTAGAGTACCAGACCCCCATCATGGTGATCCTGCCGGCATACTGATCCAATGTCTCACCAGTTTCCATCACCATACTGGTGAATTCTCCCTTGAGAGTCTGAAGACGTGCATTACGCACGCGGTCCGCCCCGACGAACCTCGTCTTCAGGCAGTCCCACACTTCCTTCGCCGTCTGCTTCTTTGCTACCTGCATCAAGAGATCCTTCGGCAGCGACTGAAGAAGATGCGATTTGGACTTCCTGTCCTTCCTCGGGTCGACGGCCGCATCGGCCGCCGGCTCGATCGCCTCCCATACGCCTTGATCTTCCATCATCGCCTGAACTCGAATCACCCAGCTGGTGTAGTTTGTTGCCGTGAGTTGTGGGTAGAGAAAGGCACTCCCTGAGCTTCCCCTCACCGGATCCGCCGTCGCTGGGATCAAAGCCATGGCCTCAGATCAGCCCTCAACCTGAGTGCTCTGATACCACTTGTTAGCTTCAGCCACAACTTCGATCGAACACCTTGCGTGCGAACTGCTCACGTCCGGCACGGCAAATTACAGCAACAGCAAACGAAGAACAAATACTGAATTCAGAACAGAGCAGGAAAGGAAGTTTCAGAACTTCGTGTGAGATCAATCAAACGTGGGGCAATTTTTTGGTTGTTCTTGATTCAATTGAAGTTAAAACTTGCAAGTACAAAACTGAGTAAAACACCTATTTATACTTAACACGAAAACTAAGGAATCCGAGGCTTGAACCATTCCATCCACGATCCGTTTTTCTCTGAGCTTATGCAATCTCCACACGCCTGACGCGATCGTCGCCACCTTCCGCAGCTCGCCGCCAACCTCGTGCATGCATAACAAACTTCAAACGAATTTATTCCTCCAGCCGTTGCAACCGCCAAGATTGGATCACATCGGGTCACAACTGAAATAATGGCTAAATTAACAAAGTAAGTGGTAACTCCTTAAGTTGTTCTCACCACCTTATCAAGAGCGAGGGAGTAATGGAATGATGCGTTTAAATTGTTCGATTAAGCAAATATGGCTACTATACCATAGTACTATCCAGCCAAAGAAGATGAACATTGCCAATACGAAAAAAAGAAAATTTGACAAATCCTGACTCAATTGTATGGTTTTCAGAGGGATTAGTTCAATCAGATTAAACCATAATGATTAGCATGAAAATTTTGCCTCTCTCAAGACACCCTCATCTCCCTCTTGCCGAAGAAAGATGAGGCTATCGAGGTCAAGGATTTCCGCTCGATAAGCCTAATCCACAGTTTTGGCAAGCTGTTCTCCAAGATCCTGGCATCCTGTCTCTCTCCCCATCTTGACGGGCTGGTGGCAGTCAACCAAAGTGCTTTCGTCAAGGGCCGTTCTCTCCACGACAACTTTCGCTATGTTCAGCTTGCGGCCAGGGCACTTCATGCCAGGCGCACGCCGCATCTACTCCTCAAGGTGGACATTGCAAAGGCCTTCGACATGGTCAGCTGGCCATTCCTTCTCGAAGTGCTTGCCCACCTAGGGTTCAGTCGCCGTTGGCTGTGGCGCCCCAAACTATACCAGTCCAAGAACCTGAACCGGCATAGGCTGGAGGTCACATAATTACCAGTGATTACCGTACCAGCCTAGGATACACAAGCTGGTACTCACAGAATAATTGTGGAACTCAGAAATAACAAAGCTTTATTACAACATTGATGGAGGTCTCATACATACTACCGTCATGGGCATACCCCAGACTGGTAGAAACATAGACAGTCATACAAGACAAAGGCGGAAGCATGGAGAACAGTGGTGGGAAGCATAGAGTAAAAGACACAAAGAGAAAAATAGCAAACATGAACCACAAGCTATGTTTGGGAACTAGGCCTGAAACCCCGAGAAATCGTATTCAATCTACTCCTGGAAATACGCCTCGGTAGAAGGGTTGAGGTATCCTTCTGCTAACTCTATGAATATAAATAAGTAAGGGTGAGTACTCGGTGTACTCAACAAGCCGGGGAAAATATGACATGCAAGGCTATAAACAAGGAGGAGTAAGGATACTTTCCGAAAACAAGACTTTTAAAATTAATTGGTCTCAAAACACTAGTGATTCAAATTTTAGTTTAGAACAAGGCCCATGCATCGTCCTATTCTCCAGATTGCTTTGCAACAACCTGTCACAAAAATCATAATTCCCAAGTCCAACTCAACACCGTGCCATCTCAGCACAAATCAACACCGTGTCGTCTCAGCACAAAATTAACACCGTGCCGTCTCAGCACAAAACCAACATGGCCATCTCAGCTCAAACCCACATCCTGGCGCCAAACGACACCCCGAGTCACACAGGCTCGTTCCCAACCACGAAGACCAGCCATTTGTCACAAAGACAAACTCTGGTAATGGTTCCCATCCCACAAAGCATTTTATTAAAGAAGTTTTTTTAAAAAACAAAACTACGCTATGAGAAACACCTCACATCCGCCCATGACCGTGGGCATGACTGTTTAAACAGTTTTACTAAACTCTGCAGAGGTTGCACGCTTTACCCACACGCCGTGAACTTCTCACATCACCGAACACATGTGGATCAAACATGGCCGACAAAGGAGAGCTCACTACAAGACTTTTCTGTAACCAACCCATAAATGTCCCGTGTCACACAGATGGGTGGAATCTCTCCACCAAGCATCAGGCCAGGCTCAGGCCCTCATCTACTCAGGCCCCACCGTATGGACCTCATGACACATCCTCACTGCAGGAGATTGCCGTAAACTCCACCATATTGGTGCTCCTCACCTGCCAACATGCTCCTCACTCGCCGGGTTTTAAAACAACAAAAGTGTTAAATATCCAAAAAGTTTCCCAATCGACGGTACAAACGTTACCTATAGGCAGTCTACTTCGGTATGGGTGAATACCGATGGAAATTATGGTGGTGTTACAAAGAAAGTAGGGTTTTGCAAATCCTATATGATAAAAGTGCAACTACTGGGAAGGTCCGACGATTCGCATTCGCGGCCAAATGGTGCGTCCTAAAAATATGCAACTTGGCACACAAAATAATTAGTTCAAAATATGGGTGCAAAAAGTGGTCAAGGAGGCTTTCCTTGATCCCCTACGAAAACCGGAGCGTCGGCCTCCTGAGCGAACCCCACGTTGGTCCCGAAATCTACATGCAACAAAAAAAACAATACATTAAAGCACTGCTAGAAACAGAATAAACACATGAAATGAAGTGCCGATGGGTAGAGTACAATTTTTAAAAGATGCTGGAACTAGAATGAGGTCAAATGGAGTTACGGATAAAAAGATCTGAATTTTTGAAGTTTAGAGGATTTTCGTGGGATGGAAAAATCGAAACGGAATATTCCTGGCATATTCCAGTGGGGCCTGGCTGTCAGCTGGTCAAAGGTCAAAGGTCAAAAGTGGAGGGAAAACTGTGGGGCCCGCGGATCCCACTCCCTTTTCTTTTTTTTTCTCTCTTCTCTTTTAACCCTCTCTCCCCCTTATCTCATCTCCCTCTCTCCTTCTCTTCCTGGTTTTTCCTCTCCTTCCTTCTATCTCGTTACAGAGGAGCGACTGAGGGCAGGAGGGCGGCGGCACGGAGGGGAGGAGGCAAAGGCGGCTGGTGGCGCACGGCGCGGCGCTGGGGCGGCGTCGACCGAGGGCGGTGGGTTCGGCGCGCGGGCGGCGTCAGAGCTGGCGGCGCCGGTGCTGGGAGGCATCGGGGCTGGCGAGGTCGGCATGGCATGGCTGGGGTGGCGCCGGCTCACTTGGTGCAGGCGGCTGGCCGAGCCCGGGAGGAGGAGGAGGCCGTGGCTGGCTTGGTCAGTCAGTGGCCGAGCGCCGATCGTTCGGCGTTGTTTCGGCCGGCCGTGGCGCTCACGAGGGTGGCGGTTCGGCTGGAAGCAGGAAAGGGAGGAGAAAGCGGCACCGACTACCTGCGACAACTCTGCGGCCTTAGTGACTCCTTCCAGCAATGCAAATGCGTAGTGTGAAACTTGTGGGGAGTAGTGGGAGGGATCATCTGCTTGATTGTGGGAGTATTTATACTTTGCTTTGACATGCAGTAGGGATTTCGTCGATGAATGCCGCCATTTTTGCATCTATGCAAGGGTCTCCTGCTACAGTTCTTCTCTGCTCTCTCTCCGTGGTGGTTGTCTTGCTCGAGTGAATGAGTTACTCAGATGGTTGTCTTGCTTGAGTGAATGAAAAATCAGAGCAAAGATGATGTCGGTTGTCAATGAGGAGGATGGGGCGGTACCTAATTTGGCAGCCGTCGTTTTGCTGTTTTAATTGCAAGGGGAAATCAGGGCATGCATGGCTGGGTTGTCGATTGCTTAAGAAAGATTAGAGAACGGTTCTTTTAGTGACACGAATTTAATTAGAGAAAAAAGGGACCGATAATCGCCGGTTGGTAGAAATTCGAAAATAAAGGGGATTAAATGGATTGGAACGGAAGTGGTTAGATAAGGCCGGGAAAATTTAGAACGACGATTAAAATTCACTCTCGAATTTTTGGAGACCGGAGTTGAAAAAAGAACAACGCTTTGATTAAATTAAATCGGGGATTTTTATATTAAAAACGTGGGCATTACATTGGCGTGTTTGGATCTCCCTAATTCTCAGCTCCTCTTCTCGGGTGTTGGTTAACATGGTGCCGGGTACCCGCTTCCTCCATTGGAGAGGGCTTCAGCAGGGCGATCCACTCTTCCCCATGCTCTTTCTCCTTGCCATGGATGTACTCAATGCGATGATTCGCAAGGCATCCAACTCGGGTGGCTTTCTTCCCCTCAATGATCATGCGCTTCGTCATCATGCTTCTCTCTATGCTGATGATTTGGTCCTCTTTCTCTCCCCCATCCGGTAGGATCTGGAGTTCATTTAAGGCATCCTCTCTATCTTTGGGTCGGCCTCCGGGCTACGCACCATTTTGTCAAATGCTCGATCACTTCGATTCGCTGTTCAACCGAGAACCTAGAGATGGTCCAAGGCTCCTTTCCCTACTTCATCTCCGATTTCCCTTGCACCTACCTCGGTATTCCTCTGTCGGTCTGCAAGCTGCCAAGAGCGGCCCTGTAGCCTCTCGTTGACAAGGTCTCCCGCCGGCTTCCCCCTATAAGGGTTGGCTCACCACTTTAGCCGATCGATCTATGTTGGTCTAGTATGTGCTTTCTTCTATTCCTGTCCATGTGTCCATGGCGATTGGGTTGCCGGGCTGGGTCATCAAGGCCATTGATAAGATTCGCCGTGCTTTCCTATGGACGGGCACGGACACGGTCCAGGGAAAGCGGTGCCTTGTCTCTTGGACGAAAGTTTGCCGCCCCAGGGCTGTTGGCGGTCTGGGTATTGCTGACCTAAGGACAGCGGGCTTCGCTTTCGCCTTTGCTGGCTCTGGCTTCAGCGCTCAGGTCACCCCTACTGGGCCGATCTGAAGGCTCCCCTTGAGCGATGCGTCTGCGACATGTTTGCGGCGTCCACCTTTTGGGTACCAAGCGATGACGCTTCAACTCTTTTCTCGATGGATCAGTGGATTGAGGGTCGCTCGGTGGCCTCCTTAGCACCGGACCTTCTCCTTACCGTACCCCCGCGTCTTTGGGCCTCACGTACGGTCGCTTCGGCCCTCGTCGGCAACTCTTGGATAGGGGACATCCGTGGCGCTCTCACGGTCCCTGTCCTCTCACAATTCCTGCTAGTCTGGGATGCGATGCTTCTTGTCCAGCTCTCTCCTGGCACGGAGGACCGTCTTGTCTGGCGTTGGACAAGCGACCAGCATTACTCGGCTCACTTGGTCTACCAGGCTTTCTTTCTTGGGCAGCATTCCTTTGCTTGCGCTGATCTGCTTTGGCAGGCTAAAGGGCCAGCTAAATGTAAGCTCTTCTTTTGGCTTGCGTTCCAGCAACGTTGCTGGACGGCCAATCTCCTACAAAAGTGTGGCATTGACAGTCACTCGGCCTGTTCGTTTTGCGCCTAGGATCTCGAAACGACGAATCACATCCTCCTCGACTATGTGTTCGCTCGCCAGGTCTGGCACCGGATTCTGTCTCCACCTGGCTGCCTGCCCTCGCTTCGACCTGGGGCTCCTCTATCCAGACCTGGTGGCCCTGGCAGCTTTGGAAGGAGCGAAACTCCAGGGTGTTCGATTCCTCTCTTTCGTCTGTCTTGGTGGTCCTTGAGTCCATTCTTCAGGAAGGCCGTCTGTGGTTTGCTGCGAGTGCCGCATCTTTTGGAGATTTGTTGGGAGTGTAGTGGGCTCCGCCTTCACCTTCCCTCGTATAGGAGTACCGCCAGTTTTAGCTCAAAGTCTTCAGTTTTTCTTCTCCTTTTCAGTTTTTTATTTTTCTCCTCGTCCCTTGGCATTGGCCCTTTGGCTGATTGCGGTGTGTAATTGAACTTTCCTTCTTCCAATATATTGACGTGCAATTCTTTTGCACGTTCTCTAAAAATGATCAGCATGATCGTAGCCAAAGAAGATGAACACTGCTAATCAGATTAGTTGTAGATCGCATGGAACTGTACACAAGCTATCGATACTATCATCACTGCAAAACCCCGATGCACACAACGAGATCCAAAGCTCCAAAGCTGTCAACTCACCGGGGGCGCAGCGGCGATTGACCGGAGCGAACCTTTGAATCCGACGGCCTCTGACGAGAATCCCAGGCCACGCGCGCCTCCGTCAAACCACTCGATCTCTCTCTATGTTTTCCCCTGATTTTTTACACTGATTTCCTCTTTATCCAGCGCTGTATTGAAATTCTGGGGCGGCCAATGGAGAAAACCTTGCCTCTGCTGTTGTCCGTGGCTGCGTCCCGGCGACCGGCGGCGAGATGATTTGCAAAAACAGTAGGGACCTTTCCGCAAAGTCCCGTTTCGCTGCTATTGCGATCGTAGAAACTAGGGAAGGGGCCATTTTGTGTAATTCCATCCATTCCACAGGGGTATATTTGTAAAAATACTGATAGCTACCGGTAGTGATCACACATTGGGTTCAAATGGGCTGGGCTCCTTTAGACGATATGGGTCGTCCGCCTCTTTTGTTTGCTCCACATCGCCGCCGCTGACTTATCTAGGGGTGTAAGTGGCTAACCAGTAAATTCATTTATAGGATTTATCTAGAATTAACTAGTGTCTAATACTGTAAGATTAGACTTTTATTTTTAACATGGAGGATGGTAAACGTGCCATAATGCTAAAGTTGACAACTTTGATATGAAAGTTAATTTACAATCTTTTTCCAATATATATATATACACACACATTGTTCACAATTTATTTAGACGCATAAATTTGCTCTGTGTTCTCAGTGCGATAAACTAATGATTTGATCATCCTGCATATCCTTCTATGATTCTTATCATTTGGATCAGACATGTACATGATTCATGAACAGATTTGTGCAATAGGATGACAAACTTTGTTCACATCAGAAATTTTGCATCACTTATTTGATCTACATGTTTAGTTCATCTTCTACCAAAGTATTCTCCTTCCATCATCATCTTCCACCAAAGTCTCCTTCCATCATCTCACACTAAAGACATTTTTGTTAGATATTCTACAGCATGTGAATTGTTGATCTCCAATTAGCCATCATCTTCAGTTATCATCAAAGAATTCGTTTTTACGACTTGGTCTAGTAGAATGAAAGTGTTTTTTTATCTGTCTGACTATCTCATTATCTGCAAATAGAACAATAAGTGAGTAATCAACATATTTTATAAACCAGTCCAGTCATCCAGTGGGTTTACTAATCAACTTGTTTATGATGCATTATTCCTGGTTTTGTACATTGAATACAGCATGATTGTCAAACAAGGCATCTGGCATGATATGGTGAATCCAGCGAGACATTAAAAAAGTTGATCACTGTGAGTAGGGGTGGAAGAGAACTTACAAGCCACACCCTAACCATCCTCCGTACAAATTTTGCCATAGAACAGGTAAAAAGGAAACAGTCAATGATTTCATCTGCACACCACGAATTTGACACCTGACACCTTTCCAACCTCTGGTCAGCAGAACAACCTGAGGAGATTTTTGGTTTTCATAAGGATTTGAACTCCACACAAATTCTTATGAGGGAAAAGAGTATTTGCCAGCTTTCAGAATCTGGTAAAAGGTTCTCACACTAAAGATTTGACCCCTCCCAGGTTTCAAAGTTTTTTTTCCTCGAAAACTCAGGAGTACTGCGCTTCATTTCATTAAGGAGAATTTACACAGGAGAGACCGAAAGGACTCTCCCCCCAAACACAGGAGAGACCGAAATGGTTACAAAGCAGTCCTCTTCTGACAATTTGTATGAGAAAAAAGATTTGATCAAATCAATCGACATTTTCTGGGTTCCCCCTACAAGAGTTTTTGTAAGCTTCATACTTCCAAGAATTATTATTCATAACATCTGCCACCTAGGTCTTTTTGTTGAAAGTCATGTTATATAACCTAGGAAAGCTATCAGGCATCAGCAGGAATTTGTCTCCCTATCCATATTCCCACCCAGAACAAAGTTCTTTAACCATTGCTACTTTTCTTACCGGCTACCAGAAAAAAAAAATATAACCATGCAAAATGAACAAGAAAACAATCATGGGATACATTCTGTGAGGAAAAATTCACACAAACCCACACAAACCAGCAATTCTTTGAACATGACAAGCTTTGGATTGAAACAAAAAAAAACATTTGTGTTCAGCCTGACAACGACAACAATGTAGCGTGTTGTGGATGTCTAATGGGCAATATTCCACACAGTCTAACTTGTGGAATTCCAAGGTAGCCTCACAAGTCTATTTCAAAGACTCAAACTGAAAACGAATACATATTCTTCGCTTCGATTGCAAATCAGAACAAGAACTTAACAGACGATAATAATTTGGCTAAGCGAGGAAGGCCACACCATCTGATCTGCAACCAACATGCAAGACTACCATGCATCTTCTTCGTCAGCAAGTTTGGGACACTGTTTTAAGGTGAGTAAATTGCAAAATCATATGAAGAAAATCCAACCAAAACTTGTTGATAGTTTTACAAGCTGGTGACAGCATGTCCTAGCATACCAAAAAGAGATGAAGAGGAAGTTCAAAAGCCTGGTAATTTACAAATGTTGGGAGAGGAACAGAAGAATCTTCCAAAAAGAAAGCTGGATTTCTCAGTACCGCCCCATCAACATCAAAGAGGAGATCGAGCAGCATAAAAGACCAAACCAAGAAATTAATCTAAACGAATGTCTGTAAACAAACATATTAGTGAGGTAGTTGGAGTATAGAAAGTCAAGCAAGTCAGTAGCTGTGACTATGATGGAACTAATTGAGAAGTACACTAAATTGGTCATACACAGGGCATCATAATCAGAACATTAAGGTTTGTTCTGAAAACGTTTCTGACACCGACACATAATACTATTCAGGATAGCAATAAGAGTTAAATGCATCTTGCATATCCAAACTAGTAAGAACAGATACAACAGCAGTTTTTTTTTAAAAAAGAAAAACATCTACGAGCAATACATGTGCTATTTCGACCTGAATTGTTTGGATAATTTCAATAGTAGTTCGAATCTGCAAAGGCATACCCAGCCTTTCGAACTATACCATCGACAATAGAATTCCTTCGTAGAAATTTTCAATCAAATTAAAATTTGTGCTTATATTTTCTCTTCCTGCAGCTTCCAACCGTGCACCGTGGTTTTTGTTTCTCATAAGTACTTATGTAGTTAGAGTAAGGTGGAATCAGGGATTTCCATACCAGCACATCAAACTTGTCTTCAGCAGGAATATCAGCACCAAGTTTGATATCTTGTGATGTTACTTTTGGTAGCTCACTTCCAGGGACAGCCACCCTAAGATCGTAAATCATGCAGCATTGAACTTGAGCACCCACAAAGGCTACCCTGGTGAATTCAACAGGGATATTTCTTTCGAAAAGATCATCGGGGTGTACACCAAAGGAAGACAGGTGCTTCTGTGACAGCTCTCTCATGATTAACAAAACGCTCTGCCAGAATTGAGTGTTGGGATTAGCTCTTAATAGTCCACCTAGTACATTTGCACCAAGAAATCCTCCCCTCATCTCAATAGCCAGCTGCATACCCAGAGATGCTAGTTTTGGATGATCATCAGGATCCATACTACCAAAGGCAAGCGCCTTGAAGTAGTACCAGTACTCTTCCTCAGACAGCCTCTTCACCCTAATGGGTTGGGTTGTCCCAAACTTAGCAATATCCTCTGTTCTACCAATGACTACAACCTTAATTCCAGTGCCAGCCATATTTTGCCAATATGATTGGAATTTTGTCCAAGCAGCCTCATCCACATCCCAATGGAACTCAATAACAAACAAATACTTCCCTTGAGAAGCATTGGAGTTAAGTGAGAGCTCTCCGATCTTTAGATCATCTCCTTTGATGAAAAATATATGGGAGAAGCAGTTGCGCACCCTCTCATCCTGGCAAGCATGTCGCACAAGAGTTTTCTTTCCAATCCAGTGTGGGCCAATAATAGGAAGTATGCTAACATATCGACCATGAGGATCTTTGCAAAGCAAGAAGTTGATGACTTGTTCTTTCTCAATACGGCGACCAAACATACAATTCTCTATGTATAGATAAGTACTGTAAAGCTGACGAGGTAGACGAGGGTGGCTGCCAAGGAGAATGACAAATTCTCTCATATCTGCAATCTTAGTTTCTAAACTATCAACAACATCTTTCAGGTTTGTTGTGTTTCTACTACCAAAGGCTACTGGTGTGTATTTTCTCATGGCATCAGCAAAACGAAATCGCTTGGCAGAGTTACAAGTAGACAAGGAAAATGACTGAATCCCATGACTCACCTCATCTTCGATGCTCTCTTCTGCGGGGGGTTGGAACTTGATCTTGTCAAGCATGTAGCATCCGAGGTAGAATCCTTCAATAAGTCCCTTTAGCTGCAGGAGCATTCCTTGATTTGTGATATGGCGCCTTTCTGCTTCCTCAACAACAGAGTGCATCCTCAGCAAGATGCGCTCCAGCCTTCTACGATCATCCTCCTTACAAGTATGGTTGTTGTAATTTTGCGCTAAAGAAGAGATGAACCGGCCGATAAGATCACTTGCCACAGCAGAAACCAGAAACTCCATGCTTACCAATCTGAGCTCTCCTTGAATCCTTGGGAGCAAGTAGACAAAATGGGACTTTTCAGAGTGAGAGAAGATCATAGAGGTGAAAAAGAAGCTAGCTATAAGAGTCAATGACAAGTCAACAAAAAAATTAGCAACAAGTGCTTAGAGCAGTTCACGCAAGCTGGCTGTGCCTGAACCAGAATTTTCTCTTCAAAAACAAAGACTAAGCATTTCCAGATTTGCATGTTTATACCTTTTTATTACTGGCTGCAAAGCCCATGCCGATTAGTAACAATTAGGAAGTATAGTATCATCACTTATGACAAATCCTATATATATATAAAAATACAAAACACATACAAACTATCCATATTTAATTTCAGCAACAAATTTGTAAATATTTCTTAAATATACCATATTGCAAAAGTATGTTGCATGTAAAATAAAACCGTACAACTTTTGCTCATCAAAATCTACTAATTTAAACTGGCGATCAAAGTGAAAACAATACCAGTCAACATTGACAAGTAGTTGGGAGCAGAGTATAATTGAAGTGTTCCTTTGTCTATCTGACCATCTCCTTGTCTGCAAATAGAATAATGAGTGAGTCGGCAGCATATCATATAAACCGTTCAGTGCGTTTACAAATCAACTTGTTTCTGAAACAAGCATGGATATGTGCATTGACCACAGCATGGTTGTCACTCCAAATCTCCAATATAAAAAGGGTATCTGGCATGATTTGGAGAAGAATTCAGCCAAGCATTAAAAAAGTTGATCACTATGAGTAGGGGTGGAAGAGATATTACAAACCATCCTCCACACAAATTCTGCCAAAGAACAGGTAAAGAAGACAGTCAATGTTTTCATCTGCACCACAAATTTGACATCTTTTTTTTTTGACCAAAGCACTGTGGGGAAGCCCCCAGAGTAAGATAACTTTATTAAAGAAGGAAAAAACAAAAAATTACAAGGAGTCTATCAAATTTGGCATCTTTGTCACCTTTCCAACCTCTACTAAGCAGAACATTGAGAGGAAAATTTTGATCAACCCACAATTTCTGACAAGTTTAGATGAGAACAAAGATCTATCAAATCAATCCACATTTTCTGGGTTTCTCCTACAAGAGTTCTTCTAAGCCTCGTACTTCCAAAAGTTACTATTTATCACCTCTGCCACTTAGATCTTTTTGTTAAAAGACATTTTAGGGCATGTTCAATGATAGAGACGAGTATCGTCTCTTAGACAATACAAGATTATTTAGAGACCATGTCTTTACAATAGTTGAGACGATAAAGGCTCTAACCATTAACTTAAAAAATATTCCTTATATTACTGTTCTTTCTATTTTTTTACCCTCATGCAACAATGTTTCTATATTATAGAGGCTAAGAGTCATTGTTACCCATAGTAACGATGTTTTGTCTCTCCTCTTTCTTTTTTTTTCATATCAACAAGTATTTCTAATTAACATCGCTAAGAGACCACTATTAATGACCATTGAACATACCCTTTATATAACCTAGGAAAGTTATCAGGCATCAGTAGGAGTTTGCTTCCGTATCCATTTATCCACCCAGAACAAAGTTCTTTACCCGTTACCTATTGTTCTTAGCAGCTATCAGAACAAATAGAGCCACGCGAAAAGAACTAGAAAATAATGTTTGGATACATTATGTGAGGAGAATTCACATAACCCAGCAAGTGTGTAAACAATTGTCAAGATTTGGATTGAAATACAAAGCATTTATCTTCAGCCTGACAACGAGGACTATGTAGCGTGTTGTGGATGTCCAATGGGCAATATTCCACACGGTCAGTTTACCTTGTGGAATTCTAAGGTAGACTCAGAAGTCTTACTTGGATTGCAAATTAAAACATGATCTTGAAAAGCCGATAATTTGGGCAATTGCAACCAACATGCATGGTAGGGCCACTGTTTTCAGGTGAGTTATTTGCAAAATCATGGAGATAGCCCGGTCAAATCTTTTTGACAATATCATGAGCTGGTGGCATGAAGCATTTCTTAGAGCAACCTACACATGTTGGAACATTTGGAAGGAGAGGAGTAGAAGGGTCTTCCGAAATGAATGCTGGATTTTGCAGGATGGCCTCTTCAAGATCAAAGAGGATATCAAGCCACAACAGATATTGGACCAGGAAGAAATTAATCTAAACGATTGTCCATAAAAAAGAACGATTTTATCATCCTCAAAAAGATATCAAGAGATATCGTATTTTTTAGTATAAAAATATGGTATCTCTACGTACTAGGTATCTCGAGGCACTAAAATTTTTAGTGTAAAATGTCGATATCTTGAGGTATTTTCTCAAAAATAATAAATTTTTTCCATAAAAAAACATATCAATAAGATAATTTGAATCTATCTATTCTTCTAAAGCTGCCGGCACCCACCGCCAGCTGATTGGTCCAGTTGAGGGCCCTCTTTTTGTTTGCCACGTGGCGTAAAATAAAAAAAATGAACGTACCGTCCAGAGAGATCCGGAAAGAAGAGAGAGAGAGCGCGCGCGCGATGAGAAAAGAAGAACGACGGTACGTGCGTGCAGCGAGAAAAAGGAGAGAGATCCTGCTGGGCCGCTCGCACCAGGGTCTGCGTGCACCTGTGCGTGGCCCGTATATTACCCTGAGCGTGTACAGGGCAATATAGATGAGGAAAAAAAAGGACGGTCCACGACCCCACCGTAAGCTAGCGGCCTAAGACAATTGATGCTCCATAGAAAAAATAAATAAATGAATAGAAGAACGAGAGAGAAGGGAAAAAAATGTTAGGATTTATAGAATTCGGTGTACCAATTTAATCATGTTAACATTCACGATAAAAAGTGAAATTAAATGCACAGAAACAAGTAGCAGCATGGATTTTGTTAGGATATCTACTGTAGGTTTAATAAAAAAATCATGACAAATGACTATTTTGCTATAGAATGAAAACAATAAATAGAAAAACTAGATGGACAGAAGTAATACTAGCAAGAAATTTGGTAGAATGTTTGAATATATATATATATAACAATAAAAGTATCTTTATCATGTTGGTGTGTCCTATTTTTCAAGAAAAATGAAACAATATAAAAACCGGTAATCTAAGATATATTAATTTTAGGATATGTATTTTCTGCTAAGTATATAAATTAGATGACTCACATGTAAAAACATTTTATTGTATGATTTCTTTTTAAGAAAACAAGTTTATTTTTCCCCCTAATATCACCAGTTAGACATTTCTCATAGTTAAAAGATCCACCTAGCAAAATAAGCCCTAGAATATATTACCATCTGCCATGATTCGTTCTTGAACCTTTTTATGCAAACACAAAATTGAAAACCCATTAAAGAATCATCTTGAATGTATGATTTCTAAAAAACATTACAAGAGTTATGCTAATTTTGATAAAATTATTGTAATATTTTGACGTGTGTTACTAAATAATATACACGGGTTATAAATTAGCGGCCACACCAACTGTGCGCTTATTTTCTAGTATAGAAAGTAAAGCAAGGCAGCAGCTGTGACTATGATGGAACTGATGAAAGGGACTGAAACTAATTGAGCAGTAACAGACATTGTTGTACATTAAATTGGTCATACACAGGACATCATACTCTTATAGTTTCTTTTGAAAATGTTTCTGTCACACATATTAGTTAGGGTAGCAATAGTAATTAACTGTATTTTGCATATCCAAACTAATAAAAACAGATACAACAGCACTTTCTTTAAAAAAGGGAAACATCTATGAACATACAGTAGCGACACTTGCTACTTCGACCTGAAATGTTGGAATAATTTCAGTTGTAGTTAGAATCTGTCAAGGCATACCCAGCCTTTTAAACAGTACTGTCGATATCTTAATTCCTTGGCAGATTTTTTCCTGTAAAATTAAGATTTCTGCTTATATCTTCTCGATGCTAGATGGTATTCCTCTTGCCAATCATGTACCGTGGTTTCCGTTTCTCAAACGTGGCTATGTAGTCACAGTAGGGTGGAATGCGAGATCTCCATACCAGCGCATCAAACTTATCTTCAACAGGAATATCACCACCCAGTAGCATGTCTCGTGACGTCAGCTTTGGTAGCTGACCTTCTGCAGGGGCAGCCACCCTAACATCATAAACTAGGCAACCTTGAACTTGACCATCCACAAAGGCTATCCTACTGAAATCAACAGGGATATTTCTTTCGAAAAGATAGTCAGGGTGTACACCAGAGGAAGACAAGTGCTTCTGTGCCACCTCTCTTAAGAATAATAAGATTCTCTGCCAGAATTGAGTGTTAGGATTAGCTCTTAATAGTTCGCCATATAAAGTTGCACCAAGAAATGATCCATTCATCTCAGTAGCTAGCTGCATGGCCAGAGATGCTAGTTTTGGATGCTCATCAGGATCCATACTTCCAAAGGCAAGCGCCTTGAAGTAGTACCAGTACTCTTCCTCAGACAGCCTCTTCACCCTGATAAGTTGGGTTGTCCCAAACTTAGCAATATCCTCTGTTCTACCAATGACTACAACCTTAATTCCAGTACTGGCCATATTCTGCAAAAATGATTGGAATTTTGTCCAAGCTGCCTCATCCACATCCCAAAGGAACTCAATAACAAACAAATACTTCCCTTGAGAAGACTTGGAGTTAAGCGAGAGCTCTCTGATCTTTAGATCATCTTCTTTGATGAAAAATATATGGGAGAAGCAGTTGCGCACCCTCTCATCCTGGCAAGCATGTTGCACAAGAGTTTTCTTTCCCATCCTCTGTGGGCCGATAATAGGAAGAATGCTAACATATGGATCATGAGCATCTTTGCAAAGCAAGAAGTTGATGACTTGCTCTTTCTCAATACGGCGACCAAACATACACTTATCCATAAATAGATATGTACTATAAGGCTGACGAGATAGACGAGGGTAGCTGCCAAGGAGCATGACAAATTCTCTCATATCTGAGATCTTAGTTTCTAAACTATCAACAACATCTTTCAGGTTTATTTTGCTCCTCCTACCAAAGGCTACTGGTGTGTGTTTTCTTATGGCATCCTCAAAACGAAAGCGCTTGGCAGAGTTATAGGTAGACAAGGCAAATGACTGAATACCATGACTCACCGCATGTTCGATGCTCTCTTCTTCAGGGGGTTGGAACTTGATCTTGTCAAGCATGTAGTATCCGAGGTAGAATCCATCAATAAGTCCCTTTAGCTGTAGGAGCATTCCTCCATTTGTGATGTGGCGTCCATCTGCTTCCTCGACAACAGAGTGCACTCTTAGCAAGACGTGTTCCAGCCATCTACGATCATCCTCCTTACATGTATTGTTGCTGTAATTTTGTGCGACCGAAGAGATGAACCGGCTGATAAGATCACCTGCCACAGCTGAAATCAGAATCTCCATACTAAACCGAGCTCTGCTTGGGAACAAGTGGTCAAAATGGGAGTTTGCAAAGTGAGCGAGGCTTCTAGAGATTACAAAGAAGTAGGCAAAGAGACCAAGACAAGCATACAAGAAATTAGTAACAAGTCCAAGTCCAGGAAGCAGTTCACACGAGATGGTTCTTCTTGAACCAGACTTTTCTCTTCAAATGTAAGATAAAGCATTTCCAGATACTTTCCTATGTAGTAATAGACATGAATTTACATGCATTTAAGTAAAATTGTTTGTGCTCTTCCAAGAGGAAGATATTTTCAATGTGCTTACAAACAGTAAGCATTTGTAGTGAGGTTGTTCTAGCCGCCTTATCAAGAACGAAGGATTAACAGAAATATGGAATTTAAATCATTCGATTACGCAAAAGTGCTACTATACCAATACTACTATCCAGCCAAAAAAGATGAACATTGCCATTAGACATGATCTTAATCCAGTGTTTGCGCGTAAAGGCATTTTCCTAGCATGGCACTGCACACAAGCTATCGATACTATCATCAATCCAAAACCCCGATGCACAGAGCGATATCTAGAGCTCCAAGGTGTCAACTCACCGGGGCGCGCGGCGACGAGTGACCGGAGCTAACCTTCCAAGGGAACTCCGAGAAATCCAACCACCGCGCATGCCTCCGTCAAACCACCTTCCTCTCCGGCCATCCATCTCCTCCTCCGCCGCCGCCGCCGCCGCCGCTAGCTGCCTGCAGCCTCACTGCTCGATCTCTCTCTACGTTTTCCTCTAATTTTTTACGACGATTTCCTCTTGATCTAGCACTCTGTTGAAATTCTACGGCGACCATTGGATGAAACTTCGCCGCCGCCGCCGGCGCGGCCTGCGCTGCATCCCGCCGACCGGCGGCGGCGGATGACGGTTGACGGGGGAGCGGAGCGGTGCAAAATGCAGCTTCGAAAATTTATACAAAGAGTAGGGGCCTTTTCCGCAAAACTTCGGATAGGGGTCATTTTGTAAAATTCCATCCACACGGAGGGGTATATGTGTAAACTACGGGTCGTTATCATTTGTAAAGAGATCCATTTTACTAAAATCACAGGGTAACAGGGGTACCTTTGTACGGTAGGTGGTCTACAGAGGGGGTTTGGACTTTATCCACTCTCCGGATAGCATGTTCTAAAATACCACTTTTATAAAAAAAAACTTTGATTATTTGTTATCTGGATCCACTAAACTGTTTTTATTGTGCTATTTTTGTCTGCCAACTCAGCAAACCAAAGGACAAATGACTATTGCCCTTATCTTCTTCATCCTTTATCTTTCGATGGAAGGGGATTGAGGATGAGGAGCTTAGCCATGGCCATGCTCGACCTCGTTGCTCTAGGTGGAAATGGCTGCCTTCTCGCTGTGGCCGCTTCGAATGAGCCGAGCCGCCCTCTCCGTCACCCATTCGTCCTTGTCGCGCCGGAGATAATCAAGGACGAGCCATGCCGAAGCTCAAGACATCGATGTTGTCACGCCCCAAACTAACCCCGAGCGGAGGCTAGAATAAGGCGATCCAAATTAACCTGTATACCTGTACCAGTCCCAGGAAACAGTGCTGGTACAACAGGAAGATTGAATATCATAACCACAACGGTCTCTTTATTAAGAGTAGAATTACAACCAAGGTTGGAACTGTGGACAGAACCCGAGTTCACAACAACAATTACAAAAAGGCAGAAGCAGAAAGACGGAGACTGGCCCTAAGCCATAAGCAAAGCCTTGGGAAAAGGCCGAAACCCTACTACTGCTCATAGTCTGCTTGATCCTGGAAGAACTCTTCTTCAGCAGGGTCCATCTTTTTGTCTTCGAGAACTGGGGGGTTATTTATATAGAGCAAGGGTGAGTACGGGAGTACTCAGCAAGTCAAGGAAATTAAGTGTTTGATGCAAGCTTTAAATGGGAGCTAGTTATTTTTCACATTCGATTTTAGTTTAAAACTTTCAAAAACATCTAAGTGAGTGCTTCTCAACGACACGGACGAGAAAGTGCGTCTCATCCGGCCGGAACAGTGAAATTGTATCGATTGATTCTTGTCGGCACGAGAGGCTCCCTGTCAATCGTTCACCGACACCGGCTGCTCCAACAGCCACAATTCAAGCACGTCGGCACGAGAGGCTCCCTGCCAATCGTTTACCGACACCGGCTGCTCCAACAGCCACAAGTCAAGCACAGAAAGGATTTCTCACACCAACAGCGGTTTACCAAGTAGTCAACAAAACTACGCTAAGGAATCACCTCACATCTGCCCATGACCGTGGGCACGGCTGTTCGAACAGTTGTTAACCTCTGCAGAGGGGGTACACTTTACCCACACGACGTTACTAACCCCGAGTCACCCAGCCCGTGACTCACAGCCACGTCTGGCGATTTTGAGGCTTTCACGACAAGACATTTCGAAAGCCGACTCAGGGTCATCTTATGCCAATGGGAGGGGTCCCACGGATCAACACCAGGTTAGGTCCCAGACCATACCGTGCCAGGAAGCCCAGGGGTCCTCCCCGACACCACCCCGGCGAATCCATTTGTCCCTTGGCATCAAGATTTCCCTGGCCTAGCTAGTTACTCAGCCAGGGGTGTCCCATATCACCCATGTGGTCGTACTTGACATATGCTCGGATGTAATTCCCAAGGAATCGGTCCTTAGGGCGAGAACAGGCAGACCGTACCTCCAGTACGTCTTCCACACCGCGAGTTTTAGAAACTCACTTTATTTTCAAGGCACCGACTCAAGTGTCGGGTTTTTCAAGCATTTTGTAAACTCAAGTTTTACCCAGTTGACCATTTTAAATTTGAGGGAAGTTCTCGATATTCGTACGTGGGGAGCGAATACCGAGACCTCACCTGAAGGGTGACAAGGGGTGTTAGGGTATTCAATAATCAAGGGGGGTAAATGCAGCAATTGGGTAGGGCCTGCCGGTTGTATTGCAAACCGAGGCCAAGTGTCAAGTGTATCCTAAAGAATGCATAGTTTGTGCAATCAAAATATTTAATTTCAAATTATAGGTTCAATTGGTCAAAGGTGACTTGCCTTGCTCGAGATCTTGAGCTTCTTCCTCGAAATCCGCGCACTGCGAGTCTTCTGGTTTCGAAGCTACACGCGAAATGAGGCGACTCAACACAACGATAAAAAGAAGCCCTATTAGTGACCACTAAGCATGCCATTGGATAGATCTTGATTTTAGAGAAATTTTGCAAGTTGAACAGAGTCAATCGGACGAACGGTTGAGAAGATATGAATTTCCAAAGATTAAATGATTTTTTGTCTAAAGGAAAAAGGAATTATTAATTCCCTTGGAAAAGAAAAAGAAAAGAGGGACTTGAATTGGACTTTGTTTCGGATGGATTTGGCCCAAGGCCGGATCGGACGCGGCCGAGCTACACAGGCCGACACGCGGGAGGGTTGGCCCAAGGCCGAGCGAGGGAGGTCAATGGGCCGAAGGCCGAAGGGCGCGGCCCAACGGGCGAGCACGAACGCGCCCGAGCGAGCGGGCCGGCGCACGGAGGAAGGCCAACTGGGCCGAGGCCGAGTGGCGCGCGGCCTGGTCCAGCTTCCCGAGTGACTCGGGGCCGAGTGGGCTGGAGAGGAGGGGAGGCCGAGTGGGTCGGGGCAAGCCGCAGCCTACGCGGACGGCCGGATCGGTGGACCTTGGTCCACCGCGCGGGCGCTAGGGCGGGAACCGCCCGTCAGCGGCTCGGTCCACCCGGATCGGGCGCACGGAGAGGGAGAGGCCGTCGGCGCTCGCGTGGCGCCTACGTGGCTGCCACGGAGGCCGACGGGAGGGGCGAAGGGGGAAAGCGCCGGGTCGACAGCGGCGACGGCGGAGGGGCTCGGGCGGCGCGGCGCGAGCCCGGCAGAAGGGAAAAAGCGCCGGAGCGGAGAGGGGAGAGAGAGAGGGCGAGCCATCGGCTCGGATTCACCGGAGGAAGGTCGACGGCGGCTGGCGACGGCGTGAGGCGGCGGCGGCAACGACGACGCGGGGAAGGAGCGGAGGAGAGGGGCGGCGGCCTCGGCGACGCCCGGAGAGGGGTCTACGGGGCTAGCTAACGCCCTAGGTCGAGAGAGGAAGAGAGAGACGGAGGGGAGAGGGAGATTACCACGGCAGGAGGAGCTCGTCGGGGAGAAGGCCGACGGCGCGGGCGGTGCGGCACGGCTTCGACCGCGGGAGAGGGAGAAGGGGGGCGCCGGGGCTCTCTTCGGCGTCCTCGGCAGCGGCGGCGGACGTCAAGGGCGGCGGCGGCAGTGGCGAGGAGAGGAGAGGAGCTCGGCGGGG
Organism: Oryza officinalis; assembly: GCA_008326285.1. Lineage (NCBI taxonomy): Eukaryota > Viridiplantae > Streptophyta > Magnoliopsida > Poales > Poaceae > Oryza > Oryza officinalis. The sequence goes on along the minus strand of BDMV01000011.1, from coordinate 3,703,963 downwards.
GGGACGGCGATGGCGGTCGAGCGGGAGGATTTAAAGGGGGGGCAAGGAGGGCGGCCTCCTTGCCGATTCGGGCAGGGCGCACGGGGAGAGAAGGGAGGGCGCGCGCTCTCGCTTGGTGGCACGCGCGCAGGGCAGTGGGACCGGGAGCAGCGGGTGTCGGCGGGACGGAACGGGGCGGAGAGAGAGAGAACGGCGAGAGGGCGAGGCGTGAGGGAGAGAGAGAGCGGGGGCTCTCTCGCTTGGCTCGGGCGCGCACGGCACACGTGCGACGCACGTGCCCGACGCGCTCGGGCCGTGCGGACCGGACCGGCGAGCGCGGCCTAGCAGAAGGGAAAAGGGGAACGGGCCAAAGGAGAGGAGAGAAGGGACTGGGCCGGGCGGCGGCCCGAGGAGGAGAGGAAAGGAAGCAGGCCGAGAGGGAAACGGCCCGAGTAAGGAGGGAGGTCAAGTAGACTTCTGCTGAGAATTTGAATTGGAAGGATTAGGGTTCGGATTTGAATTCCGATTTCGCGATTTTCTCCAGGATTGAGTCGAGAGGGGAAACACGAGATCTAGGCACACAACAAGACTCAGCCGAAGAGCAAAATTTTCGCAAATAGAGTTTTTAGGAAGTAGTTTTCCCGCTAACGCCATGACAAAACGGGCGTTACAGATCTCGAGGCGCTGGAGCTCAGGACATCGATTGTCGCGTCGTCGGGCGATGTGCTCTGGTTGCGGCACTGTGCCAACAGTCGATGTGGAGGCACCAAGCCCGATCGGGTCGTGACCACCGACCAGCCTACGACGATGTTATTCCTTCATGGCTTCTCCTCCATGAATCGAAAAGAGAAAGAAGATAAGCAAGAGGAAGAAGATAAGGGCAGTAGGTCATTTTTATCCATATTGCTTAGTTGGCTAGCTAAAATGGTACAATTGAAACAATTTAGTGGGCTTAGGTGGCAAATAATCAAAGTTTTTTGGAGGAGTGACATTTGAGAACATGCCATCCGGGATAGTGGCATAAATTCCAAAAACTGTCTACATAACAAGATATCGTATTATGAGCATGTCTGGCTGCTGAGGTTGTTGCCGTAGCCAACTGGAATAGTGCTGCAAGTAGTAGGCATCAGCATGCGGCTGCAATCGTTGGCTGGCCTATCGAGCAGGCCCAAATGTGTACAAAACCTAGGTACCATACACTAGTACTAGATCAACTGGTATTCATTAGATGTGATACCAGACCTTATGTTTCGTGCTGACGTTAACATTATGTCAGCAGAATCGTTCGATTCGAGCTTAGCATCTTGGCCAAACCTAACGGATATAACACGTTGCACTTCTCACGTTCAACGAGTGGGCGATGAAGTCACCAAACCTCCTTGTTATTAGGCTTGTCACGTACTCCTCGTCAGCATGAGCATTGGCTCTCTCCTCCAATTGAGCCCTTTCCCTCTTACCATTGTTGTTGCCTCTATCTTCTTCAACATTCAGACAGCCGAATCTAGCTACCACAAGCTCGATGTCACCAGATCTGACTTTCATTTCTTCTCTTCTTGTCATTGCCGACTGATCCAGTGTCACATTGTTGCGTTCCTTCTTATCCTCTTCTTGTCGCCGCTTTACCGTCTTCCTTGTAGTTTTTTTCATCACTATCCTAACTCAATCTCGAGTTTCCAACCAGAAACGATGCCTAGCCAACATATGTGGGGGCTACGATGCCAGACATCGAGCTAGCTACTTACCAATACTACTTTTTTTCTCTTCCTTTTTTCCTTTTCTTTGTTTTTTCACTGATTCGTGATAATATCAAGGTATATCAAATATTGTAAAAAAAAATTAGATGGGATTTCAGTTCTTCTCTTAGCAAGTTAAAGGCTTTTTGGGACCCGTACAACTCAAAGTTGGTTGTCTAGGATGAAGATGTTTAGAAAATGCCTGTTTATCTAATGAATCCATTCGTAAATATGCTCCAATAAATCTTAAGAATCGATTATGTCCATGTCGTCAGCGTCACACCTTTACCTCCACCCTCTACGACGATCAACCCCATCTACCTTGTCGACATCTGGCTACTCTAGGCTATCCAGTACCTGCCGCCCATCGTCTCTAGGAGCTCCATCGTATATTCATATGCTCTTTTAACTTATTACTCATAGCCAAAATTTGAATTTATAATTTTTATTTCGAGAGTTGATTTTAAATTTGAATTTGATTTTTAATTCTAGGAGTAGTTTATTTGCCGGCTTTTAAGTCCCAAATGACCAAATCCCGGCCGGACACCGCCACCACGGGGGGGGTCAGTCACCGCAATGCCGCGCCCCTCCGCCTCCCGGTACGCCGCCTACTGGGCCGCCGACGCGCTCGCCGGCGACGATGCCGTCGACTTCTCCCTCATCAAGGGTAGGGTAATCTCGCCGGTATCCTCCTCCGCTTGGCCTCGTTTGCCCCCTCCTCGATTTCTTCCTCCCTCTCTCACCACCTAGGGTTGTTGCAGCGCTGGTGGGCGTCTCGCCGGATTCCCTCACGGGCGCCCCTCAGGCCGTGCGGGAGCGCGTCGCGCTGCGGTGCCTCCAGGAGGTCGTCTCCCTAGCCTCCGATGGCGACTGCGAGGCCACGGCCACGGCCACGGCCACGGCCACCGCCGCCGGGATGCTTAGTGTGGACGCCTCCCGCTCTTGCGAGGATTCGCTGCTTCAACTCATCCGAGAGGTATTCAGCGCACGATGCGATTGTGCTTCTGATTTCTGACTTGCCTTGTTTCAATCAAGTATTGCTTGATTTGATTACTGGAGGTTGGTTGCGATTTGTTCATCGGTTCATGTAATACATAAGCTATCTCCATTCCCGTTGGCCGGTACATTGCTGGAATGTTAGGATAGAGAGTTATTGGTAGCTTGGTTTTGGTGTTGGATGCGATTTCGCTGGTGTGGGGTTAGTCATTTGTACAACTGTGGGTGAGAGGTCCAGACAATGTAAGCTTAAACTAGGATGTGGTTTGAGATGGTGGAATGATGATGAAAAAAACTCCATTCTTACTCTTTAAAGTAGAACTCTGTAGCCTGGCGGAAAAGGTAGAATGGAATACCGAATCGCAAGTGTCAGAGTAGCTGCTACACAATGTCGGATAACAATGGGTTGAAGGAAAGCAAATAAAAGTAAGCTAGGGTAAAGTGTATAATTCTCAAGGTACAAACCGGAATTTACATTTCCAACTTTGGTTATGTGTGTGTTTCAGATATCAAGGTTCACATTAATATATAGCTGGATATATTTTTTAATTTCTTTCTTAATTCAAGTACTTCCTCCATCCCAAAATGTTGCAACCTAGGATATGGATCACATCCCATCCTAGGTTGCAACATTTTGGGACAGAGGAAGTATCAAAGAGATATACTGCAATCAGAACTTGAACAAGTCATACAAACACATATGTCATGATTGGGTTGGTAGATTGTCTTGCTTCAATTTCGTAATGGCAAGAGTACAAGACCCTTTCTGATTACACCTAAATGCCTATATAATGCTTCTTGTTGTGTAAGCAGTAAATAACAATGGACATTGTCTGAACTATGCAAAAGATATTTCTGAATTTACTTCTCAATATTGCACCAATGATTTATATCAGTCACATTTTCCAGCAAGTACAGTTTATAATGGGCTTTTGTAAAGTTTGATAGCAAAAATATGTGACCCTTCAATTTGATGTATTCCACTTCAATATTTGTCGGTCCCTCTAACCAATCACTTAATCCCTGATTCAATGTTTTAGACCAATATTCTAGACTAAATCCTGTTATTAATTATTTAGTTTGCGTGTTCTGTTGATATGAAACATGATGTGTTTCTTGTAACATTTCCATCTGTTGTGTTCCCTGTGGATAAATTCTGCTAAAAAGGCGCCTTGTGCCCTCTACCCATTGTGTTGATTACTGATCCAGTGTTCTAGTTGTACAATATTGCTAGGCTAGACACTGCTATACGATGAGCTCATGCATTCCAGTGATATGAAACATTGGCATTCCTCTTTTAACTTCTATTCTTCTGTGTTCCCACCTATATTTGCCTATATCTAGAGTCTAATAAAATACCTCCAGGTTAATTTCCATCAGACTGTAAGTCTTTAAGGGTTGAGGTACTATAAAGCTATATATATATCCCTGTGAAGAATTTTTGCTTAACCTCCAGGCTCTAAGTTATATATGCTTATTATGTCTCAAAAAATAATTGTTGCATCGCCTTGTACATGATCTCCATAAATGCTAATATTTGTACAGGGACAGGGAAATGCCATCATGCCATGTTAACTGTTATTTCTCACATGATTATGTGTGGCACTATGGTGCATCACCTTTTGATATCTCCATGAATGCATTAATTTGTGTAGGGAAGAGGCGATGCTGTGTTAAATATTGTTCCTCACATGATTATGACGGCACTGTGGCTCTTACAATGTTTAGTGTTTCTTTGTGATTAAACCTGGCTTACCTCTTTGTGAAACAATATTATACGTGTAGTTTATTCATTCAGTTTTGAAGCTAGTGTGCTGCAATGTGCAGATAATTTTAATGTTTACTTTACATAATGTAAAATTTTCAGGTTGGTAGCTCAGGAAGCTTGGAGAAGGTTATGCTTCTGCCCTTTAGTCAAGATGTCCAGAAGTTTATATGTATAAAGAGACCTACATTACCTGAAACTTCTTTTGAGCTGGTATGTTAAAATGCGACATTGCAGAACTGAAAAAAGGACTTCTCTTGACATGGTGTGCTGCTTGTTTTGTGTTCAGCTCAGAGAAGTTTACCCAGAGATCACACCTGTGGTCCTACCATCGCCAGTGGAGCAGAATGGCAATGATCAACATGACAATATCAGCCATGATCTTGAAAATACAGAGAAGACTGGGTTCAATACAGATGGCGCTCAGCTTCAGCAAGATGATCTAGCAAATTTAGTCAATGAAAGTAACACAGGAAATCTTCAGAAGGAGGCAATGGCAACTCCCGATTTTCACAAACCATGTACATCAGACAATAGGTGTTTTGATCAGCCACAAGAAGATTCAATTAATGCTGTTGGTGTCAACATCAGGTCTCCAAAAGACAGTCCAACTAATGTAGATAGACACATATCAGTTGCAGCTGAGCCTTCTTTAGCTACTTCTGCAGATTTGCTGGGATGTAATACAGGAAAAATCTCTGAGCAGCACATGATAGATGATACAACCATGGATCAATCGCAATCTTGGGGGGTCAAAAATCCTAATACACTTCATTGCAATAATGGAGATGGACCACTTGTTGCCAGCATTCAGTCACCAAAGGATTCCATCCATGAAGGACCGACCATGCAGGCAACTGTTTCTCCAGCTTTTGACAGAAGCAATGATGCTTTACCATCAAGTACATCTGAAATAAGCCTGTTGCCTGAGTTTATTACTGCAGAGGATACATTAATGACTTCAGAGCCACATATCAACAAATCTCATCCAAATTCACCGAAACATGACACTGGTGATAAAGCAAATCAAGATGTGGATTATGGCAGTGTTGGTATTCAGAAAGCTGCTGTTTTACTATCTGAAGGTTGCAATGGGGCTATTCAAGGAGAGAAATCTGAAATTAAAGATCCAACAGAGAATACTAGAGAGCATACAAAAATGTTTGAACAAGAAAATAGTGACAAGGCTCAGTTGGAAGTCGATTGTTCCAACAAAGTTAATCAAGATATACAGGATGATGGCAACATCATGAAAAAGAATATGATCTGTGGTGAGCTGAATGTGCAGACTGCTCCAGAATCTCATAGCTGCAGCATGGCCTTGCATAACAAAAATTTGGAGGCCAACCATTTGTCTGAGCAGAATGTTGGAAGGAACACAACTGCTGTTCAGAAAGATTGCTGCAGTATTCCAACCTCTCCTCAGGATGTTAATGACACAAGAGTGAAGCAAGCTTCAAACAAGAGGACCATGGGAAATACTGCGGCAGAAACATCGCATGTGCATTCTTCAGATGATAGTCTCAGTGGCTTTGCAGCCGCTGGTTTTCTGTCAATGGCTGACAAAATACCGTTCTGTACTCAGGATCAAGATGCCAACGGTCCTGTTGAGGGATTGTCAGAACAAGATTTGTGCATAAAGTGTGGTAAAGACGGTCAGTTGCTGAAATGCAGCAGCTGCTTGTTAGCAGCTCATGGTACATGTTTTGGTTCATTAGTGACATTTGATGATTCTGGCCAGTTGTATTGTCCTGTATGCTTCTATAATAAAGCAACTGAAGCATATCAAAAGGCAAAGAAAACATATTCTGAAGCAAGGAAAAACCTATCAGCTTTCCTTGGTAGAAAGCAATTAGCTGAGCAACATCAACAGGCTGCAGTGCAGCAAAGAGCTGCCAACAGTGAGGATCATTTGAATGGGTGTAACAATGCATCTAAAAGGAAAGATAATCATCAATCTGAAGGAAATAATCTTTCTCATAGGGATGAAGACCCTACCCGGCAGAGGAAGAAGCATAAGACAAATGCTACTAGTGATGCTTGCACTCAGGAAGTAGTCACTGAAAAGGTACCCGCCGTTCAGAATTCTGATGTTGCACCCATGAATAAGCATTCTGTACTCCAGAATAAAAGAAAACAAGCTCAGGTTTCAGAGCACGAGCAGCCAGAGGAAAATGCAGAAGCTAGTGGAGAATCTGGTAATGACAATTCATTGCACAAAACAACACATTCATCTCAGAACAAGTGCAGTCCTGCTGCAAATCAGAATGTTGACGCTGACAAAGAAGATGGCCTTGCAAGTTCTCAACAGTCAGAAGATTCTGATGAAATCGAAGCTACATCTTCTAATGACTCTACCAAGAAATCATCACCTCCTTTGCGCAAGTTGAGACACCGCAAAGCTATTAATCAGGATAAGGATACAGCAATGCCAAGTAATTCTAAGAAAGTACTTGGGAACCATGATCAACATATGGCTTCACCATCAAGGAAAAGGAACTATGCATGTCCACCCAAGCGTTAGTAAGTGTTATCAATAACTAATAAGCTTCATAAGCACTTCTTTCTCCTGTTGTACTCCCATTTGCTGCAGTCTGCACATAGCCAAAAGCATAGTAAACACACTAAAATGTCTATGAGTTGTAGTTAATTTTGAACCAAATGACATTGAACACTCTGATTTAGACATGTGACAAATAAAACTGCACTATGAGAGTTGGTGGGATAGAGCATTAAGTTTTAGTGCTCTCACAAGTTGCAACACAGTTTCCATGAATATTCATTGTTCAATGTCTTAGACTGATAGACGACATCATGCATTAGCCCATCTGGTTTAAAAGGCCATTAGACTTATCATGTAATAATACTGTATGATGGAAGCAAATTCATAGGAATCATTAATACCTAGAATTCATAGGAGTGTGAACTCATGAAGTTATATTTAGGATAGTGAAATTAGGCTGTACTTACATATGGTCCTGACATAGGTAATGGACAGTATTCTCTGTTGCGTGAAATGCAAGTATTTACAACAAAAATGGAATCATCAATGGAAATTTTGACTCATTTTCCTTATAGGACTTCGGTGTTTGCTAGAACGGATACCTATTCGGATGCTTCATTTGTTGTGAAATTTTTTTTTCACTGGAAGTGTCGTACATGGTAGTGCCAAGAATTTAAGCATGCCTTTTCTTGCAGTTCTAACCCTATTGCACCCGCTGGAAGGCGCACAAAGCTCTGTTGGACAGAAAAGGAGGAGACAACGTTGAGGGTAAGCTCACCTGATCTGTAAAAAATTGTTACCTGCACTAATATATACCTTGCACCATCTTCTGTTGCCTAGCTAGTAATGCGCATACATGCGCCTCTTGTATGCTTACATTGCTCTCGGGTTTTATTCAGGAAGCAATGGGCAAATTCACCCCAAGGGACAACGGCCCAATTCCATGGGTCCAGATACTGGAGCACGGTAGGGATGTGTTCCACAGGACACGCCTCCCATCGGACCTGAGGGTCAAATGGAGGAACATGAAGAAGAAATCAGGCTCATGATAGTCTTAACAACCTACTACTAGTGCAGGCTGTGCAGCTTTTGTGCCATGCATTCTAACCACTTACACTTAGAGCCCATTGTGTGTCATCTCCATCTTGTAAGGTTGTAAATTCTCCTTGATGTGTAGAACACTTAAGTTTTATCGTTCTTTCTTGGTATGTAGAACAGTTCAGTGAACTTGGCTTGATGTCCCAAGTTCAACACATCTATTTTCTGCAGTTGGCTCCCTACTGTTAAATGTTAATGAAGGCGAATAAGTGCAATGCAGAAGTGAAGGAAAATTGTGTGTTCATATGGAAAAAATGGTCAGGACGAATGATCAACGGGGAGAACAGCAATGTTCAGACAGTAGGAAAAATGGGATGTTTGATGTTTCACTACAATCACAAATTTACATCTAACCTCAAACGTTTACAAAGGCTCAAATGATGGGCAGAGTAAAAAAAACGAGATGGCGATCTTGGTCCACACAAGGTTAAGAGCCCAGCACTATATAAAATGCCTTCCAGAACGAGGCCAGTAGAACCTTGGCCCATAAGTTACCAATTGGAATAAGTCCACTTTGAGTCCCTAAAAATATAGCTCTAATCTAATTCATATCCCTGAACCGCAATATCGGATATCTTGACCCTCCAACCACTGAAACCGGTGCAAAATGACTCCTTCAGCGGTTTTGGAGGGCGGTTTCACTGACGTGCCATTTTGACCTCGTCCAACTAGCTGACTCAGCTTGTGGGACCCACATGTCAGCTTCTCTTTATTCTTCTCCCTTTCTTTCTTCCTCTTCTTCCCCACACACGCACACGGTGGCTCAGAGGCCGATTGCAGTGGCGCGGCCCTTCCTCGGGCGAGAGAGACCCCTCTGTCCCCTCCACCACCTCAATGGTGGTGACCGCGCGTGCGACAACGCACCGATGGTTGCTGTCCCCACCCTTTACTGCTAGATCGATTCCATGGGAAGAGTAACCCATCCAGCGCTGTTTAAAATCTCACAGTGTATCTTTCCTTTGGTCATCGGCGGTGGCAACGGCGATGGTGGGCTCGCTGGCAGCAAAGCACAAGCGCGTGTGGTGCAGATATGAATGAAAAGAAAGTGTTGATGTAAAATCGCGCCGCCACACCTTGAGCACGTTATGTGCAACCTGCGACGGAACCCGAAGACGCACTGTCATAGGGAGTGGGTAAATGCCGCCGAATGAACACTCAGAAGGGACCCCATCAGGGTAAACGCACGTCAGTTTATCCTAGGCTCGGCAGGCCAGCTAGGACATCCTCTAACGCCGTAGAGACGAGAGACGACGAGCAATTGAGGGATTTGAGGAGAATAGACTTTGGGATAGGTAGCACGAAGGAGGGATATGTAGAATATAGAGGGTTTAGGTAAATAAATTGATTTTGATGATCGATTGGTGGTTGTTTCAATCATTCTTAGCCCCCTTATATTTATAGAAGGGGTGGATCTATTTTTCAAAGTCTTTTTCACATCCAATTAGATATAGAAACCAATTAAGACTCTAAAATCTGAGGCCTTAGCAAGGAAACTGTAACATCCTGAATATTTTGACTTTGGAATACGGAATTAAAAATTCAGAATAACCAAAAATCTTTTTCAAAATACATTCATGCCTGAACTAACTCAATTCGATCTGTCGTTTTTCAACCCCTATGAACATTATATGCATTCTGTAGTGGTGGCTTGCTGAGTACGGTTGGTACTCACTCTTGCTTATTTACATCTTTTAGAAAGGTGTTGGTGTCGACCTGTACATGTGCTATGCTGGCAAGGAGTTACCGAGGACGGTGGAATAGGGACCTAGGTTCACCAGTCGATGCGTGTGGGATAAGATGGACCGCCGCTGCTTCGCTTCCGCTACTTCATTTAGTTGCTTTGGTATTTTGTGTTGCTGTCGACCATGCTTGGTCTATTCGGGTTCCATTTGGGCTACCCTTGTATTATTAATATATTGTAAGACCTGTAAGACGATGTCAGCTTGAGATATACAACTGTGCCATGTGTGTACCATCTACTGATCCAGGGAATGGTATTGTAATACACATGGGGTTCCCGGTATACAAAACCGGGGGCTCACAGGGTTGGTATCAGAGCAAGACGACTGCAGGACCTAAGGACCCTTGTAACCACCGTTAAAACCTAGGACTGGTTTAGTGCAGCCTATTACCCTCAAGCTATATATTTGCAAAAACTATTTTGATAAAGCCATGGGTTCTTACTACTCCTCTTTCTCGAGTAATTTTGAAAATTCATTTATATCCAACCCCTACTCACCACTCTAATTTCAAATACTCCTATACAGACTATAAGGATTAAGGATGAAGAGATAGCTGGTTTATTAGGACCTCATGAACCACTAACCGATCTGACTAAATACCCTTAGATGTGTGTCGTAGACGTTGTATTGTGCATAAGCCACCTCCTATTGTGAGTTATTGCAGTATGGGGTGGCAACCCATCGTTTTGTGCATTGATTTTCTTGTTGTGTAGTAGCTCTTAAGCAGTTAACTACTCACCCCCCCTCCCTTGTGTGCTCACCAAGTATATGATACACATCACCCGAACAATTAAAACTTCCCATTAAGCAGCCCTTTCTTAGAAAACTCTATTTCTTTCTTCCCGATGGACTTTCTCATGCCTCCCTAATCTTCCAAATACCGGTGTTGTCAGGATGAAGGATGATTACCAACATGAGTACAATTAGGATCGACAAGTGTTAAGTTAAGACCCCACCCGGTACAGCCACAGTAAGCCGACCACAACAAAACCACTTGGGAATTCGGCAACCTACGAAGATAGGAGTGCGACCTCAGCCGAAAGCTTCGACCACAAGGACGGCGACCCAAACAGTACCGACCAAGGACTCCGGAAGACCCGGGAATCGCCATATTTCAACAGTACCCACAGGAACACAACAGGAGCCTCGATTGACAGGATCCACAATAGCATACTGCTCGTCGCCAATAATTGGAACAGGCCACACCGGGACACACGAGCACTGGAGTTGTTGACCCCATCACAGTAGCCAGTGGTCGATGCCTATAAAGGGAGCCCCAGGCTACCCCAGGGAAATGCATCACTCCTCTCCCTTCTTTTGAACCAAGCTAGCCAGAAAAAAAAAACCCCTAGCCCCATGGCAGACCCCATGGTAACCACAGGGAGTCTCCCTCAGAACAACCCCATGGCAACCACAGAGAACCCCCCTCACAGTGACCCCATGGTAACCACAGATTGTCCACCTCAGGACAACCCCAATGCATATGCCAAACAGCTGGAGTGCATACTTCGGCAGCTAGGTGGTTTCACTGAACCCATCTACCATAGTGAGCAGATCGTCCGAGGATCCCGGAAGTACTGGAAGGTGAAGATCTTTCTTTCCTTTCAGGGAGAAGGAGAAGGAACGGCGATCTCCTTCCAGACACGTCATCCCCGGATCACCCCTGAAGCTGCCTTCCAGGATGTGCTTCGTGAAACCCTCTATCGGTTTTGCAAGATCTCCGCCCCTTTGGGTATAGTCAATGACTATGGCTTGCACCCATTCCGCACCGAAGAAGACAACCGGTACCACCTCCGCGTGACCAGACAGGACCAAGGAACCCGGTGCGCTCTCCTCTCCGAGTTAGCCTGCACTGTCGAGAATGCCTATGAGCAGGCACTCGAGGAGCTGGACGAGCTTCGAGACCAGTACACAGACCTGGAAGCCCGTTACCAGCGGCTGACCCACAGGAACACCTCTGCACTGCTTGCACAGGCGAATGTGGCGGCCAGTATGATGAAAGCCGGTGAGATGAGCAGGAAACGCGAGAAGTCCCCCCTAGGGATGGATCTAGTCTCCCCTGCGCCATCGCCATGAGTACCGTTAGGTGTGCAAACCTCTATTAGGCTTTGCACTGTTAAGCGTAGTAGTTCCTTTTCCCTTTCCCTTGAATTGTACCCTACCCCTGGAGTTGTACCCCTGTATCCTGTTATGAATGGAATGAAACCGTTGGTCCGTCATAAGTTCATGGTTTGCAGCTGAACATTTTGTTCGTAGCTAGATCATCATGCCTTCCTCTGGGAAGCCCATTGTTGTCAGTATGGGTTATTCCAAGTTTTGGTTAATAAGCACACCTAACAGAAAGAAGCGACCCCCGTTACCCGAGCAGGAAGCGATGTAAGTACGGCGATGAACTAATAATAAAATCAGTATTCAAGCCCTCATCAACAAGCGGCCCCAGACGACTCATTAAGGACCCGAAGTAGCCATGCCCATGACAGGAAGAACAAGAAAATTTCATTGGACACTCTAAGGACTGACTCTGCAGCAAAATGCCCAGCCATAAGATAATCCAGTTTTATGGGCATGTAATCGCCTTAAGACCCGTCAAACCAAGGCTGACAAGAACCATGACCACCAGTCCTCGGGAATACATGACAAGATACTGTCCACCACCAGTAAGTGGAACAGGACTTACCGTGAGAAGCACAAACACTGGAGATGCTGACCCCATAACAGGAGCCACCGAAAGATGGTGCCTACAAAAGGAACCCCAAGCAACCACGATAAAGGGCACCCTTCTTTTGGTCTAAGCTAGCCAGAAACCCAAGCCCATGGAAAACCCACCCGTAACCATGGAGGGGCATGCCATGGAAAACCCTAACGGGTATGCCGAACAACTAGGCCACCTACTCCGGCAACTCGATTTCTTTGAGGAGCCCGTCTACTGTGGCGAGCAAATCGTCCAGGGATCCCAGAAGAGCTGGAAGGTGAAAGTCTTCCTCCACTTCCAAGGAGATGAAGTGGTCGCTTTCCAGACTCGCCATCCTCGAATCACCTCTGAAGCTGCCATCAAGGATGTGTTTCGTGAGGCCCTCCTACGGCTTTGCAAGATTTGCGTCCCCTTGGGTGTAGCCGACAGCTTTGGTCTCCACCCCTATCGCGAAGAAGACGACAACCGGTGCCGCCTCCGCTCGACTGGACAACTCGAAGGGAGCAGGTGCACTCTCCTCTCCAAGCTAGCCTGCACCACTGAGAACGCCTATGAGCAGGCCCTCGAAGAACTGGATGAACTTCGAGATCGGTATGCCGATCTAGAAGCCCGCTACCAGCGCTTATCTCTGGAGTGCACTACCATACAACTCTTGCAAGCATCTGAGATAGTTCGCCGCATCCAAGGCCACAAGTTGACCAGGATTCGCAGGAAGCCTCCGCTGGAGTTCGATCCACTCTCGCCTCCACCGTCACCATGAGCAAGCTATGTGTGTAGACCCTTGTTGGGAAATGTCTTATCCAGTAGTAGCAACTCTCCCTTTTCCTCACTAAGGATGTATTCCCCTTTTATCTCGTTCAAAGGAGAAATTGGATGAAGGGTAACACAACCTTTTGCCTGCCATGAATCCATTGTTCAGAAAGGGTCGTCTGTGTCCACACTTAGGCTGACCTGCCCTTTCCATAGAAAGCCATCCGACGGATTGAACTATTTCAAGATTGAACGATAATCTCGTCTAATGAGAAAGCAACCCCTAGATACCCAAAGTTAAAACAGGCATGAACCTGTTCGGAAAACCCACAATGCCGTTAGTAATCAAGCCTCATCAACGGATAAGCCAAGTCAGGCACAAGTACAAACTAGAGACAACCATACTAATGACACGAAAGGCCAAAGATTAAAGAGATGGACTATGAAGATCGATACATAGGGGATACATGCCAAGGTTTGGCAACCATGTCGTCAACTACCTACTCTAACATCGCCTTCAGAACGGAAATGAAGACGATGGGCGCCAACACTATGAGGAGGAACACCGCCTCACATAGGTGGTCGGCATACTCGTCCGCAACAAGCACGCGCCACCACCCCCAAAGGATGACCACTGGACGCACCAACCAAGATAAAGTGGCGCAAATAGTTGCGCTAACAAACTGTAGGCCGGACCATACCCACACCCAGTACAAGGCAATGCACACCCACGACAAGAAGGTCCCTCTTCGATTGGGATGTCCCCGCGCCATCATCACAGCAGCCCCGCCCCCAATGGCGTCGCTTGCCGCCTGCGCCGGAGAAGAAGCACGCCGCTGCGACTCAACCGCAGCAGTCGCCGACCCCGACCGCCGGCGTAGCTCACCCCTGGCCGCAACGCCCCCGCTCGGAGCACCTTGCGCCGCAGCGCCTCGCTCCGCGCCGCCACCGGCACCGTGGTAGCTAGCGCCGCGCTCGCCGCCATCCAGGTCGCTTCCACCGCCGAGCCGCCGCTCCATCTCCTCCCTTAGTTGAGCTACACCACCCTCCACTCACACTCCGCTCGGGGCTACCGCGCAAAGAGGCGTAAAGCAGCCCCCTCTCTCTTCCCCTTTTTATCAAAAGTTGCACGCCTGGCAAAGCAACTACCCAAGTGTACAGGGCGATTTGAAATTTTGGATAGACCGGTGTATTTCGAAACGAGCCGTTGAATATTTGGATGCCCCGGTTAATGGCTATGAACCTCGCAGAGTACACAAGGTACCACTGCGACAACCAGTCGTTGCGCGCTACAACCACTGCCACATGCGCATGCATATGAATCACAAAAAAAGGATAAAGGTACCGACGCCTGTCCCCAGAAAAAGTGCAAGCTTATCCGCGTGAAAAAGGAGTTTAAAATGGTCAGGACAGTGAACCAGGATGTTCTTCACCAGCCCAGCACCGAACCTGTATAATTTGGAAAATTCATGGTACCTCAGCCTCTGTGTTTCTTCAGAAGTCTCCCGGAGTGCAACCATCCCTCTCTTTTTCTAACCCCTAAGTAATCTCGGGGACGAGATTATTTTAAGGGGGGTAGGTTTGTAACATCCTGAATATTTCGACTTTGGAATACGGAATTAAAAATTCAGAATAACCAAAAATCTTTTTCAAAATACATTCATGCCTGAACTAACTCAATTCGATCTGTCGTTTTTCGTTTACACGTGGGCTAATAGACGAACGTCTGAGGATACGTCGATATTTGATTTCAAATATTATTTATTCAAGGAGCTATGATTTGCATATGCCAATTATTTTCGAAAAACAAAAACCCTTGAGCATATTTACTTTATAAATAAAGCTATATATCTAAATGTATCACCATTTTGGATAAAACCCATTAAGGGATAGTTTATTAAAACAAATATTGTTCCACTAAAGAAATAGCTTTGATTATTTTCTATGCACCTTTATATAGAGTGATAAGCTTTTGGAAATTATTTGCAAAATAATGTCTATTGGTAAAGTATTTACTAGAAACCTTAATTGCGAAATATAAATTCCTAATAGGCTATTTTCAAGGATATGACCTCCTCAGACAAAGTCTAGTCCTCAGGCATAATTTTAGTTTGCTTGTTTATTGTTTATTTGTGTGTGTCTAGAATCTGTGCCAAAAGATCTCGATTAAATCCTTTTACCGAAAAGGTTGTCCTCTGTACAAATTCTATCTCAAACCCCCTTCAAATTTCCAAATTTCATATCCCAAAGAAAATATTCGAACATCCTATTTCTTTGGGCCACATTTCCCTCTGTTAGCCCAACCCATTCCGCAAAACAAGTTCATTTCCACTCCCTCTACCGTGGCCTTCCTGCTGGGCTTTTTCTGGAAAAGTCCATGTTGCCTCCCCGAGCCCTTTCATTCCTATTGGGTTGGTAGTAAAAATAAAGTCTAATTCTCCCCCCATACTGTTTTCGGTGGCGACGTCGCCGCACGCCGCGCCGCTACGACGAGGCCGCTGCGACACCACCGGCTGCCATCTTCCGCTCCCGTCTCACCGGCGAGCTTGCCGGCCATTCCACGCGCATCCTGCTCAACCTCGCACCGCCGCCAGCCATGCAACAAGCTAGTTGTGCATGTGCATGCATGCAAGCAAGTCAGCCACGAGCATGCACCATGCAGCTGGCTAGCTATGCGTATGCCTGCATGCAAGCGGCTAGTCGAGCCTAAGCTGGCATGCGCACCAACCCGCGCGGCCGCTGCAACTACCCCGTCCCTGTCTTCATGGCCATTCAAGACGAGCTCGTGCGGTGAAGCCTATATAAGGGCAACCATAGCCGAATACGCAACCGTCCCTCTCCATTCTTTCTTCTCCTCCTGCTCGTTCTGCATCCTCTCAGCCACTTCCTCCCGCGCACGCGCTGCCGTCTCTCCGCTTGCTCCACCGCGGCCGGCTCCGGCTGGGCCTCAGTTGAGCAAGAGGACGGGTAGGCCGCCGCGCCGTCATCTGAACCCCGAGAACGACTAACTTATCGAACGGCTAACCTCTAACATCTAACATTCGACCCATTGACTCACTAACCCGCTGACCTCTAACTCACTAACCCGCTGACCTCTAACTCGCTAACCCCTGACCCCTAACTTGCACTAACCCGCTAACATTTATTCCTTAACACTGTGTGTTCGTTTGTTACCATCGATCGAACACGTGGTGTGCGAGGACGATCCGCGGGTCGACCATCCCCAGGCTGTACCTCGACGACCGTAGTTCGTGCGAGGACCGTCGCCCGGTACGCCGCTACCCGGCTGCCGCAAGGTGAGCTCCTCTCCTGCTCTTCCTCTTGCTTTTGCTTCCTTACCGCATTCCTCGTCTACCGTTGTTGCCGCGGCGCGGTGACGTCGTGAGGCGCAACACCGTACCCGTTCCTTGCGCGGCCGCCCTCCGCAACGATCGCCGCTTCACCACCGGCCATGCATGCGCCATACAACAAGCTAACCGTGTGCATGCATGCATGCAGGCAGCTCACATGCATGCAACTAGCTAGTCGTGTGTATGCATATGCATGCATGCAAGCAGCTCACATGCATGCAGCTAGCTAGCCGTGTGTATGCATATGCGTCGTCGTCGTTCGGCCGAAACCCCGGCCGGCGTCGCCCCTGTCCGGTGAACCGTTTCGGCCTCCACTCCGCCGTGCCGTCCGGTGCCAAGCAGCTCGCGCACGGCCGACGTCGTGGCCAGCACGTCGTCTCCTGCCGCGGCCGCCGAGTCGTGAACCTCGGCTACGCCCGGCCATCGCGCGCGCTCTGCCGCACAGCCGCCCCCGGCCTCCTCCAGCCCGGCCGAGCCGCGTCACCCCTGCGCCCGGCCGATGCCGTGGCCCAGCTCGTGCCGAGCTGCCCCGGCCGACCACCTCCCTCCCGCGGACATCGGCCAAGCCGCGCGCCACCAACCTCCTGGCCGTGCCGCGCAAACCGAGCCAGCACCGACCCGCCTCCCGGCCGCCTCGGCTGCGCGCCGCCGCCCCTGCCGTGGCACTGCCGCGCCGTGCCGCCATGCTCGGCCGCCCCTCCAGCCGCCTGGCCCGGCCGAGCGCCGGCGCACGCGCGCCGCGCCCCTGGCCGAGCCCGGCCACCACTGCCGCCTTTCCCGGCGCCGCCTCCTGGCCACGCGACGCGAGCAGTGCCGTCCCGGCCGGCGCAGCCTCTCGGCCGAGCGCCGTGGCCGGCACCCACGCTGCCGCGCGCCACGGCCGGAGCCACCCGCCTGCCTGGCCGCAGCCGCCGCGCCGCCTGCGCGCATCCCCAGCCGCGCGCTGTCCCCGGCCTGCACCGCCGGCGCCGCTCCGCCCTGCCGAGCCGCGCGCCGCCGCCCCCGGCCGAGCCGCGCCGCCCGGCCGCCGCACGCGCGCGCCGCGCCACCCGCATGCTGCCACCGCGCGCCCGCAGCCGCCGTGCCGCCTGGGCCGAGCCGCGCCGTTGCCTGCGCGCTCCCAGCCGCGCGCCCGCGCCGCCGCCGGCGCCGCTCCACCCCCGGCCGCGACGCGCCCAGCCGCCCCACCGCCGGCGCCCTCTCGCTCGGCACCCTCCTCTCCTCCCGGCAAGAACAGCAGAGGAAGCAGGAGAAAAGAAAGAGAGAAGAAGGAGAGAGAAGAAGGAAAGGAAGAAAAAGAAAAAGAAAAGGAAAAGGAGGTGGGACCCACTAGTGGGCCCCACATTTATTCTCTCCCCGTGGGCCCCACTTTGACCTAGAACTTGCGAAAGTCTATATTGCCTCCCTCACGATGTCGGGCTAAGCCCATGAAAATCCCTACAAGTCTACTTGATGTCCCTCAACTTCATTGGGCTAGCCGACCTGATATTATATCCACAAGTCCATGTAACCTCCCTTTGGTTCCTCGGACCAAGACCATGAAGTCACTTATAGAAGTCTATACAATGTCCCTACTCATCCATTGGGCTGCCGACTAAAAAGTCGACATTAACTCCCTAGCCGACCTCCCTCATCTCTGGGCTAAAGCCCAAGCCCTCCCAAAACCAAGTCCACATTGCCTCCCTCTTACTTCACAGCCAAAAGAATATTCTTGGGAATATTCCTTTCCAACTTAATAAATTCATTTTCGCATTCCAGAAAATCCATTAATCTTCCAAAATTCATATCTCCTCAACCGTAAGTCCAATTGACTCCGTTCAACTTCCATAATTTTTCTAAAAATGTGATCTATCCAATGGCACAATTAGTTTATAATAGTTATTATCTGCTTTATAGGGTTTTGGATGTTTTTCTCTTTTCGATCGCGTAGTGGATGATCCGGAAATTCTACTGACGCGGGATTGTTGGAAGATATAGGAACCTAAAAGCAAGGCAAGTCACTACGCCCCTTTCCTCGAACATGTTGATCCTATTTTTATAAATGTGTTGATTGCAAATAAAATTGCATGCTAATTATAAAACGCGTACCTACATTTGCTTAAAGCCTTACCTTTGATATTGTTTATCCTTATGTATTTACACACCTTTGTTACCTGAGTATATTACTTTACGCGTGATTATTTACTCACTGCTTAGCCCTGCTTACATAGACGTTATACACTCCATATGTGGGATATGTGGATGTGGTTACACTGATCACTCGATGGGAGTGATTGATAGAGATCGGGTGGAGACATAAGCGCCACCCACAGCATGAAAACCTTTGTGAAAACCCAAAAACTTAATTAAACAAAAGTGATTTCGACTGGGGCGGCACGGATAGAATATGGGTGGTTCTGGGAACGGTAAGCCGCCGACCCTGGTCAGTTAAGGACCGAGTCAAGAAGCTAAGCAGGAAACGAACCGAGTACGACCACACTTCTTGAGTGGGGTTAGACCCGGTGGACTAGGTTATTCTCGTGGGGTGGCACCCCAGACATGGTAGGTTCTGGATATCGGTATGGAAATGTGGAAGTGTGTGGTTTAATGACGTCAAGCTTTATATATGTATGATGTAACCTTCAATCTCGGGAGCGCCAGGACTCCCCTCACAACCGGCTCGAGGTAGGAATGTGGCGCCGGGGGTGCAATGGGGATTCATAGTCCTTGGAGCGGGTGCCGCCATGCGAGGGTAACTGAAAAACCGGGCCGTGACAAGTCTCATGTGTTGGGTGAGTCACGGAGTGTGGGATTAAAAGCGTACATCCACTGCAGTGTGAGTAAATTAAACTATTCGAATAGCCGTGCTCGCGGTTAATGAGCGCCGGGACTTGTATTACTCTTGACTAGCCTCGTCAATTTGTAATATTGCTTAAAATATGATGGGTGTGGAAGGTGTGACCTTGCCTGATATGCAAAAAGGTCATAGTGGTTAAAATTGTGGAAATTGGATGCGAGGGTAAACCGGACCAAGCGAGGCTTGGGGAAGGTGGATGAACCCTCGCAGGTTAATGATAACTTCAACTTAACGTGGTTTTCAGTTAAAACTGTTGTGGGATAGGTTTGTGAAATAATTTGTGAAAACTAGCTTTATGCAAATAAACCAAGCCATCCTTGAACCCCTATGAACATTATATGCATTCTGTAGTGGTGGCTTGCTGAGTACGGTTGGTACTCACTCTTGCTTATTTACATCTTTTAGAAAGGTGTTGGTGTCGACCTGTACATGTGCTATGCTGGCAAGGAGTTACCGAGGACGGTGGAATAGGGACCTAGGTTCACCAGTCGATGCGTGTGGGATAAGATGGACCGCCGCTGCTTCGCTTCCGCTACTTCATTTAGTTGTTTTGGTATTTTGTGTTGCTGTCGACCATGCTTGGTCTATTCGGGTTCCATTTGGGCTACCCTTGTATTATTAATATATTGTAAGACCTGTAAGACGATGTCAGCTTGAGATATACAACTGTGCCATGTGTGTACCATCTACTGATCCAGGGAATGGTATTGTAATACACATGGGGTTCCCGGTATACAAAACCGGGGGCTCACAGGGTTGGTATCAGAGCAAGACGACTGCAGGACCTAAGGACCCTTGTAACCACCGTTAAAACCTAGGACTGGTTTAGTGCAGCCTATTACCCTCAAGCTATATATTTGCAAAAACTATTTTGATAAAGCCATGGGTTCTTACTACTCCTCTTTCTCGAGTAATTTTGAAAATTCATTTATATCCAACCCCTACTCACCACTCTAATTTCAAATACTCCTATACAGACTATAAGGATTAAGGATGAAGAGATAGCTGGTTTATTAGGACCTCATGAACCACTAACCGATCTGACTAAATACCCTTAGATGTGTGTCGTAGACGTTGTATTGTGCATAAGCCACCTCCTATTGTGAGTTATTGCAGTATGGGGTGGCAACCCATCGTTTTGTGCATTGATTTTCTTGTTGTGTAGTAGCTCTTAAGCAGTTAACTACTCACCCCCCCTCCCTTGTGTGCTCACCAAGTATATGATACACATCACCCGAACAATTAAAACTTCCCATTAAGCAGCCCTTTCTTAGAAAACTCTATTTCTTTCTTCCCGATGGACTTTCTCATGCCTCCCTAATCTTCCAAATACCGGTGTTGTCAGGATGAAGGATGATTACCAACATGAGTACAATTAGGATCGACAAGTGTTAAGTTAAGACCCCACCCGGTACAGCCACAGTAAGCCGACCACAACAAAACCACTTGGGAATTCGGCAACCTACGAAGATAGGAGTGCGACCTCAGCCGAAAGCTTCGACCACAAGGACGGCGACCCAAACAGTACCGACCAAGGACTCCGGAAGACCCGGGAATCGCCATATTTCAACAGTACCCACAGGAACACAACAGGAGCCTCGATTGACAGGATCCACAATAGCATACTGCTCGTCGCCAATAATTGGAACAGGCCACACCGGGACACACGAGCACTGGAGTTGTTGACCCCATCACAGTAGCCAGTGGTCGATGCCTATAAAGGGAGCCCCAGGCTACCCCAGGGAAATGCATCACTCCTCTCCCTTCTTTTGAACCAAGCTAGCCAGAAAAAAAAAACCCCTAGCCCCATGGCAGACCCCATGGTAACCACAGGGAGTCTCCCTCAGAACAACCCCATGGCAACCACAGAGAACCCCCCTCACAGTGACCCCATGGTAACCACAGATTGTCCACCTCAGGACAACCCCAATGCATATGCCAAACAGCTGGAGTGCATACTTCGGCAGCTAGGTGGTTTCACTGAACCCATCTACCATAGTGAGCAGATCGTCCGAGGATCCCGGAAGTACTGGAAGGTGAAGATCTTTCTTTCCTTTCAGGGAGAAGGAGAAGGAACGGCGATCTCCTTCCAGACACGTCATCCCCGGATCACCCCTGAAGCTGCCTTCCAGGATGTGCTTCGTGAAACCCTCTATCGGTTTTGCAAGATCTCCGCCCCTTTGGGTATAGTCAATGACTATGGCTTGCACCCATTCCGCACCGAAGAAGACAACCGGTACCACCTCCGCGTGACCAGACAGGACCAAGGAACCCGGTGCGCTCTCCTCTCCGAGTTAGCCTGCACTGTCGAGAATGCCTATGAGCAGGCACTCGAGGAGCTGGACGAGCTTCGAGACCAGTACACAGACCTGGAAGCCCGTTACCAGCGGCTGACCCACAGGAACACCTCTGCACTGCTTGCACAGGCGAATGTGGCGGCCAGTATGATGAAAGCCGGTGAGATGAGCAGGAAACGCGAGAAGTCCCCCCTAGGGATGGATCTAGTCTCCCCTGCGCCATCGCCATGAGTACCGTTAGGTGTGCAAACCTCTATTAGGCTTTGCACTGTTAAGCGTAGTAGTTCCTTTTCCCTTTCCCTTGAATTGTACCCTACCCCTGGAGTTGTACCCCTGTATCCTGTTATGAATGGAATGAAACCGTTGGTCCGTCATAAGTTCATGGTTTGCAGCTGAACATTTTGTTCGTAGCTAGATCATCATGCCTTCCTCTGGGAAGCCCATTGTTGTCAGTATGGGTTATTCCAAGTTTTGGTTAATAAGCACACCTAACAGAAAGAAGCGACCCCCGTTACCCGAGCAGGAAGCGATGTAAGTACGGCGATGAACTAATAATAAAATCAGTATTCAAGCCCTCATCAACAAGCGGCCCCAGACGACTCATTAAGGACCCGAAGTAGCCATGCCCATGACAGGAAGAACAAGAAAATTTCATTGGACACTCTAAGGACTGACTCTGCAGCAAAATGCCCAGCCATAAGATAATCCAGTTTTATGGGCATGTAATCGCCTTAAGACCCGTCAAACCAAGGCTGACAAGAACCATGACCACCAGTCCTCGGGAATACATGACAAGATACTGTCCACCACCAGTAAGTGGAACAGGACTTACCGTGAGAAGCACAAACACTGGAGATGCTGACCCCATAACAGGAGCCACCGAAAGATGGTGCCTACAAAAGGAACCCCAAGCAACCACGATAAAGGGCACCCTTCTTTTGGTCTAAGCTAGCCAGAAACCCAAGCCCATGGAAAACCCACCCGTAACCATGGAGGGGCATGCCATGGAAAACCCTAACGGGTATGCCGAACAACTAGGCCACCTACTCCGGCAACTCGATTTCTTTGAGGAGCCCGTCTACTGTGGCGAGCAAATCGTCCAGGGATCCCAGAAGAGCTGGAAGGTGAAAGTCTTCCTCCACTTCCAAGGAGATGAAGTGGTCGCTTTCCAGACTCGCCATCCTCGAATCACCTCTGAAGCTGCCATCAAGGATGTGTTTCGTGAGGCCCTCCTACGGCTTTGCAAGATTTGCGTCCCCTTGGGTGTAGCCGACAGCTTTGGTCTCCACCCCTATCGCGAAGAAGACGACAACCGGTGCCGCCTCCGCTCGACTGGACAACTCGAAGGGAGCAGGTGCACTCTCCTCTCCAAGCTAGCCTGCACCACTGAGAACGCCTATGAGCAGGCCCTCGAAGAACTGGATGAACTTCGAGATCGGTATGCCGATCTAGAAGCCCGCTACCAGCGCTTATCTCTGGAGTGCACTACCATACAACTCTTGCAAGCATCTGAGATAGTTCGCCGCATCCAAGGCCACAAGTTGACCAGGATTCGCAGGAAGCCTCCGCTGGAGTTCGATCCACTCTCGCCTCCACCGTCACCATGAGCAAGCTATGTGTGTAGACCCTTGTTGGGAAATGTCTTATCCAGTAGTAGCAACTCTCCCTTTTCCTCACTAAGGATGTATTCCCCTTTTATCTCGTTCAAAGGAGAAATTGGATGAAGGGTAACACAACCTTTTGCCTGCCATGAATCCATTGTTCAGAAAGGGTCGTCTGTGTCCACACTTAGGCTGACCTGCCCTTTCCATAGAAAGCCATCCGACGGATTGAACTATTTCAAGATTGAACGATAATCTCGTCTAATGAGAAAGCAACCCCTAGATACCCAAAGTTAAAACAGGCATGAACCTGTTCGGAAAACCCATAATGCCGTTAGTAATCAAGCCTCATCAACGGATAAGCCAAGTCAGGCACAAGTACAAACTAGAGACAACCATACTAATGACACGAGAGGCCAAAGATTAAAGAGATGGACTATGAAGATCGATACATAGGGGATACATGCCAAGGTTTGGCAACCATGTCGTCAACTACCTACTCTAACATCGCCTTCAGAACGGAAATGAAGACGATGGGCGCCAACACTATGAGGAGGAACACCGCCTCACATAGGTGGTCGGCATACTCGTCCGCAACAAGCACGCGCCACCACCCCCAAAGGATGACCACTGGACGCACCAACCAAGATAAAGTGGCGCAAATAGTTGCGCTAACAAACTGTAGGCCGGACCATACCCACACCCAGTACAAGGCAATGCACACCCACGACAAGAAGGTCCCTCTTCGATTGGGATGTCCCCGCGCCATCATCACAGCAGCCCCGCCCCCAATGGCGTCGCTTGCCGCCTGCGCCGGAGAAGAAGCACGCCGCTGCGACTCAACCGCAGCAGTCGCCGACCCCGACCGCCGGCGTAGCTCACCCCTGGCCGCAACGCCCCCGCTCGGAGCACCTTGCGCCGCAGCGCCTCGCTCCGCGCCGCCACCGGCACCGTGGTAGCTAGCGCCGCGCTCGCCGCCATCCAGGTCGCTTCCACCGCCGAGCCGCCGCTCCATCTCCTCCCTTAGTTGAGCTACACCACCCTCCACTCACACTCCGCTCGGGGCTACCGCGCAAAGAGGCGTAAAGCAGCCCCCTCTCTCTTCCCCTTTTTATCAAAAGTTGCACGCCTGGCAAAGCAACTACCCAAGTGTACAGGGCGATTTGAAATTTTGGATAGACCGGTGTATTTCGAAACGAGCCGTTGAATATTTGGATGCCCCGGTTAATGGCTATGAACCTCGCAGAGTACACAAGGTACCACTGCGACAACCAGTCGTTGCGCGCTACAACCACTGCCACATGCGCATGCATATGAATCACAAAAAAAAGATAAAGGTACCGACGCCTGTCCCCAGAAAAAGTGCAAGCTTATCCGCGTGAAAAAGGAGTTTAAAATGGTCAGGACAGTGAACCAGGATGTTCTTCACCAGCCCAGCACCGAACCTGTATAATTTGGAAAATTCATGGTACCTCAGCCTCTGTGTTTCTTCAGAAGTCTCCCGGAGTGCAACCATCCCTCTCTTTTTCTAACCCCTAAGTAATCTCGGGGACGAGATTATTTTAAGGGGGGTAGGTTTGTAACATCCTGAATATTTCGACTTTGGAATACGGAATTAAAAATTCAGAATAACCAAAAATCTTTTTCAAAATACATTCATGCCTGAACTAACTCAATTCGATCTGTCGTTTTTCGTTTACACGTGGGCTAATAGACGAACGTCTGAGGATACGTCGATATTTGATAAGACGATGTCAGCTTGAGATATACAACTGTGCCATGTGTGTACCATCTACTGATCCAGGGAATGGTATTGTAATACACATGGGGTTCCCGGTATACAAAACCGGGGGCTCACAGAAACCCAAGAACCAACAAATCGGACTTGGAGTTGGACTCGCCCGGTCTGACCGGCCACATGCCACCGGTCAAACCGGCCCCTTGCTGTTCGGTCTGACCGACCTGATGGCTGCGGTCAGACCGACCTAGCGTGGCAAGTCTGGATTCTTTTCAGATTTGGCTATAGTTTTCTATTTCATATTCTAGGAACCAAATTTGGATATAAACAGAAAGATTTTGTTTGGTGAGCGTATTTAGTTTGCCGTTTTGGGGGTCGGGGAGGTGACCGACCTTTTCTTCCATCGCTTTCATCCCCAAAAGCAACGCCTTTTTAGGTGGCCACCTCTCCCTCCTTCCTCCTCCTTGCTTGGGATTAATCAATCCTAATCTTTTCTTTTCATGCCGTTGT
Source organism: Oryza officinalis (assembly GCA_008326285.1). Classification (NCBI taxonomy): domain Eukaryota; kingdom Viridiplantae; phylum Streptophyta; class Magnoliopsida; order Poales; family Poaceae; genus Oryza; species Oryza officinalis. The sequence goes on along the minus strand of BDMV01000011.1, from coordinate 3,678,373 downwards.
TTGTTAATCTGTTTGATTTTGTTGCCATCCATTACTACTCCTATTACTCCTATCAATCGGCGGCAGGTGGCATCACATACCACACTAGGTTTGTTTATTTTGGGACAGAGGGAGGGTTGCATCCCTTTTGGCTTGAGCTCAAGCAGTTTGTCAGTAGCATATAAGGCAAGTTCAATATTACCATGACCCCAGCATCCAGCAAACAATCTTGACCAGGTCGCCTTATTCGGCTCTTGTGCAATAAAACAAAGCCGAGGCAACAAATCAACAAATGAATGAAAACTAGTTAGAAATCCACGGCAGTGAGCAAAAAAATTCACACAAGTCAACAAGAAATTAGTACTAACAAAACTGGAGTTTTCAAGGTGAGAGAGGATCATAGAGGTGACAAAGAAGCTTCTATAAGAGACAAGAGACAATGACAAGTCAACAAGAAATTAGTAAGAAGTGCTGAGAGCAGTTCACACAAGTTGGCTATACCTGAACCAGAAATTTCTCTTCAGAATGCAAATATTAAGCAACTCTAGATTTTCATGTTTATACCTTCAATTTTGTTGCTAACAACAATGCCAATACAGAATTGTAGATTAGTAAAAAAATAGAAAGTACATAGTATCATATGTCAGTGTTATGGATAAGGCATACCCAATGTTTTTGGGTTGGGCTCGATGGGACCCACCATATACCAAGTCTTATACGGAATCATGTCTCATATACGAAAGATGTTCCGAATAAAAAAGGAGAAGCAGAGTTCAAGTTAGAAACTACAAGGACTACTCGGATCGTATCCATATTTGTGTCCCTAGTTCTACTTGGACAAGGGGATATATGTGGGTATAAATACAAGACCCCCTATGAGAAGAGGAGACACGAAAATAGAGGCCAAGACACACCAACATGAAGAACAAGCCTAGATAGACTCAATCTGGAGCCACAAAAGCCGACATGAGGGATCTAGGGCTATCCTCTAGATCTCGCCGAGATCGTATTCGAGGAAGAAGACTACCTTGTCGTCGACTACGTGTGGAGATTCATGCCGCCAAGTCGACGACGACTAGATTAGGTTCTCCCAAATATTGTACTCATGTGATTCTGATATATAAGAGCAACATCGGCTTCGGCCAACAGGAGTAGAGCTATTACCTATCAGTTAAGGGGCCCAAACCTGTATAAAAATCAATGTCTCCTGTCTTTTTTACCTCAATCTCACGTATACCTTGGTTCCAACGATCCCCATACTCTACAAATACCATAGTCGTGATCTACTCCGTCGACATTGGAGCGCTAGGTACGGGGATTTTGGTGCTAAAAGGTTTCGACGAGATGGGTTTCAAGAGACGAATTCTCCGACAACAAACTACTCGACGACTTCGGCTTTTGAGAGATACGACCCAACCGAAGTGTGTTCTCTGACGGATCGGGACCCTCGTCATCTCAAGCTTCGTCAAGTCACCGCCGTCGTGGAGTTTTCAACGAGGGATACTTCAACGATTTTGGTCCCGAGAGATCTGACTCGACCAAAATACGTTCCCTGACAAGGTAATTAATATATTGATTTTTTAAATCAATCTACTGATTTTGTAGATATATCTGGCATGTATCTACAAAGGTATGCAATATTTCATACAATTTACCATACCTTTTTTAGACCCATAATTTATTATATTTACCTAGAGCATGTTTTTTATACAATGTCTGTTGTGTGGGCGCCTCTTATGTTAGTCCGACAATGGTATAATACTGGGGGCTCGCTTTGTTTCTTATGTATAAATCATGCTTGTTTACAGTTTACATAATACTCGATATTTAATCTGAATCTTCTCATACTAGAAGATTTATATAGTTTTTTGAGTACACGCTCGGTATTCTCTGTTATATATCTGGCCTTCTAGAAAATATTTTTTAGGAACAATTGAGCACTCGAGTAGGCAGCGGTCAAGTACACCCCATTATCGAGAACGTTCTCGAACAAATGTGGAGTTGTCGGATCAAACCTACCAATAGAGATCGACGACCTATCTCATATTTAGCACCGGTCACATCCGGACTATTTGAGAAAAGGTTGTTATGGACAATCCCCTCGTGAATGTTATCGGCTTGATCACCCAGCATAATTGTGAACGAATGTCCGATATGCTACTAGTTGAGTATATGAGTCATGCTGGCCACATAAGATGCACATGTAATAACCAACTCTAGCGCCCTTAAAAGTAGTCGAGGGATGACTACGCCTGGTCCTCGACCAACGTTGTAGGGATCTCTCACCACCTACCAGAGTTGCCTTCGGGTGATCGAGAGATGACTACACTTGGTCCTCGACCAGCATTCTAGCGATCTCTCACCACCTATCAGTTGCCTTCGGGTGGTCGAGAGTTGATTATGCCTAGTCCTTGACCAGCGGTTGCAGTGATTCCCTCCCACCCCCCGAGTTGACTTTGAGTGGTCGAGGGATAACTATACCTGGTCCTTGGCCGGCGGTGATAGTCATCCTCTCACCATCTCTTCGAGTTACCTTCGAGTGGTCGAGGGATAACTACACCTGGTCCTCGGCCGGCGATGATAGTCATCCTCTGACCATCCCCTCCGAATTGCCTATGAGTGGTTGAGTACGTCTACATACCTGGTCCTCGACTAGCGGCTGTAATGATTCTCCCATTACCTCTATGAGTGGTCGAATACGTCTACATACCTGGTCCTCGACCAGCGGTAGTAGCGACCCTCCACCACATCTACAGGTGGTCGAGGTATGTCTACACTTGGTCCTCAACCAGCAATCGTAGCAATCCTCCCAGCACACTTACGAGTTGTCGGGATATGTCTACACCTGGTCCTCGATCAGCGGCCGTAGCGATCCTCCCACCACATCTACGAGTGGTCGAGGTATGTCTACACCTGGTCTTCGACCAGCGGTTGTAGCGTTTCTTCCACCACCTCTACGATTTGTTGAGTACGACTACACAACTGATTTTTTACCATGTGGTAGCGGCCTCATCATCCGGCGCATCAATCTCTGTAAGTGTTTATACATATAAGATGTGCAATATTTGTCCGTTGACCCCCTTTTCTTATATCGCTACGTCTCGAAGTTGATCCTACTGTCCTTTTAGTTATTCTGACAAGTTTTGGGGTCTCATGGACCTTGGCCCAGGACACTTGGCACTGTGAAAGCTTGTCGGGCCATGCAGGGTCAAATGACCATGTTAGATCTGGTCATGTTAGAGTACTCACATAAACATATTAACCAAGCTGTGTAATCGGGAATTGATTTCTCTAACTTCACGGCTGGGGGCTAGGAATTCGCTGCTTCAGCATATTTTGTTATAAGATTTAAGTTACCTTTGTGGAAAACAACTTTTTCATAAAGATAGCTAGGGGCTAGGAAGGGTACCATACTCCAATTGCTGAGGGCAGCTCCGACGAGAGCACTCCTTTATTGTCATAAATAGATTCAGTTTATTTTAGATTTTTCAATTCACATTTTACCTCCAAGCGTTCACTCGGGGGCTTTTTCTATCTAACAATTTTCTCTGAGTAATTGATTTCAAGAGAGTCAAATATCAGAGCTGTTAAGTCAGACATCAGGACTTTGTCACATACTTTGCACCTGCTCGGCTGTCCAAGAACGGTTGGTTGAGTTCGACAAGGGTTACTGAATAAAGCAATGGTGTACCCACCGAGATGGAAGCTTTTTGACTTCCATCCAAATTCTCGATCAAGGCTAGACAGGGAACTTAGTCGCATACTCCACACCTTCTCGATCGTCCGAGAACGGTTAGGTGAGTTCAACAATTGTTGTTTCAAGGTCATCGGTCGAGAACATCAACTCGTTCATTTGCATTGAAGTCGGGGGCTACTGACAGTGTTATGGATAAGGCATACCCAATGATCTTGGGTTGGGCTCGACGGGGCCCACAATATACCAAGTCTTATACGAAATCATGCCTCATATACGGAAGGTATTCCGGATAAGGAAGGAGAAACAGAGTTCAAGTTGGAAACTACAAGGACTACTCGGATCATATCCATATTTGTGTCCCTAGTTCTATTTGGACAAGGGGACCTCAGTGGATATAAATACAAGACTCCCTAGGAGGAGAGGAGACACGGAAATAGAGGCCAAGATGAACCAATATGAAGGACAAGCCTAGATAGATCCAACCTGGAGCCACAAAGGCCGACATGAGGGATCTATGGCTATCCTCCAAATCTCGCCGAGATTGTATTTGAAGAAGAAGACTACCTTGTCGTCGATTATGTGTGGAGATCTATGCCGTCAAGTCGACAATAACTAGATTAGGTTCTTCCAAATATTGTACTCATGTGATTTTGATATATAAGAGCAACATCGGCTTCGGCCAACAGGAGTAGGGCTATTACCTGTCAGTTAAGGGGTCCGAACCTGTATAAAAATCCCTGTCTCCTGTCTCTTTTACCTCAATCTCGCGTATACCTTGGTTTCAACGATCCCCATACTTTACAAATATCTACTCCATCGACATCATCACTTATCACAAATCCATAAAAACTTTATATATAAACACAAATAGATAGAAACTATCCATATTCAGACTTTGACCACTCCTATTTCAGCAACAATGTTGTAAATATTTCTTAAACATACCATATTACTAAAGTATGCTGCATATGTAAAATATAACCATACAACTTTCGCTCATCAAAATCTGCTAATTTAAAAGTAATTGGTGATCAAAGTTAAAACAATACCGGTCAATTTTAAGTATTTGGGAGCAGAGTATAAAGTTTGTTAAGCTGTGTGTGGAGTTAACAGTGTTTGCCTGTATGTGTTTCAGCCCATTAGGCACGTACAGACAGGATGTATGCTCAGCTAATAGACAAAGGGCCTACAAAGTTCCATATAAATTTCCCAAACAACCACATGGTATTAGAATAGCAGACCTCTAAAATCATTTCCCCCTAATAAGAACATAGTAGACCACAAAAAAACTTATCTTCTTGACTACAAAATCACACACCAACAAAAAAGAAAATGCCCATAAAAGCACCAGAATCTCCTCTGATTTCACACAGGAATCCAAACAGACACAGAGATCAAGGGCCTAGATTTCCAGCACAAAGCAAGCCTTCCCTTCTCACACACAACCCCAAACACCCTGTTGAACAGCCCAACTAGCATCCTGGCCTGAGCTATGTTGCAAGCACTCAACTCACAAGCTCTAAACCCTTCCAAAACCTCAGAAGCATTGGCCTCAACTCTCACTGACCCATAATTCCCCACAAAATCCTGTATCCTTGGCCCCACCAGCTCCATCTCCACAAGCCTCAGGCATGCCACCTCATAGTTACTACCACTGAAGCAACTCACCAATGACTCGAACACCGTGGTGAAGTGGTGCAACGCCTCGAAGAAGAACTCGACAAAGGACGAACTAGATGGAGTAGATGACTCTCTTCCAATTCTAACTAGCTCCTCTTCTACGGTGACCACAAGCTTAGGTTCTAGCTTCCTGACACAGACAAGCAGTAAATTCTGCACTGTGTTCAGTGACATGTAATACATACTTGTTGTATCACAGGAGACAATCACTGAGCCTTTACAGTCCTCGAAGAAGGCATGCAGTTCCTCCTCATTGTGAACACAGATAGAATTGTATTGGAATGGAAGCTCCAAGGACTCGGCAAACTCCGATAACAGCCGTACATCTGTATCATGAGTGCTATCATTGTAGTAACCATATCTTGTGATAGCTGTCAGTCTGAAGGAGTTACCGCCACGGCGAGCAAGGTCCGACATGAGTGATGACCACTGGATGCCCTCGCCGATGTTCAAGTCGACGACATGAACATCCATGTCACCAATGGTGGCATCTAGGATGGCCTGATTGGTAGTGAAGTGGGCAAACTTAACAAACGGTGATAGCTCTTGTATGATCTGGTGCACCAACACGATACCAGATGGCAGTGGCTCTGGCTGATAACACCCAGTGGATGCACTGAACATCTGGGAACGCAGACCTTGGTCAAAGTGGTACGCCAATCGATCGAAAGAACTGGCTGCTCCATTTTCAGGTGTCCCGGACAGGAAGTCATCAAGCCTCAAGAACGCTACTGATGCAAGCATTGAATCCCCTGCGTCGACCGCCTCGGCACCAGCAAGAAGGAGGTCACTTAAACTGTCCTCCAAGAGCTCCTCTTGGATTGCCGCCAAGTTGCCACTCTCTTGGCCAAAAATTCTATCATCGCAATTAATAGACAAATCAACATCAGGTGCATCATGTTGATGCAACTCATTAGAATCTAGCACCATGGTGTCAGGTAAATCAAGATCTTCTTGTTGGTCAGAATAAGGACCAACATGGAGAGCTGCTTGAGAAGACCATATGAAATAGCTACTCTCTTCGTGTGCGGTGAAGGAGAGAAGAGGGGAACAAGGATATGATATAGTCTCCATTCAGTTGTTGTCTACCATAACAAGTTGCCTTAGTCCGTGTGCTTCAGCATGGACATATATATACACAATGAGGAGGCAAAGGGAAAGGAGAAACGTAGAGAAGAAAAGACAGAATAATGTGTGAGCCTTCAAGGCCAATGCAAGCTAAACTGTCTTGGTCTCAGATCCCATAATGGCATGGATCAAGCTGAAAGAAGATATAAAACGACAAGTTTACGGCATGCAGTGTCATTTTTTGTTGGCCTAGCAGAATGAAACAGAAGGACCGGAGAATGCACTGAAGGCATATTCCAAGAATGCTTCTTTCTGCGTGTCGGCATCTATTCAATTATTGGACTATATGCATAAAAATAATACCATATCGTGTTGCCCTGAAGTAGCTATAGCTTGTAGTCATACATCAATAAACCAATGACAACGAAAAAAAAATGCAAATATAAACTACATGCTTGGAGGACAAACATATGTTTGATTTTTAATTTTGTGGACAACAACTCAATTTCTACCTATCTTGGCCATGTATGAAGAGTCCGTTCAGTCTGATCAGAACAATGTTAAGATTTTCAACTTTATTATGACCAGCAAAAGCACAGGTAGTTTTCATTTGCTAATGTGGTAAATTTTAATAATGCTAAATAAAATCATGACACAGACTCTTCCAGGCTCAATTCAGTCATAAAGCGCTGTTATAAAGGTGGACATTACTGGCAGATTCCTAATGTAGTCAATGGTGGAGTCGTCGCTATTTCTTCCAAAACATTAATAATTTATTGGACAATACAGTGGAGTTGAAAGAGGACAAATACAGATTGTCTCACGTAGTAGAGTTGTTGCAAAACGGAACACAGAGAAAACACACGTGGGTCACGCATATTTCTTGGTTTTGATCTACCTATTGTTGTTATCTGAACTTATTAAGAGTTGATTCCAGAACATGGCAATGTCTGGTACTACATGACAAGCTAAGTTGGAGCATTCCAAATCGTGAAAATTCAGTCGGAACACTCATGCATTGATTATGACCGTGTATTATTGTCAAGTTCAACTAGAATAAATGTCTTGACTGCTTGGAACTTTTAGTTTTTTTTTTTGACCGAAGGCAGAGCTTGCCTATCCATTGAATAAAGAAGGGAGAATAATTACAGGTGAGGAGTAAAAGAAATATTGACAAAAAAAAAAGATCAGAAACTATGGCAACATCTCCGCCAGGCGTTTGGCCCCTGCCATAGCCTAAGCTTTTGACTCTTCCTTTATCTTCGCGATGAGGGTGTTACACGACATATTTGATCAAGTCAAGGCAGCAAATGGCCATGGTTAATTTCCCTCATTGCAGCTCATGACTGTCTTCATGCAAAGGATTAAACTAGCCTAATAGCAGCCCATAATGTGCCTTCATGCATAGGAATTAACCAGCACATAAACAAAGCACTAAATCACCCATATTCATATGGATTGATGATGCTTTATGTATTTGTAACAGCCACAATTAGTTGGCTAAAAATCTTCCTATATAAGGAGAGATTTTGATCAATGAAAATGAAGAGACAAGTCTCACTATTCAGCTCTCTACCTTTTTGTCTCAATCTCTTGATTTCTAACACGTTATCAGCACGCTCTAACCGAGCAAGAACGGTGAAAGAACTCACCGACACGTGAAGGGTAAGATGGCTCGTCCCATTCCTCTCGATGCCAAATCCTCCCTTCCCCGCAACCTCCGTTGTCTCATGCAACAGATCAAGCGGATTCTCCGAGCTCCGGTGCACCGTCCTCGACGTGGCAGGGGCCGTGGTGCCGGCAATGCCGCCCGTGGCCCCCGTTCTCCTCCCTCTGGCTTAGCCAAACGAGGAGGACGACGCTGCGACGACGGTGCCGCTTCTCGCGGCAACACCAGAGCCGGCAGCACCAAATCCAGCACTCGGGCAACCCTCCAAGGGACTCCGGCGGTGCCTGACGTGTGCACGGCACCAGAACGCATTCTGGTGGAGTCACCGCGTCACCGCGAGTCCCATGGGTGGACAGCGCGGGTGCGGACGCAACAAAAGATGCCCGACGTGGTGACGTCCTTTTGCCCTCACCACGGCTGGACAGAGCATCATCGCCGTGCCATTTCACCATCACCGTCGCCGGATTACTCACCGGAGATACCGCTACACACTCCAACACTAGCGGATCCACCGGAGTTCCTCCTCAGAGGAACCATCGCCGCACGCCGCGGAGCCCCGCCCTTTTACATGGCAGCGGGTGCTTCCAGCAGCGCTGCACCTCCATCTCCACCATCAATCCCTCCAGTCCTCCATCCTCGCTCGCTTCAGCCAGCTGCAGGCCCTCCAAGCTTCCTGGCTCGCATCATCAAGACCGGGCATGTCCCGGCCAAGATGAGCGGCAGCGGCAAGATGAGCCGACCCCCACCCTCGGGTGAGGGGGAGGCCTAAACAAGGGACAAGGTCAGGAGGTGGGGGGAAAGGGGGTGCAGGGCGGCGGCAGCTGCGGGTGGCGACGGCCACGGCGGCTGCGGCTGCGGCCGGAGTCGGCGGCGGCCTCGGTGGCTGCGGGCGGCCACGCGGCTGCGGACGGCCACGGCGGCAGCGCCGGCTACGGGCCGCCACGGCAGCGGCGGCGGCTGCGGGCGGCGTCGGCCACGGCGGTGGTTGTGGGCGGCGTCAGCGGCGGCGGCGCCTACCAGCGGTGGGGGCAACGCCCGCCCCTTCCCATGGCGGAGGCGTGCCGGCCTCCCCACGGTGGCCACGGCGGCGGCTACTGCGGGCGGCCACGGCGTCGGCGGCTACGGGCGGCCTCGGCGGCGGCGGAGCCTGCCGCGGGGGGGGGCGGCACGCCGACCTCCTCCCCACAGGCAGGCGGCGGCGGCTAGAGAGGGAGGAGGGGTTAGGGTTTGCGCCCCCCTCCCCCCCGCAAGTCCTTAAGCGGCCGGGCCAGGCCGGCCCATTAGCCGCCCCCGCTAATGGGCCGCCACCCCGCGCCGGCCACTGGGCCGGCCGCCTTGCGCGCCCGCGCCGAAACCCCCCCCCCCGGCCTCTTGGGCCAAAATCGGCCGGTGGGGCCGAAATAATCTTTATAATTTTTCATATTTTACAGTTTAGTACCTGGCCTTCGGTCAATTTATTTTCCGCAAATAACCAGAGAATGTACACTTGCTATTAGCACCCTGTAATTCTCTGTTATTATATATATGAGTCTATTTTCAGCACTCTATGCATTTCCATGTCTTACAATTACTTTGCAAAATTTAATTTATCGCTCTATCATTATTATTATTATTTTAATGCAAATATGCCATAATTTCTCAAAATTGTGGCTATCACAATGTAGGTGAGATGGCAACCAAAGAGTTTGATATTCTCGCTCTTGATGGTTCCAATTTCCCTGCTTGGGCGATGGATCTCAAAGTAAATCTGTCGACAAATGGACTATACAGATGTATAGATGAAACAACTGCGGACAACGTTACCCCCTCTAACATGTCTAAATTCTCCGCCTTAAAAGTAATAAGGAATCATATCCATCAGGATTTGAAAATGGAGTACATGTATGAGGAGGACCCACGTGCTTTATGGACAGCTCTCAAAAATCGATATGAACAACATAAAGCTATCCTCCTTCCAGAGGCAACGCATGAGTGGAACCACCTACGCCTACAGGATTTCAAAACTGTAGACGAGTTCAACCATGCTGTTCATAAGATATGCTCTAAGCTCCGGTTTTGTGAGAAAGAACCTTCTGAAGGGATAAAATTGAAAAGACTTTGTCTACAATGCTCCCATCAGAACGGATCATTACTCAACAATACCGTGAGAAGAATTTCACAGTCCACTCTTTACTCATTCAGACATTGAAACAGGCAGAAAAGAACCATGAACTCACTGTATGGAACTCGAACCAGCGCCCGTTGGGCACTGCACCATTGCCTGAAGTACATGTGAATGTAAAGAAGAATGTCCCGAATGGGAATAAAAAGACTGAAAATTCCTCTGGCAAGGGCAAGCGCAAGAGAACCAAAAAGCAACGTGGTAACGCCCAAAAGGGAAAAGGCATTTCTAAGCCCAAAAATGATAGTGGCAAAAAGACCACATGTTTCAGGTGTGGTTGCTACAATCATATTGCTAAGAAGTGCAGGACCCCTAAACACCTTGTTGATCTATACATGAAGTCCATGGGTCATACACAGAACACCGAGAAGCATGAAGCACACTTCACCTCTCAAACACTGGAGACTGGAGCTATGGACCCCTCCCTTGATAGAGCGGGACTGAGCAAAACCAAGACTCCACCAAGTGAAGAGGAAGGCTCTATGGACATCGACGACATGCTCGTGGAATATGCTTTCAATGACATTTTTGGAGACCTCAAATAGGCTCCATAGCTTTAATTTAAATTTGCAAAAGTAATCATTGTAATAAAGATATGATGTTGCCACACCAACTATCAGTTGTAATAGCACTCATGCTACCTTAATATATTCTATGTGTTTTCTATATTTTGCCTTTATCTTACGAATTTAAATTCTGCATTATATAGATTGTTACGGGAGTCAATCCAATGGAAGAAGAGATGTGCCTAGTGGACAGTTATACCACTAACACTATACTTAGGGAAATCAAAATTTTCCAAACTCTCACAAAGAGAGAAGGACAAGTTTTGACCATCGCAGGACGCGAAGCTATGATTGTTGGTTCTGATAGAGCCACTATCATACTCCCAATGGGTACACAAATAAATATTGAGGAAGCATTATTGTTTCCCGATTCAACACGTACCCTACTAAGTTATAGAGATATCCGGAAAAATGGGATTCATGTGGAAACACATGAAGAAAACAATGAGGAATTCCTCCTCCTGACCAAAGATACTGGATATGACAAACAAACACTTGAAAAGGTGCCTTCTCTCTCGTCTGGATTGTACTACACATACATCAAACCCGTACCTTATGTTGCATACAAAGTGATTTTTCAGAATGTGGATGCATTCAAAACTTGGCATGAACGCCTTGGCCATCCTGGCATCGGGATGATGAGAAAAATCATGAGCAATTCAAGTGGACATGGTATGAGCGACAGAAAATTCCAGGAATCCTCAGATTTTGTGTACACCTCATGTGCAACTGGGAAATTAATTTTGAGACCCTCACATCTTAAAATACAAGCTGAACCACTAAAGTTTCTTGAACGCATTCAAGGTGACATTTGTGGCCCCATTCAACCATTGTCTGGACCATTCAGGTATTTCATGGTTCTAATTGACGCATCCACAAGATGGTCTCATGTGTGTCTATTATCGACACGGAACCATGCCTTTGCAAAATTGATTGCACAAGTCATCAGACTTAGAGCAACTCAACCTGAACACCAGATAAAATCAATTAGATTGGACAATGCTGCAGAATTTTCTTCCAAAGCCTTCAATGACTATTGCATGGCTTTAGGAATTGAAGTTCAACATTCTGTATCATATGTTCACACACAGAATGGTTTAGCTGAATCTCTTATCAAAAGAATAAAGCTTATTGCCAGACCACTATTGCAAAATTGTAACCTACCAACCTCTTGTTGGGGTCACGCAGTCTTACATGCTGGTGACTTAATACAATTGCATCCAACTGCATACCATACAGTTTCCCCGCTGCAATTAGTTCGTGGTGATCTTCCTTGTATTTCCCATCTGCGGAAATTCGGTTGCGCTGTATACGTACTGATCTCACCACCAAAGCGTACATCCATGGGCCCTCACAGGAAAATGGGGATCTACGTGAGGTATCTATCTCCGTCGATCATTAAATACCTGGAACCCCTTACAGGGGATTTGCTCACAGCCCGGTACGCTGATTGTATCTTCAATGAAGAACATTTCCCGACATTAGGGGAGAATTCATGTATCACACTGAATGCCCGGAAATAAATTGGGATGCATTTGACACCCTAAAGGAGGATCCTTGTACCACAGAATCTGAACTTCAAGTTCAAAGGATCATTGATTTGCAGGTTGCTGCAAACAATTTGCCAGACTCATTTACTGTGAGTAAAAGTGTCACAAAATCATACATTCCCGTAAGGAATGTGCCAGAAAGAATAGAGGTACCAAACAAAACTATTCAACTCCCTTCCTCAAAAGAGAGTGAGAGAAGTACGGCAAATCCTCGCAAGCGCACGAGGAAACAGAGGAAAGAATCCTCTGACACAGTAAATGAAACTCAACCTCAAGTTGAGAGACACCAAGCGGATTTATCCAATCCACTTCCCACATCAACAGTGCACTCAATTTCTGATGATGGGACATTAGGACACCCCGACGCGATCATATTGGGAAATACTGAACCGACAACTGGGGTACATGAAATTTCCACAAACTATGTTGAGTCTGGAGAATCATTTAACCGTAAGACTACAATTGTTGACATATACTTTGCCTCATCAATTGCAGATACCATCCAAAATGATCCAGATCCAAAATCCATGGTAGAGTGCAAGAAGCGCTCGGACTGGAACAAATGGAAAGAAGCAATTGAAGTAGAGTTAGCCTCCCTCAATAAAAGAGAAGTATTCTCATCAGTAATACCTATACCTCCAAAAACCTTCCCCGTAGGTTTCAAATGGGTTTTCATCCGGAAGAAGAATGAGAACAATGAGGTGGTGAGATATAAGGCGAGGCTTGTAGCACAAGGGTTCACGCAGAGACCCGGCATTGATTTCAGTGAAACATATTCTCCAGTCATGAGTGGAATTTCGTTCCGATACTTAATATCACTGGCAACTCAAAAGCGTCTATCTATGCAGTTGATGGATGTCGTGACAGCATATTTATATGGGTCATTAGATTTGGAGATATATATGAGGGTCCTTGATGGGATCTCTATACCGAATGATAGCACAAATCGCAATATGTATTGTGTAAAGCTCAAAAGATCACTCTATGGTCTAAAACAGTCAGGTAGAATGTGGTACAACCGACTGAGCGAGTATCTTCTGTAGAAGGGTTATTCAAATAATGATGATTGCCCATGCATCTTTATCAAAAGATCCTCCATAGGATTTTGCATCATATCAGTGTATGTGGATGATTTGAATATCATTGGTAACACACAAGATATTGATGAAGCATGCAACCATCTTAAGACGGAATTTGAGATGAAGGATTTGGGTAAAACCAGATTTTGCTTAGGTTTGCAAATCGAGCACCATCACTTGGGAATTTTAGTGCATCAATCTATCTATGTCCAAAAACTATTGGAGAAATTCAATATGGACAAAGCATACCCAAATAAAACCCCCATGGTTGTTCGATCTCTCGATAAAGAAAAGGACATTTTCCGACCACGGGAGGAGGGAGAAGAGATATTAGGACAAGAATATCCCTATCTCAGTCTCATCGGAGCACTCATGTACCTTGCAAATAGTACCAGGCCTGACATTGCATTTGCAGTAAATCTATTGGCAAGACACAGTGCTGCCCCAACTAAGCGTCATTGGACTGGAGGAAAACAAATCCTCAGGTATCTGAATGGTACTAAGGATCTTGGCTTATTCTTCCAGAGAACTAATGATCCTAGCTTAGTTGGATACACTGATGCTGGCTATATGTCTGATCCCCACAATGCCAGATCACAGACAGGTTTTGTGTTCCTTCATGGAGGAACTGCCATATCATGGAAGTCATCTAAACAAACATTAGTGGCTACCTCCACAAATCATTCCGAGATTATCGCACTATTTGAGGCATCACGTGAATGCGTATGGCTCCGCAGAATGATAAACCACATTGAACAATCTTGTGGTATTGGTTCCTCAGAATCACCTACCATTATCTACGAGGATAATGCTGCTTGTATTACGCAAATGCAAACAGGTTACATCAAGAGCAACGTCACCAAACATATTGCTCCTAAGTTGTTTTATCCCCATGAGCTTCAGCAAAGTGGAGAAATAAACATCTTACAAACAAAGTCTTGCGATAATCTGGCAGATCTCTTTACCAAGTCCCTACCAGCTTACTCATTTGAGAAATGTGTTAAGCAAATTGGTATGAGATGGCTCAGAGACTTGCAAGTTTCAAGGGGAGACTCTCTGAATGATAAACCTTGTTAAACGCTTCATATTGTACTCTTTTCTTTTATGAGTTTTTACTAGTAGGTTTTTCTCATACAAAGTTTTTAATGAGACAATATCTGATGCAAGCATATGTCTTATCTCATGTTTTTCCCACAAGGGTTTTTCTAGAGATAAAACCCGACATAGATTGCTCCTTAACCCTTACAGGTTCATGTTAGAGCAATCAATAGACAAATTATTTCTTTTTTTTTTCCCACAAGGTTTTTCGAAGGAATTAAAGAACACATTGATCTCAAGAAGGACTCGATCAAAAGGGGGAGTGTTACACGACATATTTGATCAAGTCAAGGCAGCAAATGGCCATGGTTAATTCCCCTCATTGCAGCTCATGACTGTCTTCATGCAAGAGATTAAACTAGCCTAATAGCAGCCCATAATGTGCCTCCATGCATAGGAATTAACCAGCCCATAAACAAGGCACTGAATCACCCCTATTCATATGGATTGATGATGTTTTATGTATTTGTAACAGCCACAATTAGTTGGCTAAAAATCTCCCTATATAAGGAGAGATTTTGATCAATGAAAGTGAAGAGACAAGTCTCACTATTCAGCTCTCTACCTTTTTGTCTCAATCTCTCGATTTCTAACAGAGGGCACTGTACTTAGCTCCTTGTTTTGGAAAATTTGCTAGTTTCTATTGTTCCAAACTTCCCAGGAGATTAGGAGGATTAGGGATCGAGTCCCCTTTTTTTTGGGTGCACCTAACATGTGGCAAGTGACTCCCACCATTCATGGACCATGGTCGCTTGTGCCCAAGCTTGGAACTTTTAGTCACATACAGTAATTTTTTAGATAAAGACATAACAAGAAAATGTTTTGGCAAAAGAGATGTTCAACAAATGTAATGCCAGACGTATATTCTACAGCATAAGTAGCAAATGGCCCAAGGTTTCATCACTGAGGGCACTAATTAGGCTGTGTTCGATTCTCCTACAAACGGGAGATAAAGTTTCAGATACTCATGACACGTTTTTCAAACTGTTAAACGGTGCGTTTCGTGCGAAAATTTTCTATATGAAAATTATTCTAAAATATCAAATAAATCTATTTTTCAAGTTTGTAATAATTAAAACTCAATTAATCACATGTCAATGTCACCTCGTTTTACGTGAAACACTTAATCTTCATCTTCAGGAGATTCAAACACTACCTTAGTTCCTTGAAATTGATAAAAAATGACTTGGCGATGCATTTAGTCAACCATAGGTTCAGGTGCTTACCATGATCATGAGACACAAATAGTCACTGGGAACGTGGAACTGCCACGTTCCTCGTCCCGGGAACGCCATTCCCATTCAAGAACGTGAGAACAATCTCATTCTTCCCGTATTAAAACATAAAAAAATAGTGTTCCATGTTCCTTGATCTCGTTCCTCGTCCCATCGATCCGGGAACTTTTGTGAGACACAATCCATCAACGACATCAAACTAGGTAAGGCCAGGAGAAATAGACTTAATAAGCACTACAAGTGGAAGAAGAAAGAAAGCATTAACTAGAGCACACAAATCAATTTCATTTGAGCAGACGACGATAGAAATGGTAGATATGATAACATGTACAGTAATATATTAATTTTTTCTCTTAAACAAATCGTTCTCAGTGGGACATCTTATAATCATCACAAGGTGGCAATAAAATTGAAGGGTGTAACATGTAACTCTGCTGTTGTGAAAAAGGTATCCCGCCTGAATAGGAATCATCTGATGAAAACAAGGTTGCGATAAAAGTACAAAACTGAAGGCTGTGAGTAGCAGAGCTACTCAAAAGACACTTGTTCTGCTAAATAAATTGTTCATCTGCGAAAAAAATGAGAGAAATTTACTAAGAATTGATCTAATTGAAGGCATCTGGTAGTTGAGGAGAGAATCTCGAAGTGATAGTACAAGACAAACGCAATAGAACAAGTGAACAACTGTTGTTTTCTGTTCTGTAGCGTTAGTTCAGTGTGTCATGCTGTCTCCTGATCCCCAAGTAGTCTGTTAAGTAACTTAAAAGTATAATCCTAGTCTATCAATATGTAGTTCTTAAGTGTAACGTCCGTTTCGTCGTGGCGTTAGCGGGAAAACCTAATTCCTAAAAACTCTATTTGCGAAAATTTTGCTCTTCGGCTGTGTCTTATCGTGTGCCTAGGATCTCATGCTCCCCTCTCAGCTCAATCCCGGAGAAAATCGCGAAATCGGATTTCGAATCCGAACCCTAAATCCTCATCCCTCCCTCTCAGCCGAAGTCCATTTCTCCTCCCCCTGTTCTCGGGCCGGCTTCTCGCTCGGCCTGCCCCCTCTCTCCCCTCCTTCGGCCCGCTTCCCCCTTTCCCCTCTCTCTCCCAGGCCGCCCGCTCGGTCCACTCCTTTTTCCCGTTCGGCCCATCCCTTTTCCCCGCTGGGCCGCCGTCCAGCCCAGTCCCCCTTCCCTCTTCGGCCTCGTTCCCTTCCCGCTGGGCCGCACCGTCCGGCCCAGGCCGCTCGGCCCGAGCGTGTCGGGCACGTGCGCGCGGGAGAGAGCTCCCTCGCTCTCTCTCTCGATCTTTCCCGTCCTTTCTCTCTCTCGCCCTCGTTTTCTCTCTCTCTTCCTCTCGTCGTCTCCCGTCGGCGCCCTCCGATTCCGTCCCGCCCCTGGTCCCGCGTCATGGCCGACCGCCCAGTCCACCGACGCCGTCACCCGGGCCGCCCTTGCGCCGCCTGTCTCCGCGCTGCGCCAAGCCGCCGACGCCATCCTCCCGGCCCCGCCGCCCAGCGCGCGCGTGCCGCCCAGAGGAGAGCCGCAGCCCCTCCCCGTTCTCTCCCTCTCCCCGCGTGCCCTTGCCCGTTTCGGCAAGGGGGCCGCACCCCTTTTCCTCCCTCCCTTTCACTTTTTCCCCGACCGCCGCCGATGTCACCGGCTGCCGCCGTTCGGCCGCTAGCGTCAGAGAGCGCCGGTCCCCTCTCCGCGCGGCCCCGAACTGCCTCTCCGCCCCCGAACCGACCTAAGCCAACCGACCTCGCCCTCCCCTTTTAATCCTCTCCTCCTCCCGCTCGGCCGCAACCGTTCCGCCGTCGAGCACCCTCCAACCCGCCGTTGCCGCCGCCACTCTCGCCGTCCGCCACCAGAACTCGAGGACGCCCGAAGGGGACTCCGGACACCTCCTTCTCCCTCTTCCTCGGCCCGGAGCCGTACCGCGCCGCCCCACGCCGTCGGTTCCCTCCGTCCCCGGCGAGCTCCCCCTCTCGCGGTAATCCTCCTTTCCTCTGTCTCCCTCCGTTTCCTCCCTTCCCAAGGTGCTAGGTAGCACCGCCGCCGCGTGTCCGAGCCCTAGATGCCGCCCCCGCACCACCGGCGCTCGCCTCTGCTTGCCGCGCCGCCGCCGCTCGGTGCCGAGCTCCGCGCGCCGTCGTCCGCATTCCCCGGTGCCGCTCCGCCCCTCCTGACGCACGAAACACGTCCGTGGACCCACGTAGGTGCTCCCTCTTAGGCAAATCGCTCTCCCTCCGCCCCGGCGCCATTCCCCTCTTCTCCCCGCCGGCGTCGGCCGCCGTCGTAATCCGCCGCCTCCGGCCTTTCTCCGGCGGATCCGAGCCGTTGGCTCGCTCCCTCTCTCTCCCCTCTCCGCTCCGGTGCCTTTCCCCTCACCGAACTTGCGCGGCGCCGTCCCGAGCTCCTCCGCTGTCGCACGCCGTCGATCTCGGCCCCCCCTTCGTCCTCCTCCCGTCGGCCTCGGTGGCAGCCACGTCGGCGCCACACGAGCGCCGACTTCCTCGCTCCCTCCGTGCGCCTAGCTCGCGTGAACCGGGCCGCTGATAAGCGGGTCCCGCCCTAGCGCCCGCACGGGTGGACCTCGGTCCACCGGTCTGGCCGCCCGCGTGGGCCGCGCCTTGCCTCGGCCCACTCGGCCTCCCCTTCTCTCCGGCCCAGTCGGCTCCCTCTCCGCCCCGCGCGCTCCACCCGGCCTTGGGCCGTCCTTCCCGCGCACCGGCCCGCTCACTCGGCCGCACCCGCGCTCGCTCGTTGGGTCGCGCCACTCGGCCTCCGGCCCATCAATCTCCCCCGCGCGCCACTCGACCTTGGGCCTTCCCTCCCGCGCGCCGGCCATGTAGCGCGGCCGCGCGCCGAATCCTTCCATTAAAAGTCCAATTCAAGTCCCCCTTTTCTTTTTCTTTTTCAAGGGAATTAATACTTCCTTTTCCTTTAGACAGAAAATCATTTAATCTTAGGAAATTCGTATCTTCTCAACCGTTCGTCCGATTGACTCCGTTCAACTTCCAAAATTCCTCAAAAATCGAGATCTATCTAATGGCACGCTTAGTGGTCATTAATAGGGCTTCCTTTTTAACTTTGTGTTGAGTCGCCTCGTTTCGCGTGTAGCTTCGGAGCCAGAAGACTCGTAGTGTGCGGATTTCGAGGAAGAAGCTCAAGATCTCGAGCAAGGCAAGTCACCTTTGATCAATTGAACCCATAATTTGAAATTAAGTATTTTCTTTTGCAAAGTATGCATTCTTTAGGTTACACTCGACACTTTGGCCTCGGTTTGTAATACAACCGACAGGCCCTACCCAATTACTGCATTTAACCTCCTTGATTATTGAATACCCTAACACCCCCTTGTCACCCTTCCGGTGAGGTCTCGATATTCGCACCCCGCGTACGAATATCAAGGCTCCCCCTCTCAAATTTAAAATGATCAACTGGGTAAAACTTGAGTTTACAAAATGCTTGGAAAACCCGACATTTGGGTCAGTGCCTTGAAAATAAAGTGAGTTTCCAAAACTCGCTGTGCGGGAGACGTACTGGAGGTACGGTCTTCCCGTTCTCGCCCTAAGGACCGTTTCCTTGGGAATTACATCCGAGCATATGTCAAGTACGACCACATGGGTGATATGGGACACCCTTGGCTGAGTAACTAGCTAGGCCAGGGAAATCTTGATGCCAAGGGACAAGTGGATTCGCCGGGGTGGTGTCGGGGAGGACCCCTGGGCTTCCTGGCACAGTATGGTCTGGGACCTAACCTGGTGTTGGTCTGTGGGACCTCTCCCGTTGGCATAAGATGACCCTGAGTCGGCTTTCGAAATGCCTTGTCGTGAAAGCCTCAAGGTCGCTAGACGTGGCTGTGATGCACGGGCTGGGTGACCCGGGATTAGTAACGTCGTGTGGGTAAAGTGTACCCCCTCTGCAGAGATTAACAACTGTTCGAACAGCCGTGCCCACGGTCATGGGCGGATGTGAGGTGATTCCGTAGCGTAGTTTTGTTTACTACTTTGTGAACTGCTGTTGGTGTGAGAAATCTGTTCAGTGGTTGACTTATGGCTGTTGGTACAGCCGGTGTCGGTGAACGATTGGCAGGGAGCCTTTCGTGCCGACAGAATCAATCTATACCTTTCGCTGCTCCGGCCGGATGAGACGCACTCTCTCGTCCATGTCGTTGAGAAGCACTCACTTAGATCTTCTGAAAGTCTTAAACTAAAATCGAATGCGAAAACTAACTGGCTCTCCTTTGAAGCTTGCATCAAACACTTAATTCCCTTGACTTGCTGAGTACTCCCGTACTCACCCTTGCTCTATATAAATAACCCCCCCAGTTCTCGAAGGCGAAGAAGTGGATCCAGCTGAAGAAGAGTTCTTCCAGGAGCAAGCAGACTACGAGCTGTAGTAGGGTTTCGGCCTTTCCCCAAGGCTTTGCTTGTGGCTTAGGGCTAATCTCCGCCTCTCCGCTTCCACCTTTTTGTACTGCTGTTGCGAACTTGGGGTCTATCCGCAGTTCCAACCTTGATTGTAATTTGGATCGTCTTACTCTGGTCATCGTTCGGGGCTAGTTGGGGCGTGACATTACGGTAGCATAAGATACATGACATATTACACAACTCAAATCACAAAATGTACTACTATCGAATACACTAGTATAATACTAGGTACAAGATACAGGTGTCAGAAATTAGACAGCTCGGCTAGAATAATGCAATTTTCATATTTTTTATGCCTTAACTAGAGAAAATAAGTGTAGTTCGACAGCAAAAAGGTTATGCTCTTTCAGAAGGAGTTCAGTATTTCTAGGCAAGAAGCCGTTAATTTGTAACTTGTTCTGCTACTTCAATAACTAAATTGCCAAGTTACTAACAATTACACAAGCCTTGGTTTGTCTACACAATTATTCTAGGGAGCATGAGATTACAGGATGGCCCTGTGAATGACACTGCAACAGTAGTAAAAGTGAAAGAAATAACAAGATCACAGTTTCAAGTTCAAGTAAGAGTAAAGATTATAGCACCAGGACCAAAAAAAAAAAGGAAAAAGTTTCAGCGTTATGCCCTATCCACTTGATAGACAAGGCCACAGATGAGGACAAACCAATCTCTCTTCTAGGTAGAGGGTAATTTGAGGCTTGTCTAGATTAAAGAAAAATCCACTGCCAAGTCTGCTGAACACTTGTTAGCAGTTTCACTTTCACATCCTACTACTTAGAGCACCAAAATCTCCTGATCAATTAAGCATGAAACACATCACAATCCAAGGGCGGCAAGGCATGGTCAACTGATTTGTCTTTTAAGATCTGCAACAAAAAAAAAATCTATTTCTTGTTTCAGAATTCGGACAGGATATAACTGAAAGACGAGACTAGAAAGGCGGCAGAAAATAATAGTCTAATATATGCAAGAGTACATTGAACTTTGAAAGGTACCAAAGAACATCTCAATCACTTGCAAAGCCTAGGTACCTTTTTTTTTTTTTGAAAACAAGGCTTTTATTTCATTAGAAACATAATACATAGGATATCATACAATTAAGAGAAGTGAAGTCACACTGCAGACTTCCAGCATGACAGTTCCTAGTAGGATAAGCAATATGCGAAATGTTTTGACAATTGATAACTGAGGTTGACGAATGATGCAGTCTAGCTTATTTAGCCATTTTGTCAGCAACTTTGTTGATTTCCCTCGGAATCCAAGCCACCTGCAGGAGGTTGTCTGGAATGTCTCTTTGAATTTGGCTCCAGAGAGGCCTAAGACTCCAATGACCTGGATCTCTGTCGAAGTCCTTCTTGATTGTAACAGCAATTGTAGCGTTGTCTGTTAGGAAGCATGTCTGCAAGATTGAAAAATTTGGCAATCTCCATTGCTAATTGCAACGCCACTAGCTCTGCCTGCAAAGGGGAATGAGCCACCTTGCTTGTGGCTTTGATGAAAATAGCATTATGTGTTATCGGCATGTGAAAGAAGATACCTATGCCAGAAAAATTATTTTCCTAGGCTGCATCTATATAACATCTGTTACCATCAGGAATGTTTTCCATTCTTCTTTTGTTTGCCTCCTCTTGCTGCTCAACCTGCAATGTATAATTAGAGGAAAAGGAAGTGTATGAACTTATCATGGCCTCTGCAGCAAAACACACTTGAGTTGGCTCCTTTAGAATACCATGAAACTTCAAGTCATTTCTGGCCTTCCAAAGATGCCACATAGTAACTAGAGTTTTATGTATGGCAATCTTATTTGGACCATTTGAGGTAATATAAGCAATAATGTAAGCCAGGGAAATATTATCAGAGAAAATGTTAGTGGAAAGATTAGCTTCAGAAATTCTCCAAGTAAGTCTGCTGAAGGAGCAACCAAAGAAAAGATGAAAATCTGTTTCAGGTTGATTACATCTACAACAATTAGCAAAAATATCAGGGATTCTGTGATTTAACCTTTGAGCTGAAAGCAGAACCTCTCTCAGCAATCTCCAAGCAAAGACTTTAACCTTAGGAGGCGTGAGCTTGTCCTTCCAGATAGTTTTAATGACATTAATGACCTGTGGATTTACCTGTTGATAATTTAGGTTTTCTCCTTTCACAATCTCCTTGTAAGCACTCTTGGTATTGCAGATTCCATTGTAAGTGTGTTTCCAGCACAAATTATCTTCACCATTATTTTGAATTATCTGAACCTGCAAAATTTTGTGAACAGCTTGCTCTTCAAAAACTAAATTTAGTTTCTCTACATCCCAAGTCTTATTAGCTGTCCAGAGATCAGCCACAATAGCCGGCATTTGATTATGAACAGAATCTTTTTTTTTCGCCGGAAAGGCCGAAGGAGGCCATCCGAATATATTAAGAAGAAATAAAATTCCAAGAAAAAACGATAGAAACTGTCGAGGTCGGAAGTGCACCAAAGCGCATGACAAAAACCACGTGCTAACCACACAAACACGAACCACTGTGAGACGAACCTAGCACCAAAACGACCCCCGCTATGTCTGGCCGATCACTGCCGGGCGTACGACAAAACCACAAAGACGAGAACTCTGAAAAATGATGCCCCCATGGAGGTCACGACATCAAAGACTCCACCATCGCCCATCTAAAGAAGATGTGGTTTTCACCCAGAGAAACTCAGCAAGAAAGAGAGGTAACCTCGACAGCGTCCCAAAGGGGGTTATGACGCTCGAAGGCGTAGCAGCTACCGGCCCGATGCACCACCAAGCGGGGCTTTCGCCTGGAACCCCTGCAATCTTGCTTGAATTTCGTCGCCCATCAACTCAGAGACCACCGCACAGGCAGTGGCAGCACGAGGCCTCCACCCCACCGCACCAGCGCTCCTCCGCCGGCCGACTTCCACACTTGCTGCTGTATCCTGTTGCCACCCTTGGAAATTGGCCCAGGCCTCCTCCGTCCCGCCACCCATCAGCCTCCTCGCCAGTTTTGCCCAAATGAGAACCCGGGACTGGACGGCGTCGCGTCGGCGGCCTGAGCTTCCCCCGCTAACCAGCTGCTGCCTGAATCCAACCTAGAAACTCCCCACGAAGAAGGGGAGGAGCTCCAGAAAGGGCGTGGGTGCCGACCGGCAACGAGGAAGACGACCCACCACCGCCAGCTCCCTTTGCATTACCATTGTTCCCTTGCGCCTTGCCTCTGGGCCTGCTCCAGCCACGCCGGCGCCGGCGTCACCACCGCCGTTCCCAACCTTCCGGCCGCCGCGCCGGCGCCGGCGCCACCACTGCCGCACCCAGCCGCCCTGCTGCCCGACCGCGGAGCCGTCCTGGCCACGCCTCCTCCGAGCAGGCCGCTCCACCGCCGCTGCTCCCCATCGCCCTGGCCACGCCACTCCATCGCCGGGCCGCCAACACCCCGTGGCCACCCGCGCCGGCCACGGACCGTCGCGCCGCGACCTTCCTCGTGCCGCCGCCGCCCCCGGGCTGCCACTGCACCATCCGGTCGTGGGAGGGCCAGATCCGGCCTTAGAGGCACTGGATCCACCGCCTCCCCATGTCGCCCTGCTGTCTCCGCCTCCGGCCGTGGTGGAAGACGTCGTCGTCTTCGCTCCGTCCTCCTCGCGCCGAGGTAGGCGCCGCCAAGTTGATTGGCCTCGCCGCCGCCTTCCCGGCTCGCCATCGGCTTTGCCGCCAGCGAGCTCCGGCGGCGGTGAGGTGGAGGAGTGGGTGGGGTTGAGGCGGTGCGGGCAGCTAGGGTTTCGCCCCGAGCCGCCCGCGCGCGAGTGACGCGGGGGTCGGGGTTGTGCAGCCTCCCATTATGAACAAAATCTAACTTGATGAAATTATGAATGTCAGAATCAAGATCACACCAAGGCTGACTCCAAATGGAACTTTACCTTCAGACAGTTGCCAAGTCACTGAATTTCTCAGGATTGTTCTTAGGCTTAGGATTTAGCTCCAGTAGACAGATTTGGAAGTATTTGAAGGAGCATTCCAAAAGGAAGTATTTTGAAAATATTTGCCTTCAAGAATTTGGGATACCTGGTCTTCAGAATTAGTTATCAACCTCCAGGCAGAAGTGAGAAGTAATCCTTTGTTCACTGCTTCTATATCCCTGATGCCTAAACCACCTTCTTGTACAGGTCTGCAAATGTCCTTCCATGACCTGAAGCATAAAGGTTTTTGTCATTCCCTTCCTGAACACCTGCCCACCAAAAGGTTCTGATGATCGAAGTTAATTTGGAGATTAGTTTTTGGGAAGGAGAGTGGTGGCCATGTAATAGACAGGCAAGGAAGAAAACACAGACTATTAGAGCTAGCCTTCCTGCATGAGAGAGCTTGTTAGCTTTCAGAGTGGTTAGTTTAGCCTTAAACTTCTCAATAATAAAATTATAGACAGCAGCTTTGTTTCTATTAGTAACAAAGAGAGGATGGCCCAGATGTTTGGAATTACAGTCAATGGTAGCAACAGGAAAAATATTTGTGATGCAATTGTTAAGATATAAAGAAGTGTGTTTGCTAAAAAGGATACCAGATTTGTCCCAGTTTGGAGTCTGTCCTGATTTCTGACAAAAGTCATCAATGATTTGCTTGATTTGTTCAGCTTCCTCTTCAGTAGCAGTACCTGTAATAATAAGATCATATGCAGAGGAGAGAGTGAATGGTAGGCCCCACATTACTTAACTTTATACCTTTCAGCTGGTTGTTGGCCAAGGCTTCATTTAATTGTTCAGAGAGTTCACTTAGAGCTAACACAGAAAGGTAAGGGGAGAGAGGACAACCTTGACGAATACTCCTATTGGCATTAAAAGCACCATATGATTGGCCATTTATATTAACAGCAAAAGAAGAATATTTGATACAGGAGAGGACAAGATTAATGAAATTGCGATGAAAACCTTTACTTTGGAGAGCTGCAGCAATGAAGTCCCATTCCTGCCTGTCGAAGGCTTTAGAAAGATCAATTTTGAGCAAGAAAGCATTATGTTTATAAGAATTGAGACTAAAAGAGTGAACAATTTCTTGAGCAATTATGATATTATTAGCAATTCTTTTGTTAGGGATGAAAGCACTTTGGGATTGACAAATTAGATCAGGGAGCTTACCTTTGATTATGTTGGCAATGGATTTGGCTATTATTTTGTAAGGGACATTGCAGAGACTAATGGGAAGTCAGTAGGAGAAGCAGGCCTGTTCTTTTTTGGAATGAGGAATATATTTGTTTTGTTAAGTTCAGGAGGTAGATTACCTGTTTGGTAGAAATCTTCAATGAGGGCTATTAAATCTCCTTTGATCCAACTCCAGGCAGCTTTGAAGAAAGCTGCATTAAGACCATCTGGGTCTGGAGAAGCATTTTTCTTCATGCTTTTAATGATCTGCCAAATTTCCTCTTCATCAGGGCAATTTCCATCTGTGTCCTCTTCTGTTTCTTCTGTTGGAGTGTATAAGCTTTCGCTGTTTTGTCTATCTGCACAGAAAAGATGAGAAAAGTAATATATGAAAACAGTGGCAATGTCATCAGGATTAGTGAGTAAATGGCCCTCAGAAATTATGGAGGATATTCTATTTTTCCTTCTTCTCTTTATGACAGCCTGCTGAAAAAGGAAGTATTTCTATCTCCATTCCATCTTGAACCCAGTACTTTGCCCTCTGCCTGTGAAAGTCAGCCAATTTTTGCATCAAGGAATCATGTTTAACAAATAAATCTCTCTCCTTGTCAGAAAGATTTTGCCTCTCAATTGAACTTTGATCCTGCAAAATGTCTTCTTCTATACTTGCAATTTGTTGCTGAAGAGGCTTTTTCTTCTTGCTCCATTTCGTCAGATTAAGACCCAAGCTTCTGGATTTGGTGACAAAGTTACCCACAGCATGATTGTTCCAACTATTTTTTGCAAAATCATGAAAGTCTTCCTCCAATAACCTCCAAATTTAAAATTTAAAGAATTTCTTAGGTTTTCTAAAATTAGGATTCAAAAGGATAAGAATGGGAGCATGATCACCATAAATTAAAGGAAGATGATAAACAATAGTATTAGAAAAAACAGAGCACCAATCAACATTAGCAAGGCATCTGTCAAGTCTTTCATAGATCACATCCTTACCTCTTCTCTTATCGGTCCGAGTATAAGCAGGGCCATTGTAGCCCATATCAATTAAGTCCAGATTTCTCATGTGATTATGGTCAGGAGGATTACAACCAAAAGGACTGGTGACCTAAGGTCCAAGTCATACCACAAAGTCCAAATTTCCAGATAAAATATTTGCCCATTTCAGCTAATGCTGTGGGAGACTAGGTAAGGGAAGCTGAATCATGCATGCCATCATGTAGAGGCCCCATTCTAGAGAAAGCTTGCCTGGTAGTGCTGAAGATTTTTGTCGTTTGCATCGAGTAAACATAACCGGCCTCTTTGCTGGAAACATCATGCTTGCTTACATTAATTCCCTATTATACCACTTCCATTCTTAATAGGATCAAACAAAGTAAAATAAAGCTATGTCTGTAAAACATGATCAGAAACTCCATGATTTGAGATATGTTCATTGGAATGGTAACCTTGCTCGGATGGGATGTAAGGAGATTATGCTGTGTCCATCGGAATTGGTTGGGAAATTAGAACTAAAAAAATCCCTACGTACGCATGCATATCCGAAGGGGCTATATATTCATCCGAACAAACACCTAAGGCCTAGCCATAAAATCAACGACCTAGGCCGAAATTTGTGTACGACCAACAAAATAAATAAATCAACGCGAGCAACTGATCTGACTAAGTTACCACCTAAAACCGCCCGGCGATCGTCGTAGAGACAAGAGTAGGGAGCTTCTTCTCCAGCCTCCCATGTGCGGGCGCAGGGAGAAATTTAGGGTTAGGATTTGGTCGGCTGACTGAATCGTCGGAGGAGGGCGCATCTTTGGTCCCCGGAGAGCGAGGTTTTGCTAGTGGGGAGTAGATCACGCGCGTTAGCGTCCCCGGTGAGATGCCGGCCGGCGACTGGCCGGAGCGCGCTGGTCGATTGGAAATGTGCAAGACTGTAGAGAGGGCTAATGCCATTCATCCAATATCTAACGGTGCAAGACAACGAAGCTTCAGCTTATCGATCGCAACCAAATTCTAATTTAATTTTAAAATCAATTTTAATATCTTCTCATTATAATTTATTTATTTTTACATTGTCTTTTAAATTAATAAGAATACATATATAAAAAGTTTTATTCATAAATTTTTTTAAGCCACTAATAAGCGTTATGTGTTACAATCAGGTTAAACGGTGAAAAATGACGTGTTAATATACAATGCTTTTGATTTTTGATATGCTTTTGACGACCCGTCTTATTAAAATGTTATTATCTAGTAGTATATATATTTTAAAAAATTAGAATAAGACAAATCAGCAAATGTACGTATTATCTAAAAATCAATGATATTATGTATTTAAAAAAACGGAGGTTCTGGTACATTTGTTATGTAGTTTGTTTCCAAACATCTTACAAATCCAATACAGCGCACGAATGAAAAACAAAATCAAGCTCCACAAAACACAATTAAATGCACAACTATTGTCACTCAGTCACTCCGTCCGTCACTCATGAACATAAAGATTGCAGGAAAAACATAACGACCATTTTGTGAGTGCCGAAGAGCATAATATGAGATGTAACAAACATAAACGGTTGTGACCTGTTATTTATCCATATGAGATCTCTGCAATTTAAAGGCAATGACAAATGAATTACATACTGTTAGGCAAAAAAATATGTGTATAATGTGGTTTCGATGCGGCTTATACTTGATACTGTTACGCACGCAGGACCCCATATTGATCGTTCAGTCGTTCACGAAGCTGAGGGGTTCCCTTGGATAAGTGCTAGTGCTGCTCTCGCAACAGAAGAAACGGGCTTACCGTGCTTACCAACTCCCACACCATTGTAGAACAGACTAAAATTCTCAAGTTTTCCTGCTGTCTTTGCCACATTCTTCAGTTCATCGGCTGCTCTAGAAGTCGACTGAAACAATCCTATGTTTCTGCCGTCGTTTTTCATCATCCAAATCATCAGTTCAATTGTAACTCTCCTTATCCCGGGAATATCAGTCGTAGGGGAGCGGTACGTTCCTAGTATCTTTGTAAGCTTCTCAACAAGTATGCCGTCGATGATGGGATGAGTACTATCATTTTCTTTAGGGGGATCACTCAATTTCTTGGAGGCGCAAATCTGCACTGCCAGGCCGACAAAGCTCTCAAGCACTTTGCCTTCTTCTGTCTTCAGTCCATCTCGATCACCACTTGTCTGCATAGATCACAAGCAAAAATATGAAGTTAATTATAAGGGCACTCCCAATGCAAAAACAAGATTGTTTCTATAGCATGCCACATCAGATATTTTACATATATGATGGAGATATGTAGAGGAAAGAGAAAAGTTGTTTATTAAGAAACAGCTCGGGTGGGAACTTCAAAGCTTCGTGAGGAGGAATAGTGATGAAGTAGCAAGATCTTGTTGCTTGTTTCTATCTTGTTGCTATGTTGAAGAAAAAATGCATTGAAATACTTGTTTCTATCTTGTTGCTAGATGACTTGACATTACTATTTAGAAAGGATAAAGTCATTTCTGCATTGGGTTGCACTAATTAAAGGGACTCTTATGCATGGAGAACATGATATCAACGATGAGAGCAACAAATGTGTTAACTGTTAAATACTTAAGTGGTGTAATCCATGCATGGAAGCACAAAGTTGCGATGGGAATTAAAGTTTGTGTTCTTGTACATTTGATGCATCTTGGATGTTTTCTGCATTCTTCTCAATCTCCTCTTTCTCCTCCATCTTATTTACCCCCGCTACAATTGCCTTCAAAACCTAAGAGAGAATTTCGACAACATTAGGATTGTAAGCTAAAGCACTTAATTTATCTGCCGTCAGCGTTACTCTGAGGAAATTATTAGTACAATAGTTGGCGAATATTACCACACAAAATAAATAATATATGGGACTATCTATATTCAGTTATTTATGTCACCATTTTTTTTATCAAAGAACATTCAAATTTTACAACTACTGTTTTACAGTAAAATTACTACAAAGTTATATATATTTATATATTTAATATAAATTTTATATACTTATAATATAAAGTTTATATATTTACACTGTAAATTTACTATATATTATTGTAGTACTCACTGGCGGAGAATTGGGACTAAAAACGGTTGATCACATACTTGATTCCCTAAAAGGAATACTAATAATGCATATTAACAAAGAGATAAAATGCAAAGAAAAAAAGGACTTAAGAGAAAAGAGCTGAGGGAGATAAAAATAGCCTTGTGCATGTGGGAGAGGTTGAAATCTAGCCGAAAATATATATGGTACCACTTTTTTTAAGCATATATAGACGTCAATGTATAAATGTTACTGGTTACGTTTGTTATCTACTGGACACTCTTTCAGTTTAATTTATTTTTTTCTTTACAACATCTAGAAATCAAATTTCACCAAACGTATTTGTGGAGTGATCTATATTATATAAATCTATCTTGTGGATTTTTTTTTGAATTTTAGTTGACTATTTAGATGATATGCGAGAAATGAGATGATATTCTCTCAAGGATGAAATCCATCTTCCGGTCATATCAATGTACAGTAGCTCATAAGTCATCGTTTTTTTTTGAGCGAATATGAGTTCTAAGAAACAACCTAAATGGTACATTAATGGTTTACTATATAAAAATGGAGTCAAAAAATATATACTCCCTCTATTTTATATTATTAGTCATTTTGATATTTTTTATAGTCAAATTTTTTTAAGTTTGATCAAGTTTATAGAAAAATATAACAACATTTCCATCGCAAAACAGATATATTATCAAAATATATTCAACATTAGATTTAATAAAAATAATTTAGTATTATAGATGTTACTAAATTTTTTTATAAACTTGATCAAACCTAGAGAAGTTTGATTAAAAAAGTCAAAGTGACTTATAAATGAAAAGGAGTGAGTATATTTTTACACGAGTATAAATGACTGATAAGATCCCCTTTGGAATGCAAGATTCTCATATGAACATAAAAAAAAGTAGGATTGAACTGCACTTGCACCTCAAATTCTATGGATGGAAAAAACACAAGAAAATTAAAGAACGATCATTTGGATGAAGCACAGAAAAACACATGTTTCACAAAAGAAAGATATGCATGAATGATTTTTTTTAAGAGGTCATGTTAAAATTCCTCCGAGGCTCCTATATTTTGAGTCAATCCAAACAAATTTCGTAGGATTTTTTATAGCTATTCCTTTAGACCTTCTTTGAAACACAGGATTATAAAAATATAGTAATAGTACAAAAAGACGTAGGAATAGAATGTTATTTCCATTGAATTCCTACCAAAATTGAAAAGACAGGAAAGTCTCAAAAATATTGTTTGATTGAAACACTGGAGAAACATAGGAATTTTGAGTCAGGGAAAGAAGACAACATGAGGTAGAGCCTCCTGCTTATTTTCCTTCAAAACCTCTATATAATCATTTGCTTCAAAAGCCTTCTTAGGAATTTTTCTTATAGGATTGCAATATTTCATATTTTCTTTATTTTTCCTATGAATGGCGGCCTGAATCCTAATTAAGGACCACTCCATGAGCACTTTATTTGGAAGGAGCCCTAAATAAAACCAAGTCCCAAGTAAGAAATAAGCACAAACTTTGAAACAGCAAGTTGATATCAATTGGTTGAGAACAGTTGGCAGTTGATGAGCATGCATGAACAAGGGAAAAAATCAGAGCAGTTACCTCTGGCAGTGCATTGTCGATGACCTTCATCAGGTGAGGTCGATCTGTATACTCTGTTCCCATGTAAGCACGCAGGTTGCGCAGGAGTTTTGCGGCCATACCTCTTCTCTGCATTGAACCGGACTCGGACAGCAAGCTGTTGACAAGTTGCTGCATCTGTTGGTCATCAATTTCTCCCAGGACGGCGATCACGCTGCTGCTTTTGCGATCCATTGTAAGTAGAAGCAGCGCTTCAGCAGCAGCAGCAGCAGCAGCAGCAGCAGCATCCGGTTGCTGCTGCTCCGAGTCCGAGGTGGCGGAGAGTAGCAAGAAACAGCTGGCAGCATTAACTAGCGTTCTGATGATCTCAGGCGTGTTTCCAACCTGCTCCCTTGCCGTGTCATCCAACGCACAGCAAGCGATGATCTTCATCATCATCATTCGGTCGCCATGCTCCTTGATCATCGTCTTCCAGTTGTCGCTGCCGTTGCTTATGGTGAGTAATTCCGCAAGGCCGCGCTTTAGCTGGTTGCCAGCTTCACCGCCAATGGCGACCAGCTTGTGCGGTAGAGAAAGTGACATGGAAAGGATTATTTCTGGTTGAATTTCTTCTTGTTGATGGATTATAATTTGGTCATGACGACGATGAGCAAGGCAAGAATTGGCAAAGTCAATGAGCTTGGAAAGTAGGTTGTCAGCTTCTTCCATGGCGAAGCGATGGTTGTGTGGGTTGTCCATGAGTTTGTCGATGATGGAGAGGCCAAACCAGGCGTACTCCAAGTCTCCGTCACTCCTCTCTTGAAGCAAGGAAGACGTGAAGTTCAGCAAGCCCTGGACAGTCCCGGCGAGGAGGGTGGGAGCAAGGGAGAGCAGTATGCTGGCGGCGGGGCCCTTGAGGTGTTGGCCATCTCCCTCGTAGGCGAGCATCCTGACAAGCCTGTCAATGGTCTCAGAAGAATTGAGAAGGCTGTCAGGTGCCAGCACCCTGTACCTGGGCTCCGCGAGGATGTCGTCGATGGCACGGACGCCGACGAGCTGGTCGGCGATGGAGTCAGACCTCACAAGCCCCATGGCGTAGGCTAGGAAGTCCATGTTGAGTGCATCGCGGACGTTGCCGTCGATGCAGAGCTTGAAGTTGTTGTTGCTGTAGCGGGCAAGTGCGGCACGGCTGGAGATCCCCAGCTTGTACTTGGAGATGATCTGCCTGCTCACCGCTACGATTCCATATACGTTGATCAACGAGCGCAGGAAGGAGGAGGAGCCCTGGGCGAGGACGAGGCCGTAGAAGATGTTGAGCGACCGCCTGATGTTGCTGTGGTCGGGGTGGCCCTGGAACTCCGGGTCCACGTAATCTTGCTTGCTTAGACGCAAGCTGGGGAGCGCGACGAGGGCGGTCGCAGCGAAGAGCCTCGCCATGGTCATGGCTACGAACATGAGGTACCCAAACCAATTGCTCCCAGAGCAACGCACACTACTGTAATGAAATTGAAAAAGAAAAACATTGTATTTTTCTTCTAGGGGTAAATTTCTTGTTTCTTTCCATTTATTTAATTACTCTATGGATACATCTTCGATGACCCCATAATAATTTTAAAATTAAGTATGGACATGAGAGTATTTTACTTTGTACATAATATTATTATTAGGTGCTTTAGGTACCCATCGGTTGTAATGGATCTACGATGGGTGTATGAAGCGGATCCTGACTCTATGGAGTACATCAGGGGAGTAACGTCTCGTCGATGTGGCGACGAGCATAAAATCAGTAAATGCGCCGAATTATTTATGGTGTCCATGCTTCGATTGCAAGAAAGACACAAAATTTTTGGTGCAATAGGTCCATACACATCTACTTATAATGAGTTTTATGCCAAAGTTTAGATGTCATGAGTTTCTTGGTGAATAGGAGAAAGGCGAGGAAGTGCAGGCAATAGTGACGTGTCGAATGAGGATGTTGGCTATGAGCAGGATGTCCAAATGTGCATTGATCACAGTGAAGCTGATCTAAATCAAATGCTATGTGATGGGGAGTGATGAGGACACAACTAGCTCGGATATAACCATGACTACCTTGTGTATTAATCAGCCAAAGGTTAACCAGTTCTACATAAGATTTACTTGTTATATTTTTGAACATACGTTGCTACACAATGAGTTTTGTTTGTTTTCGTTTACAGAGGTACTTGCTTGGATGAAGGAAAAGAAGCCGAGCATAATGAATGCATGGAATATCAAAGAAGTTGATTGGGGACCAAACCAAGACCTTCTCCAAGTCGACTTCAGGTGCAATTCGGAGTCCAGGACCAGTCTGCACTAAAACGGGCACCCAGGTCGCATACGTGCTCGGATCTTTATATGGATGGAAAGCTAAGAAGATAACCTTTCCAATGGTTCTGGTCCCATGTCCAAATTCATTATGAGTCATCGGGAATTGACCGAACAAGTTGATGTTCAGAGTCTGTCCCGGCGCTGCGACGCCGTATTTGGGCCTTTGGGCCGTGTATCGTGTTGGAGCCCATTAGGGTTGCATCAAGGGGTGCTTGCACGACCCTAAACTTCATATATCAGTAGCCGTCGCTATCTTTAGGTTTTGGGTTTTGCTTAGATTAATCTGTCAAGAACAGTTTCGCCGCTAGATCGGTTTGTAAGACCCCAACTTGTGAGCTTAATCATTCATCTGCAATTTTGGTTGTATTCTATCTCATTCTTGTTTGTGTTCTTCGATTGGCAAACAGGGAATAGCCTTCTCGGCGAGGTCACCCGCGTTTCGACACGGGTGATAACCAGAGGAGACGTGGTGCTGCGATTGCAGGGCTCAAGAGCGTGCGCGTTCAAGAAGCCGGATCGATTTGTGTCACGACTCCGTCCAAATCGTTGTTTATCAGAACCTTTCGGAAGGTCAGGAACTCTAGTGCACATCAGGGAGAGTGCTTACATTGATGTAAAGGACTCAAAAACTCCACTTTACAATGGTTGTAAGGTGAAGCACAACAAGTTACATGTGGTACTATTTCTACTTCACTTAAAGGCAAGCAATGGATGGTCAGATAAGAGTTTTACTAAGTTGCTACTGCTGTTGACAGAAATTCTTCCAGCAGGTAATATCTTGCCGGAAACAACGTGCCAATCAAAGTAAATTGTCTGTCCCCTAGGCCTTGAAGTACAGAAAATTCACGCTTGTCAAAATGATTGCACACTGTACCGGGGTGAGTATGCGGATTTGGATCAATGTCCGGTGTGCAAGGAATCAAGACATAATTGTGAAAGTGGTGATGGCGATGGTGGAACTATGTAACGCCCGTTTTGTCGCGGCGTTAGCGGGAAAACTAATTTGCTAAAAACCCTATTTGCGAAAGTTTGCTCTTCGGTTGAGTCTTGTCGTGTGCCAAGGTCTCGTGTTTCCCCTCTCGTCCCAATCCCGGAGAAATCCGCGAAATCGGATTTCAAATCCGAGCCCTCTAACTCCCTCTCTTTCTCTCTCCGGTAAAGTCCACTTTATGTCCCTCTGCCCTCAGGCCGATTCCCTCTCGGCCTGCTCACTCCTTGTGAGCCCCCGGTTTTTATACCGGAAACCCCATGTGTATTACAATACCATTCCCTGGATTAGTAGATGGTACACACATGGCATAGTTGTATATCACAAGCTGACATCGTCATACAGGTCTTACAATCTATTAATAATACAAGGATAGCCCAAATGGGATCCGAATAGACCAAGCATGGTCGACAACAACACAAAATACCAACACAAATAAATGAGGTAGCGGAAGCGAAGCAGCAGCGGTCCATTTTATCCCACACGCATCGACTGGTGAACCTAGGTCCCTATTCCGTCGTCCTTGGTAACTCCTTACCAGCATAGCACATGCACAGATCGACACCAACACCTTTTTCTAAAAAATTTAAATAAGCAAGAGTGAGTACCAACCGTACTCAGCAAGCCACTACTACAGAATGCATATAATGTTTATAGGGGTTCAAGAATGGCTTGGTTTATTTGTATAAAGCTAGTTTTCACAAATTATTTCACAAACCTATGCCATAACTGTTTTAACTGAAAACCACGTTAAGTTGAAGTTGTCATTAACCTGCAAGGGTTCATCCACCTTCCCCAAGCCTCGCTTGGTCCGGTTTACCCTCGCATCCAATTTCCATAGTTTTAACCACTACGACCTTTTTGCACATCAGGCAAGGTCACACCTTCCATACCCATCATATTTTAAGCAATATTACAAATTGACGAGGCTAGTCAAGAGTAATGCAAGTCCCGACGCTCATTAACCGCGAGCACGGCTATTCGAATAGTTTAATTTACTCACGCTGCAGCGGATGTACGCTTTTAATCCCACACTCCGTGACGCACCCAACACATGAGACTTGTCACGGCCCGGTTTTTCAGTTACCCTCGCATGGCGGCACCCGCTCCAAGGACTATGAATCCCCATTGCACCCCCGGCGCCACATTCCTACCTCGAGCCGGTTGTGAGGGGAGTCCTGGCGCTCCCGAGATTGAAGGTTACATTATACATATATAAAGCTTGACGTCATTAAACCACACACTTCCACATTTCCATACCGATATCCAGAACCTACCATGTTTGGGGTGCCACCCCACGAGAATAATCTAGTCCACCGGGTCTAACCCCACTCAAGAAGTGTGGTCGTACTCGGTTCGTTTCCTGCTTAGTTTCTTGACTCGGTCCTTAACTGACCAGGGTAGGCGGCTTACCGTTCCCAGAACCACCCATATTCTATCTGTACCGCCCCAGTCGAAATCACTTTTGTTTAATTAAGTTTTTGGGTTTTTGTAAATGTTTTCATGCTGTGGGTGGCGCTTATGTCTCCACCCGATCTCTATCAATCACTCCCATCGAGTGATCAGTATAACCACATCCACATATCCCACATATGGAGTGTATAACGTCTATGTAAGCAGGGCTAAGCAGTGAGTAAATAATCACGCGTAGAGTAATATACTCAGGTAACAAAGGTGTGTAAATACATAAGGATAAACAATATCAAAGGTAAGGCTTGAGCAAATGTAGGTACGCATTTTATAATTAGCATGCAATTTTATTTGTAATCAACACATTTATAAAAATAGGATCAACATGTTCGAGGAAGGGGGCGTAGTGACTTGCCTTGCTCAATTGGGGGTTCGTTCTCAATTAGCTCAGTTTCTTCCTTGCAGACGTACCCTGTCCGGTTGAATACTAACGTCACAAACTACTCGCTAACACAAAAGAGCCAAAAATTCCAGAACAATCAAAAAAATAAACCAAACCAGTGCCATTGCGTAGATCTTGATTTTAGAAAGATTTTGATGAAAGTTTTGTTCAAATCCGACTTAAAACGGGGAAGATACGGAATTCGAAAGATGGGAAAAGTTTTAAAACAAAGAAAAGGAAAAAGGTTTGACAGGTGGGACCGTCCTTACGTCCTCACGTACAGGTTTTGTTTTTAAAAGGGTGTGTGCATGGTGAGGTGAAAGGCTTGGGCGAGCTGCAAGCATGCATGCATATGCATACACACGGCCAGCTAGCTGCATGCATATGAGCTGCTTGCATGCATGCACACGTACAGCCAGCTGGCTGTATGGCGCATGCATGGCCGGCGGCACAGCGGCGATAGCTACGGAGGGCGGCCGCGCAAGGAACGGGTATGGTGTTGTGCCTCATGACGTCACCGTGCCGCGGCAACAACGGTGGTAAGGCAACAAAAGCAAGAGGAAGAGCAGGAGAGGAGCTCACCTTGCGGCAGCCGAGTAGCGGCACTCCGAGCGGCGGTCTTCGCACGAAACTATGGTCGTCGATGTACTGCCTGGGGGACGGTCGACCCGCGGATCGTCCTCGCACACCACGTGTTTGATCGGTGGCAACAAACGAACACACAGCATTAAGGAGTAAATGTTAACGGGTTAGTGCAAGTTAGGGGTTAGGGGTTAGCGAGTTAGAGGTCAGTGAGTCAGTAAGTTAGAGTGTCAGTGGGTTAGTGAGTCAATGGGTCAAATGTTAGATGTTAGAGGTTAGCCGTTCAATAAGTTAGTCGTTCTCGAGGTTCAGATGACAGCGCGGCGCGCGGCGACGTTGTCGCTGAAAGCAGTACCGTGAAGGAGCATTAGATTTTATCTTGTTATTACCAACCCAACAGGAATGAATGGCTTGGGGAGGCAAGATGGACTTCAATAGAGGGGGTTGGGTGAGTAGAGGGATATATGTTAGACTTTGGTGAGGAGGATGGCTTGTTGGTGGACTTCGGCCCGAGGAACAAGAGGAATGTAACATGGACTTGTGGATAGGTTGTAAGGCTGTTTGGCCTAATGAGGTAGGGGGAGGCGTTGTAGACTTCTTGGTGGACTTTATGTGCTTCGGCCCGACAAAGAAGAGAGACGTGATTTAGACTTTTTGGAAGTCCGTGGTCAATGGGTGGCCCATGGAGAGAGGTAATAATACGTGGGGCCCACTGGTGGGTCCCACCTCCTATTTCCTCTTTCTCTTTCTTTTTTTTCTTACTTTTTCCCTTTCCTTCTTCTCTCTCCTTATCCTTTCCTTCTCTCTCCTTCTTCCTTTCTCTCTCTCTCTTTTCTCTTCTTCTGCTGCTGCTTCCTGGTAGGAGAGGAGGGTGCCTAGCGGGAGGGGGCCGACGGCTGGGGGAGGCGGCCGGCCGGGCGACGGCACGGCACGGCCGGCGGAGCGGCGCCGGCGTGCGGCCAGGGACAGCGTGCAGGCGCGGCGCGGCCGGGGATGGCGCGCGGGCGTGGTGCGACGGCAGGGAGCGGCGTCGGCCGGCTCGGCAGCGTGCCGCCAGGCGGCGGCCGGGCAGGAGGAGGCCGAGGGCGACGGCGCGCGACACGGCCGGGGTGGCGCGTGCGGCAGTGCTGTGGGTGGGTCGACGACGTCGCGGCTCACGCGGCCATGACCCGAGGCGGCGCGCGACCGGGGCAGCGGCGGCTTCTGCTGGGGCGGCACCGGCCGAGGCGGCGTCAGGGCAGGAGGGGAGGGCGCCGGTGGCTCGGGGTGGCGTCGGCGTCCCGGGGCAGTGCCGGCCGAGGCGGCTCGGCGCACTGCAGGGGCGGCCCTGGCTTGGTCCGGGCGACGTTGGCCAGGGCGACGCACACCGCGGCATGGAGGAGGCCGGGGCGGCCTAGGACGGCTTGGGTGCCAGTCGAGCGCGACGCGGCACTACGAGGACGACGTCGGCCGGGGGATTGGCCGAACGACAAGCGGCTCGGCCGAACGACGACGACGTTCGGCCTGTCGGGTGCCGGCATTTGGCTTGGAGGCTGAGGAGGACGACGATGGGGCAGTGGCTTTTATAGCCGTCGCGGCCGGCGGACGGCGACAAGGGCGGCTCGGCCGAGCGGGGCCGACGGTCCTGTTGGGCGGTCGTCGTCGACAGGGAGTTATAGCAGAGCGAGGACAATGGCCGGTGTGGCATGGGTGAGCTCGGTTCACACCTTTTGGCGTGGACGAGTGACACCGGCAAGCTCGTCGCGGTGCCATGGCGCACTGGACCGTATGCAGAAATGGTCGTATGCTCGGCGGAGAAGGCGGCGACGGTGCCTAACCATGCTTAGTGCACAGTGCAGGACGGTGCCTAATCTCCGATTTGCAGGGACGGTGCCTAACCATTGTTTTGCAGGGAGCTCAGGAAATAAAGAGTTGAAGGACGTGTGCATGCATGCATGCTGGGAGAGTAATAGAGTTTGCTTGTTGCTGCCTTGTGTGTTGGAAGAAAAAGAAGTTTGCTTGTTGTTGTTCTGTGTATACAGGGAGGTAGATGAGTATTTTGGCTTGCAATGAATGGAGTGAGTAGAAAGGAAAATAATTTAGAACTGGTAAAAATTGGATGAGCGATTTAGGACGCATTTCGGATTCCAAAATCCAAACACGAAGATTTTATTTGGAGAAAAGATGACTGGAGGAAAAACTCGGCTTCTGCAGGTTCCATCGGTTCACGATTAAATTCGACGAGAGAAATGGCCATCGAATTTTGATATGTATCTGCACAAAAATATTTGTTGGCGGTAGGATTCCGGAAACAAATATTGCTAGGATCTCCGGATGGAAGAAAAATTATTTGGAAAGATATTTTGGAGGGAAAAGAAATGTGAGTCCACAAGGAAAGAATTAATTAAGATCTTTGGCACATAATCCTAAGTACACTCAAAGAACCAAATTTTTGAAAATAGGTTTTTAATAAAATAAAATTTTTTTCGACGGGCGAAAATCAGGGTGTTACACTCCTCCTCCTCCTCTCCTTCCCGGGCCGCCGTCGGCCCAGTCCTCCCCCCCGTTGGCCGTCGCCCTCTCCTCTGCCCTCTCCCCGAGCCACCGTTGCCGCCGTCGCACCGCACCGTCGCCGGCCGCCGTCGCTCCCCCGCGGCCCGATCCGAGCCGTTGGCTCGATTCCCCTCTCTCCCCTCTCGCTCCGGCGCCGCTCCCCTTCACCGGTCTCGCGCCGCGCCGCCCGATGGCTCCGCCGCTGCCGCACGCCGTTGATCCCGGCTTCCCCTTCCCTTTCCGCCACCGGCCTCCGTGGCTGGCACATAGGCGCCACGCGAGCGCCAGCCGGCACGTCCCCTTCCGCCTGCCGGCCTCCGTGGCTGTCACATAGGCGCCACGCGAGCGCCAGCCGGTGCGCCCCGTTCGGCCCCCTCGGGCCACTCGGCCTTCCTCTCCGCTTGGCCCCGATCGGCCCAATCGGCCTCCGCCCCCGCATCGGCCGCTAGGCCCATCGGCCCCCTCGGGCCACTCGGCCTTTCTCTCCGCTCGGCCCAGTCGGCCTCAGGCCACTCGGTCCCTCACCCCTCCTTGGCCCACTCGGCCTCCGTGCCAGTCGGCCCGAGTCACTCGGTAAGGCCAGTCGGCCCCGAGTCACTCGGGAGCCCAGTCGGCCCCGAGTCACTCGGGAGGCCGGACCAGGCCGCGCCACTCGGTTGTGGGCCGACTCTCTCGGACCGTTGGCCCATCCATTCGGCCCCCGCGCCCGAATCGGCCTTGGGCCGAGTCCTTTCCAAAACAAGTCCAATTCACGTCCCTCTTTTCTTTTTCTTTTTCCAGGGAATTAATAATTCCTTTTCCTTTAGACAAAAAATCCTTAAATCTTCGGAAGTACATATCTTCTCAACCGTTCATCCGTTTGACTCCGTTCAACTTCCAAAATTCCTCAAAAATCGAGATCTATCTATTGGCACGATTAGTGGTCTTTAATAGGGCTTCTTTTTGTCGCTTTGTTGAGTCGTCTCGTTTCGCGTGTAATCTCGAAGCCCGAAGACCCGCAGTGCGTGGATTTCGAGGAAGAAGCTCAAGATCTCGAGCAAGGCAAGTCACCTTTGATCAATTGAACCTATAATTTAAAATTAAGTATTTTGATTTCCGCAAACTATGCATGTTTAGGTTACACTTGACACTTGGCCTCGGTTTGCAATACAACCGGCAGGCCCTACCCACTTGTTGCATATACCCTCCTTGAATGTTGAATACCCTGACACCCTTGTCACCCCTCAGGTGAGACCTCGGTATCCGTATCTCATGTACGAATATCAAGACTCCCCTCCAAATTTAAAATTGATCACCTGGGTAAAACTTGAGTTTACAAAATGCTTGGAAAACCCGACACTTGGGTCGGTGCCTTGAAAATAAAGTGAGTTTCTAAAACTCGCGGTATGGGAGACGTACTGGAGGTACGGTCTGCCCGTTCTCGCCCTAAGGACCGATTCCTTGGGAATTACATCCAAGCATATGTCAAGTACGACCACATGGGTGATATGGGACGCCCCTGGCTGAGTAATTAGCTAGGCCAGGGAAATCTTGATGCCAAGGGACAAGTGGATT
This sequence comes from Oryza officinalis, assembly GCA_008326285.1. Classification (NCBI taxonomy): domain Eukaryota; kingdom Viridiplantae; phylum Streptophyta; class Magnoliopsida; order Poales; family Poaceae; genus Oryza; species Oryza officinalis. Next base: position 3,637,562 of record BDMV01000011.1, on the reverse strand, counting down.
CGCCGGGGTGGTGTCGGGAAGGGCCCCTGGGCTTCCTGGCACAGTATGGTCTGGGACCTAACCTGGTGTTGGTCCGTGGGATCCCTCCCGTTGGCATAAGATGACCCTGAGTCGGCTTTCGAAATGCCTTGTCGTGAAAGCCTCAAGGTCGCCAGACGTGACTGAGAGTCACGGGCTGGGTGATTCGGGGTTAGTAACGTCGTGTGGGTAATGTGTACCCCCTCTGCAGAGGTTAACAACTGTTCGAACAGCCGTGCCCACGATCATGGGCGGATGTGAGGTGATTCCTTAGCGTAGTTTTGACAACTCTTTGTGAACTGCTGTTGGTGTGAGATTTCCCTTGTGTGCTTGGTTTAAGGCTGTCGGAGCAGCCGGAGTCGGTGACGATTGGCAGGGAGCCTCTCGTACTGATGTGTTGACTTGTGACTGTTGGAGCAGCCGGAGTCGGTGACGATTGGCAGGGAGCCTCTTGTACCGGCGTGTGTGAGTTGTGGCTGTTGGAGCAGCCGGGGTCGATAAACGATTGGCAGGGAGCCTCTCATGCCAACAAGAATCAATTGATACAATTTCACTGCTCTGGCCGGATGAGACGCACTTTCTCGTCCGTGCCATCGAGAAGCACTCACTTAGATGTCTCTGAAAATCTTAAACTAAAATCAATTGTGAAAAACAACCGGCCTTCCCTTGAAGCTTGCATTAAACACTTAATTTCCCCTGACTTGTTGAGTACCCCCGTACTCACCCTTGCTCTATATAATTAAATCCCCCCAGTTCTCGAAGATGAAGAGGTGGACCCTACTGATGAAGAGTTCTTCCAGGAGCAAGCTGTCTTCGAGCAGTAGTTGGGTTTCGGCCTTTCCCCAAGGCTTTGCTTGTGGCTTAGGGCTAGTCTCCGCTTTCCGATTCCACCTTTTTGTAGTGCAGTTGCGAACTCGGGTTCTGTCCGCAGTTCCAACCTTGGTTGTAATCCTACTCTTAATAAAGAGACCGCTGTTGTTGGGATATTCTATCTTCCTGTTGTACCAGCACTGTTTCCTGGGACTGGTACAGGCATACAGGTTAATTTGGATCGCCTTATACTGGCCTCCGTCCGGGGCTAGTTTGGGGCGTGACAGAAGATGGTATCAGAGCGCAGCTTTGGCCTTAGGACGAAACCCGACGTTAGATGACCATAAGGATGCTAAGTTCTAAAAAGCTATTTGCGAATAAGCTCGGTTCTTTTCTTCTTCTCTTACTCTGTTTACAAAATTGGTTACTGACTTCTCTTTCTTTTTCAAAATTGTAGATGGCAGTCAATGCCACCCACAGTTCCCACGGCGTTGGTGAGGGTCACCACGTCGACCAGCTGAGAGACCTCGCTGGCTTCCTTGGCTTCTCTTGTCCCGAGTACGCTGGGTACTCCGTGGACCGCTTCCCTCCCCGCTGTGAGCTGTCCGTGTACCTTTACCCCCGCGGAGGTACACACAGCACTGGCCTTCGCCCTCACCACTTCAACTTGGCTCGCCCCACGCTCCAGCTCGCGTACCAGGACCTCTCCTGGACTGCTCTGCGTCGCTTGGCCTACGACTTCCGTCGTCGCCTTGCAGGTTCGGCCTTCTGGCTGATCCTGCAGCTCCCTCCTGGCTGTGCAGACAGCCGCTACCCTTGCCCTTACCACGAGTCGCACCCTGCACTGACGCGCATGATGGAGCTTTCTGGCGCTCAGGCCACTCAGCACGACCTTCTCCTTGAGGCTTACCGCTCCTTGGCTCGCCGCTACGCCGCGCTGGAGGCCCGCCTTGCTGAGGAGGGTGTCACCTCCGTGGACACTACCTCCTGGGACTCTGGCCGCCTTTGCCGCTCCAGCCACCTGTCCTTCTACAGTTCATGTGGCTCTGCTCGCACTCCCAGTGGCCCACGCTCCCCCAGCCCGCGTGTGCCGTACTCGCCAGTTTACTCTCCCTACCCCCACCGTGCCAGCCCCTCCTACACCCCAGGTCACACCCTAGTCGTCAGCCGCCGTGGGCTCCGACTGATCCGCACCGCGCGAAAGCGCGTTGTGGGCTCCTCCACTGTGTTTCGTTTCGACTACCCAGCTCCTACCCCGCTAGCAGGCCGCCCTGCTGCCGGCCCTCGACAGGTTCCGCCGGTCCCTTCGCGTGCGCCGATCGACGTGTCCTCTTCAGACGAGCCGACCACCGGAGCCAGTCAGGCAGGAGAGCAGTAGAGTTCGTCTGCTGCAGGTGGAGTTCGTGTGCTAGACCTTTTGTACCGCCGCCAACTCTTTTGGAGTCGTGGCGAGGTAGTGTGTGAGTGTGTTGTGGTGGGTGTTGTTTGGTAGTCTGGATCTCTGAGGTGGTGTGCGTACAGTCAAGCTCGGCGCAGCTCTGTGACTTGTCCACACCCGTTGTTTTAGGTGCTTTCCGAGTTGAGAAAAGCTTTAGGACTAGTGTGTGCTTTCTTTGCTCGTTTACTTTCCTCCTTTTCTTTTTAAGTTCTGTTCTATCTTCTTACCCCGCCCCTTCTGGGAGATTAGATGGCTGCCCGTCCCCGTCGTGTGGCTCGTGCTCCCGCTCGGTTGGGTTACGAAACCCGCAGGGAAGAACCAGAATCGAAAAATGAGTCAGGAAATGAACCAGTTATTGCTCCAGCTCAGGCAGATCCTGCAGCAAACCGTGCACAGGACTTACCCCCGGCTCCCCAGCTTCAGGCAGATTACCAGCACATGATGGCAGTTCAGACTCAGATCTTGCAGGGCTTAGCCCAAGCCATTGCAGGCATCCAGCAGAATTTGTAGCCGCAGGCTCCGCACCCAGTGCCCTTCCATAATAACAATCGCAGATCTAAGCTGACGGACTTTCTAAGATCCCATCCACCGGAATTCTCTCACACCGTCGAGCCCGTTGAGGCCGATGATTGGTTAAAGGATGTTGAAAGAAAGCTCAACCTAGTGCAGTGCACTCCAGTGGAGAAAACCCTTTTTGCTGCACATCAGCTGAGAGGCTCTGCAGCCGACTGGTGGGAGAATTACTGTAATGCCCATCCGGACGCAGTCAACATTGAGTGGGCAGAGTTCGCCGATGCTTTCCGTGCAGCTCATGTGCCCGAAAGTACCATCGACATGAAGAAAGAAGAGTTCAATCGCTTGAAACAAGGTACAGGAAGCTTAAATGAGTACTTGAGTCGCTTCAACAAATTGGCTCGGTATGCTCCCGAGGAAGTGGACTCCGACAAGAAAAAGATCAGGAAGTTCTTGAAAGGAATCGCAGTAGGGTTGAGAATCTAGTTGCTTGCCCATGACTTCCCCACTTTCCAGCACATGGTCAATAAGGCCTTGCTTCTGGAGGATGCCAGAAAAGAGGCAACTGAGGAATACAAGAAGCGCAAATCTACCCACCAAGTGCCCCCTTTCCGAGGTGCGCCACGCCCTCGAGTTGGACATCCCATGCAATACCACCAACCTACCCATCAAGTCAGTCACCAACTTGGCTTTACTCCCTGTCCGCTGGTGCCTCGCCCTAATCCATCACCCCAGCAGCATGCCCCTAGTGGCAACACCACAAGGAACAGTGTCTCCTCCTTCAATTCGCCCACGGGAATGGCAAATGTGCAGTGCTTCACGTGCAAACAAATGGGGCATTACGCCAGGCAGTGTCCTCGAAATCAGGGAAACCCTAACCCCGGACGCTCTGATGCTAGCTTCCCCAGGACCCCAGCACTTGCGCAGTCCCGCCCAGTCACTCAGACAAGTGGACAAGGTTCTCGCGCCTCCAACAACTTTGGACGAGGTCGAGTGAACCGCATTCAAGCTGAAACCGCCCAAGAGGCCCCCGACGTGGTGATGGGTATGTTCTCTGTCAACTCCATACCCGCACTTGTTCTGTTTGATTCAGGAGCTTCTCATTCGTTCATCTCACAAGCTTTTGTGAAAAGAAATGGTTGGAAAACCCAAAATTTACCAGTACCTATGGTAATACATTCCCCTGGAAGGGATATAAGGGCAGATAAACTATGCCCCAAGGTTGATCTAGTGATAGAAGGGGTTAGCTTCGCAGCCAAACCCATAGTCCTAGACTCCCAAGATCTGGATGTCATCCTAGGGATGGATTGGTTGGTTAAGCACAAAGGACAAATAGATTGTGCTGAGAAAACCATCACTCTGCAAGGACCCGGAGGAAAACAAGTGCGTTTCACTCCTCTCCTTCCCGGAAACCGGTCAACCCTAAACAGTTTGCAAGCCACTCCTTTGGAAATGGTACCTATAGTCAACGAGTATCCTGATGTGTTCCCAGAAGAAATACCCGGAATGCCACCGGATCGAGAAATTGAGTTCTCCATAGAGCTTGCCCCAGGCACCGCTCCCATTGCCAAGAGACCCTACAGAATGACCGCCAACGAACTGGCAGAAATTAAGAAACAAATCAAAGAACTTCAGAACAAGGGTTACGTGCGACCCAGCTCGTCCCCTTGGGGAGCCCCTGTGCTCTTAGTAAAGAAGAAAGATGGCTCTGAGAGAATGGTGATAGACTATAGAGCGTTGAATGAAGTAACCATAAAGAATAAGTATCCCCTACCACGGATTGACGATTTGTTCGACCAATTAGAAGGAGCCAGAGTATTCTCCAAGATCGACCTACGATCTGGTTATCACCAACTAAAAATCAGATCAGAAGATATCCCCAAGACCGCTTTCTCAACGCGGTATGGCCTGTACGAGTTCACCGTGATGTCCTTCGGACTCACCAACGCTCCGGCTTTCTTCGTGAACCTGATGAATAAAGTTTTCATGGACTACTTGGATAAGTTCGTTGTGGTCTTCATCGACGACATTCTGATTTACTCAAGGAATGAACAAGATCACACAAATCATCTACGGAAAGTGATGGAAAGGTTGAGAGAACACCAGCTCTTCGCCAAGTACTCGAAGTGTGAGTTCTGGTCGGATAAAGTAGCCTTCCTTGGCCATGTCATTTCCACCAAAGGTGTTGAAGTAGACCCCAGTAAGGTTGAGACCGTCCTCGCCTGGAACACACCCAAGACGGTGTCTGAGATCCGTAGCTTCCTCGGTTTAGCGGGTTACTACCGGAGGTTCATTGAAGGATTCTCCAAACTGGCCCGACCAATGACGGAACTGCTAAAGAAGGAAAAGAAGTTTGAATGGTCGGAAGCATGCGATCGCAGTTTTCAAGAACTTAAGGGAAGATTGACAACTGCTCCCGTCCTCACCCTGCCTGACATCCGAAAGGATTTCGAGATCTTCTGTGATGCATCGAGACATGGTCTAGGATGTGTCCTGATGCAAGACCGAAAGGTGGTGGCCTATGCCTCAAGACAACTCAGGCCCCATGAGGTCAACTACCCTACGCATGACCTGGAGTTGGCAGCTGTGATTCATGCCCTAAAGATTTGGCGTCACTACTTGATTGGAAACAGATGTGAGATTTACACCGATCACAAAAGTCTCAAATACATCTTTACTCAGAGTGAACTGAACATGAGACAGAGAAGATGGTTGGAATTAATCAAGGATTATAATCTCGGTATACACTACCATCCTGGAAAAGCAAATGTGGTCGCCGACGCGTTAAGTCGCAAGACCTACTGTGCTACTGCCCTAGTTTGGCTGACCCAGGATAACCTGTGTCAAGAAATCGAGAAGTTGAAATTGACCATGGTCCCTACCGGAAACCTTGCCAGTCTTACATTGCAACCTACCCTAGAAGCTCGAATTCGAGAAGCACAATCAGAGGATGAAGTTATGAAAGAAATGAAGGATAAGATCCGTAGGAAAAGACTCAGAGGTTTCACCATCGACGACTAGAATACTGTTTGGTTCGGATCTCGCATTTGCGTGCCAGCCAAAAAGGAATTAAAAGACCTCATTCTGAGAGAAGCTCATGAGTCCGCTTACTCTATTCATCCCGGAAGTACTAAAATGTACCAGGACATCAAGAAATATTTCTGGTGGGCTGGAATGAAGCGAGATGTTGCCGAGTATGTAGCCCTATGCGACATCTGCCAAAGAGTAAAAGCCGAGCATCAGAAACCCGTCGGTTTGTTACAACCCCTCCGAATTCTCGAGTGGAAATGGGAAGAGATCGGTATGGATTTCATTACCGGTTTACCAAGGACCCCTAGCGGGTATGACTCCATCTGGGTAATCGTGGACCGCCTAACCAAGGCAGCTCACTTTGTACCAGTGAAAACCACCTACGATGGGAAAAAGCTGGCAGACCTGTACATGACCCACATGGTTTGCCGATACGGTTGCCCAAAGAAGATAGTGTCGGATCGAGGCACTCAGTTTACCTCAAGATTCTGGCAACAGTTGCACGAGGCAATGGGTACCAACTTAAACTTCAGTACTGCCTACCACCCGCAGACAGATGGGCAGACAGAACGAGTTAACCAGATCTTGGAGGACATGCTTCGAGCATGTGCCTTGGACTTTGAAGGCACATGGGATCGCTGTCTCCCCTACGCTGAGTTCTCTTACAACAACAGTTACCAATCCAGTATCCAGATGTCCCCTAATGAAGCCCTGTTTGGACGAAAGTGTCGCACCCCGTTGTGTTGGAATGAGGTAGGCGAAGCGCAAGTGTTTGGACCCGATGTGCTGAAGGAAGCTGAACAGCAAGTCAAGCTGATTCGAGACCGTTTGAAGACAGCGCAAACCCGACAGAAGAACTATGCAGATAATCGGAGACGTGATCTCGTGTTTGCAGTGGGAGATCACGTGTACCTGCGAGTGTCTCCACTCCGTGGTCTAAAGAGGTTCGGGATGTCTGGCAAGTTAGCTCCTCGCTATATCGGCCCCTACCTCATCACCGCCAGACGCGGCGAAGTTGCCTACCAGCTCGAACTACCAGAAGGACTGACAGATGTGCACAATGTGTTCCATGTGTCCCAGTTAAAGAAATGTCTCCGTGTTCCAGAGGAACAAGTTCCCTTGGGAAGCTTAGAACTGGAGAAGAACCTGACCTATAAAGAGAGACCCATCAGAGTTCTTGAAGAGGCTGAACGTCAGACTCGAAGAAAGACCGTTAAGTTCTACAAGGTGCAGTGGAGCAACCACTCAGAGGATGAAGCAACTTGGGAACGCGAAGATCTTCTCCGTGCCCAGTTCCTGGAGCTGCTCCCTTAGGTGCTGAATCTCGGGGACGAGATTCTTGTTAGGGGGGTTGGTTGAGTGTAACACCCCGACCCAAGGCATAATAGGATTGATAGGATACTCATGCCAACAAGTTGCAACTTCTTTCCCGGAAGCCCATCTCCAAAGAACTCTAAAGTTAAGCATGCTTGGCCTGGAGAAATCTAGGGATGGGTGACCGACCGGGAAGTCCTTCCTGGGTGCGCACGAGTGAGGACAAAGTGCGCAGAAAAGATGAGTGTTGGTTTGTGAGGGCAGTCTATGTCCTATTTAAGCTGCTAGATGTAAGTGGGTCTGACCTCGTGGAGGCGGGACGTTACAAACTAATGGTACAATAAAGAAGAAAAGAGTACCTTAGAAGATGGTATGGTAGTTTCAATCATCCCTCGTTTGGAACGTATGTTCGCAAACAAGAAATATGCTCAGCTAATGCGTTGGCACCACTGTTAATGGTAAAATTTGGCATATACCATTAGTCAAGGAGCAAATCAAAGGTATAATTAACGACATGATTTTGGTTGCCAAAATAGAGATTGCATCGGCTAAAACTAAAGAAGATGAGATTGACTGAAATCAGTATCGGCTTTATAAGTATAGAGAGTGCCGATGGAAGTTATCAGTGACCAAAGTTTGAATTCTTTTCAAATTCAGTTAAGGAGATTAATCAATTATAGGAAATATTATCAAGAAGAGACCAAGTTTGAGAGGGAATGCAGCATGGTGATTTATCTATTAATTAGGCGAAGTTGGTTATTTTTGTTTTATATTTTTAGGAAAGTTTGTTTATAGTTTAGTTTGGGCTTATATGTTTTTTCTTTATCTTTAGAAAAGTTTGTATTGTGTCCAATAAGGACTAGTATTTGCTCATGGGTATAAATATGTACACCTAGAGTCTTTGTAAATAACAATAATTCAATAATACAACTTTCAGCGCATCGCCACCCTAGTTTTCTAGGTTTCTTTCGACGAGTTCTTATTTTCGAGTTAGGCTGCATCGGTTGAGTTTGATCTCTAACGACAAGGTGAGTTCCAGTAATTTCGCTTGTATCGGCGGGGCTAGGGCTTCCTCAGTTAGGTCCGATACTCTTTTCCAATCGATGCAAGCATTATTTATCATATATATTGTTCAATCTTAGTTGATGTCATTATTTGAAACTATCAGTCGATTCATCTCGAATAGGCCGATATTATTTAGACTATTTTATTATCAAAGATTGGTCAATATATCTACCACCCTAAATAGCAGTTATTGGGTTGTTTAGATCTAATAAATTTAGTTATAACTTGGTGCTGCATCAGTTGGATTTGGTCTACTAAGTTGTATCTAAAATTATAAGAACTAATTTGCTTTCTAACTACCAATAAGGGTTTCATCGGGGTTTCAGCTGATCTTACCTGGTATAATTGTCTTATTTGAAGATTGCTTGCTTTCTTTGCTTGATTTGTTATATCGATCATCTTATATGATTTTATCACTCATTTAAATCCATTAAGCTTGTTATCGATCTTAAACTACCTCGGTTAGATCCGATCTGTTAAGAACGTGACTCGGTTAGTAAATTTAACCAAGTGTGATATTTTCATAAAAGGCTGTATCGGAATTCTAGCTAATACATTATCTATTAGACCACCTAAGTAATTTTATCAACTATTATTAAATCCATGTAATTATTAATTTATCTGATCTTTGTTACGAGCAGCTAATGCTGTCTCGATTAGGTACGATCTATCATAGTTGCTTGTTTTAAAGAAAAAGATTGAATTAGTAATTACATAACATTTACTTTTGAGCCGATCATAGTTGCTTTGGGCTTTGTTCATAATATTCTGTATATCGACTTGTCATTTAGATCATATAATTATATAGTAATTTGACTTTGGTATTATCAATCTTATGCAGCATCAATTTGGTTTAATCTATCAAGATTGATTTTATTAAAGAATGTTTATTTATAATTATTTCTAATCTAAATCTTGTTTATGCATAGCATTCTTTAAACTCTTTCGAGTATAGCCAATTCTTCTGGGCATCGACTGACAACACGATCTCTAATCGGCTTCATAGCCGATTGGCTATTATCATCTAACGTTTACATTGTTTATTTTGTTGATTGCAGTATCAAATCAACTGGTATGCCCTAAACCCAAATTTTAGAGCCTACAATGAAGTGAAGCAAATCTTCCAGGCCTTCGTGTGAAGGACGAATTTCTCGTCAACAACCACGAAGAGCATAAAAGAGATGATATGATAAGACACCCAACTAATGGATCTTAATGGAGAAAGATAGATAGAAAGTATAGAAAGCATTTTGCATACGACATGAGAAATGTCAAGATTTCACTCAACACAGATGGCATGAACCTTTTGATGACATGAGCAGTCATTATAGCACATGGTCGGTGGCTGTTATTATCTACAACCTTCTTTCTTGGCTCTGTTTGAAGCGCAAGTACATCATGATGCCACTTCTTATTTAAGGGCCTAAATAACATAGCAATGATATCGATGTATACTTCAAGTCGTTGGTAGAGGATCTTAGGATACTATAGAAGGATGGCGTAAGGACGTGGGATACGTACAAACGATAATACTTCACATGTCGGGCTATTTTGTTGATGATAATACAAGACTAACCCGTACTTGGTAACACATCGAGCCAGACGGTGAAGGGCATGAAAGGATGTGTAAGGTGCATGGCTGAAACAGGAGGCAAGTGGCTAATTCACTGCCGAAAGACCGTGTATGTGCGTCATCGAAGGTCTCTTAGGTAGAGTCACCAACACCGCCGAAATACAAGAGATTTCAACAGGACGTTGGATGAGGGAGCACACCCAAAATTCATAACCAGCAGTGACATCTGGAAGAAGGTGAAAAAATCGATATTGTATTTGGTAAAGGGAGTGGAAACACACGTGTAAAGGGTGAGATACTCTTTGGAAAAACAAATCCGTCTTTTGGGACTTACCATACTGGAAGTATGCATTAGGGAACCCCAAGCACCCTAGATGCATGAGAGGCTTAGGTCTCGTTCCATGGAAGGATGGATTTTCGGGCGATGGATACAGGTACCGAGCTTGTAAGAGAAGACCCACGCAACAACAAAAAGATGATCATATCACGAGAGAGGTGGATCGACAGATAAAGGAGAAAATGGCAGAGATAGTTGCTAATGTGGGGGCCAAAGAACACTAGGAGATAGCCGGGAAACTAAGTGGTAAGCCCAAATGGGAGACGTAGCAGTTGCGTTTCTGCGGAACCTGCCCATCCAGTGGACGACATAACTACACACACTTAGGGATGGCAATGGGAACATCCCGGCAGGTTATGGTATCCCGTCCCTACTCCTGAACAGGTAGGAATCACCTGTTCCCCGCCCCCAGCATCGAGGCTATTTTTCCACCGTCCCTGTCCCCGTACGGGGTTTTGGGGACTCGACGGGTCCCTAACCCGAGAAGAACAGGCATGAAATTGGGGCAGAAATAACAGAAGAAAATGGCATTCAAGCGAAAACTGATCTCCAAGAGTGGATCCCATATGCAACAGATTTGGTAATACACATGCACGTATGGGGATATATCCATTGGAAGCTAATTGATTCCATTCACACAAGCACACAAGAAGAGAAAATCAATCAATGCAAAGACGTTGGATTGAACATGCTACAGCTTTCGTAAAAAGAAAAAAGAACATGCTGCAGCTGAGGTGTTCGAGCTTGGGGCAGTGCTTGGTGGCGGCAACGGCGTCGTAGAGCTGGCCCTGCTTGGAGACAGCGATGCAGCAACGTGAGACGAAGGCCAAGCACGTGGCGTGACGAGGAGGTCAAGCACACCGAGCTCGCGTTGACCTGGCTTGTGGTGGCTGACTATGGGGAGAGCTGCTGGATGGGAGGACTTCACCACCAATCTGTGTGAGTGACCTAGGGTTTCTTCTGAATATATATATGTACACATACAAGATGGGTCAATGTTGGGCTTTCTTATATGGATTGTGAGCCTATATATGACTTGTGGAATAGAGGGGATGTGGTATATTTGGGGTCCCATGGGGATGTGGGGATGGTGACCTGGCGAACGTCCCGAACCCGCTCCACCGATGGGGGCCTTATATGCTTGGGTAGAGCCCTATGGGGACTGATTTGGTTCCATTTGTAGAACCTAATGGATGTTTTCGTCATTGGGTACTGCGGTCCAAGGCCCCATTGTCATCCCTACGCACACTCCATGCACGCTCCACGTTCTCCTTCAAAACAACATCACTCGAGAGATTGCTAGCAGCATGGCACATCCTATATCTGTAGAGCAAACAATACACTGTGTTGCATTGCTGCTAGTCTACTCAAGGGTCGGAGTTGAGAACATGCCAAACCGATACAGAGGGTATGTGCTACATTTTTCTCCTATGGAAGGGGTTGACACTTCTGAAAAATCCGACATCCATGATCGGTTCCCAACTAGCACCTATCAGCTTTTTTTAGTAGTGTAGCCCACATTAACTTAAAAACTAACTCAATGCTCATATTATGCTATGCAGTAACACTATGCACACCATTTTATAATATATAATCTATCTATTAACTTATTAAATGATAGAAAAAGAAGCCTCCACGTTCTCTCTCCGCCTAAAAATTCTCATATTAATTGAAGAAAAAGAAAAAATATAGTCCATATAAAATACACCTTAAAAATAACTGAAATTTGTAATTAAAAAATAAAAAATATTGGAAGAGGGGGCTAGAGTCCATACATGTATGCAATTTAGAACTAATTGAAATTCAAAATTAAAAAATAAGAAAATTAAAAGTAGAGGTTAGAGTCCATATAGAAATATAATTTAGAAATAACTAAAATTTGAAATTTAAAAAAAATATTGGAAGAAGAGTATAGAGTCTATATAGAATATATTTAGAAATAACTAAAATTTGGAATTAAAAAAGGAATATTGAAAGAGGAGTTTAGAGTCCATATAGAATTACAATTTAGAAATAACAAAAATTAAAAATTAAAAATAAGGAATATCGGAAGGAGAGTCTAGAGTTCATATAGGAATTTAGAACTAATTGAAATTCAGAATAAAAAAGTAAGAAAATTAAAAGTATAGAAATACAACTTAGAAATAACTAAATTTCAAATTAAAGATAATGACTATTGAAAGAAGAGTCTAGAGTCTATATAGAAATTTGTCAGTGTTATAGATAAGACATACCTAATGCTTTTGTGTTAGGTTCGACGAAGCTCACCATATACCAAGTCATATACGGAATCATGTCTCATATATGGAAGGTGTTTCGGATAAGAAAGAAGAAGCAGATTTCTACTTTGGCAGTACAAGGACTACTTGGATCATATCCATACTTATCTCCCTGATTCTACTTGGACAAAGGGACACCCGAGGGTATAAATACAAGACTCGCTAGGAGGAGAGGGGACATCTTCAATCTCGCCGAGTTCATATTCGAGGAAACTGACTATGCTAGCCGTCGACCATATGTGAGAGCTTCATACCACTAAGTCGATAGAGACTAGATTAGGTCATCCCAAATATTATACTCGTGTGACACTGATATATAAAGGCAACACTGGCTCCAGCCAACAGAAGTAGGGCTTTTACTTATCAGTTAAGGGGCCTGAAATTATATAAAGATCCTTGTCTCCCATCTCTTTTACCTCAATCTCACGTATACCCTGGTACCAACGATACTCATACTCTACAAATATCGTAGGCGAGTATAGCCTATCAACAGAATATAATTTAGAAATAACTGAAATTCAAAATTGAAAAATAAGGAATATTGAAAGATGAGTTTAGAGTCCATACAAAAATACAATTAGAAATAACAGAAATTAGAAATTAAAAATAAAATATTGGAAAAAGTGTCTAGAATCCATATAGTAGTCTTCTTTCTAGCCTGGATGGCTGGGCACATGTTTGGAAGGAATAAGGTGTCTCAAGGATACCTCAACTCCTCAAGTGCAAGAGTCAATAGGCAACACCGATGGGGTAAGAGGGAGGCGGCACATTTAGGACATGTGAGGAAGGATATATATAGAGGTTGTGGAGATAGGGTTGGAGAAGGTTAATTAGTTGAACAACCAAATTAAAGTATTGTTCAGACGGTTAAAAATTTCTACTGAAATAAAATAGGAAAAATCACTGAAATAGTTTAGTTGTAGGTAAAGGTAGTACTTAATTAATACAGGTATAATTGCTTATGGGATAAATTTAAAATTATAAATACATATTATAAACCTATATATAGAGAGAGAAATGTTCCCTCCATCGCAAAATATAGGATGTAATCGCCACTAATGCAAACACCAAAGAAAAAATTATTATTACCTACTCGTTTGGATCATCTCAATAATATAATGCATGTATACCCAATAGGATTAAAGATCTTGAAGATGAAGAATTAGAAAAAATGAATTTATGGGAGAGAGGTGTGCTAATTAATTACAACATGTATGTATGCGTGTCTTGTATTATAAAATATGAGGGAAAATGGCTACGTCCCTCCATCCTAAGCAAAAGGGCACCAAGACCAAGGACACCAAAATATTTATCATTCTCAAATTAACCCTTATCGGTTCAGGTGCTTCGTCGCTTCGTGTCCTGTGGATTGCTTTTGTGTTAAGTATTACATGTCATTGCACCAATAAAATTAATCTTGGTTGGTTACATGCAAATATTCAATGATGCACATTTACTTTTTACATAAATAAACAAAGAGATATTTGTTAGATAATGATCATTTTGAAAAGACCTAAAAAATTTTAGAGGATGATCAAAACACTACTGGAGAACTGATCTTTGGTTGGTATCAAAAAAACTGGAATAGTCCCGGTTCGAATAGGAACTGGGACTAAAGATCATTTTTAGTCCCGGTTAAAAAGTGTAACGGGTCGCGATGATCTTTAATCCCGGTTGGTATTACCAACCGGGACTAAAGATCATCTTACCGGGACTAAAGATCATCTTTAGTCCCGGTTCACACCTTCACCTGCCGTGTCAGGCTGGTGTCAGGGGGCCGGGGATCTTTAGTCCTGGTTGATGTTACCAACCGGGACTATAGATCCTCACTTTAGTCTTGGTTGGTAACACAGACCGGGACTAAAGATGATTTAGATCTTTAGTCCTGGTTGGTGTTATTAACCGGGACTAAAGTGATCTACCATTTTATATATCTTCATCCTCCTCTAGCCCGAGCCATTACTGCCAAGAGAAGGAGGAAGAAGGGAGGTGCTGTCAAAATTTTTGATGAAATTGTTTTGGTGATAATATACAAATCGGAGAGATCGAAAAGGTTAGCAAATCCATTCTCTAATAATGTATGCTTAGCATATTACATTTATAGCTTTATTTGTATAAAATATTGTCTCCAACAAGGTTTATGCAAAATGATGAGAGAGAAAATATGTGTAGGCAAAATTAGGTTGATTTTGAAATTAGAAAATTTGGATACATATGTTATAAAAGAGATGACTGAGGGAAAATATAGAAAACTAAGATAAAAGAATTGAAAACTAAGTTAGTTTAATAAAATAGTTAGAAAAAAGTATAAATCGTTAAAGATATGTTTTCAACTTTACAAACCATAAAAAAGAATAATATGTAGGACTATTGTAAAATTATTGTATGATTATTTATAAAAAAAAGTAGAAAACAAAGGTAATTGAAAAATATGTAATATAGCTAGAAATACTGTTCGTACAATAAGAAAATATGTTAGGCTCCCTAGGTGTATATGGAAAGTCGAAAGATACACTTGAAGCACGTAATAATCTCAAGCATATGCAACAACGCGAGGACCTTCACCCGGAACCGAAGGATAAAGGAAGCCATTACTTGAGTCTTGCAAGCTACACCGTGAGCAAGGAAGAGAAGGAAAGTATGTTTGAATGCCTGGAGAGCATCAAGGTACCATCTGGATACTCCTCAAATATAAAGAGAATAATAAGCATGAAGGAGAAGAAGTTCACAAACCTAAAGTCTCATGACTGTCATGTGTTGATGACACAACTGCTTCCTGTTATAATTCGTGGTATCATTCCTGATAATGTCCGGGGAACAATAACAAAGTTATGTGCTTTCATGAACGCAATTTCGCAAAAGATCATCGATCCAGACAGTTTAACAACCCTTCAAGATGACGTGGTCTAATGGCTTATCGGCTTTGAGATGATCTTTCCACCATCATTCTTCAATATAATGACGCATGTTCTATGTCACCTTGTGAAAGAGATCGGTATTCTCGGTCCTGTGTACCTACACAACATGTTTCCTTTCGAGAGGTACATGGGCGTTCTAAAGAAATACGTTCGTAACCGTTCTCGTCCGGAAGTAAGCATCGCTAAGGGTTATGGAACAGAGGAGATCATTGAGTTCTGCATAGAATTTATTGAAGACTTTCGTCCAATCGGGGTACCCAAATCAAGCCATGAGGAGAGACTACGGGGAAAGAGGACTCTTGGAAGGAAAGCAATAATGACTGTGGACAATGATTTATTCCGTAAAGCACATTTCACGGTTTTGCAACAATCTTCGTTGGTGGCTCCTTACATCGAGGAGCACCTGGCGATTGTTCGGACAAAAAACATCGGCAAGTCCGATGCATGAATTACACGCCATCACATCGATACTTCCGCCGCTTGGCTACGACAACATCTAATGGGTACCGAAACCATTGATCAACAACTAGCCTTCTTGGCGAGGGGGCCTTCTTGCTCAATATTGACATTCCAAGGTTATGAAATCAATGGGTATACATTTTACACAAGAGCCCAAGACAGAAAGAGTACAAACCAGAACTTTGTATTCGTATCGACGCCATAAGATACGATGGTGCAACTAGCACGTATTACGGTGTCATCGAGGACATATGAGAACTAGACTACGGACCCCTGAAGGTACCTCTGTTTCGATGCCAATGGGTTAGGCTCACTAGTGGAGGCGTAACGATTGATGACAGTGGGATGACAACGATCACCGGCTAGGGTCAGGTGGCTATAAGAAGGCAATCCCCAAGTTGGATAAACTGGAAGTCGGGTTGATAGAAAAGGGTATTGAGCTGGCCACAACGAACTGGCCTGAACGTTCCAGAAATTGGTACTATGCTCATGGTGGAACGCTCGATCCCACTGATGGCTCCCTTGTATTTGGTGATGCGATCAGCGAAGCAGCTAGCCGACTTACGAAAATAGTGGAGGCGTCTGCTCAGGGAACATTCCAACCTGACAGAGAGAAGGACGAGCTTATGCTCGCACTACAGAATCCCGAGCATCCAGGACGAACACGAGGAAAAGGCGTGGTTGCTTGGAAATACGGATTTCAAGAGGACAGCCACACTTACAAGAGTTGGATGAGGAGCAAGAGGGATACCGAGGCAAAATTAAGATATCTCGAGGAGAGGGTTGCCCTGCCGGACATAAGGATGCAAGAGGAGGTCGAACGACGGGTGGACCAATGCCTGGCGGAACGACAGAGCCAGTAGACGGTGCAGTCGTATGCCCCTCCAATCATGGTGAGCCCCTCGGGCAATCGCAGCAGCTGTGCATCTATAGGGCAAGCAGGAGAACAGGGCATAGAAGGTGCAGCAGGGCCAACTCACGACGACCCATCGTACCCCGTAGATGAAATCACGCGGCGGACACGTTGTGAGCTGCACAGTCCCTTCAAGAACATAGCACTCAAGGTATGCTCATAGTTTTATGATATATGTCTTGTAAATTGCAAAAGGTGGTGCATGCATCTGTTAATTACTAAGTAACCTTGATTCTTGTGAAGGTGTCGTCGGGCATGGCCAGTCTGTACAAGCATTGGCTCGAAGGCCTCAGAAGATGAAGGAAAAATTATTAAGATACGCGGGGGCTCGGGGGCTCACTCCGACGCGCCCGGGTCGTCGGCCTCGCCGTCGCTATCGTCGTTCGCGCCGTCGTCGCCGCCCCCCTCCTCGTCGGAGTTGAGGGCGAAAGCGGCTTCGAGGGGCCGTCCCCTCGAAGCCGTGGACGATTTGGTCGGCGGCGTCCCGGACTTGCGCGCGCGCGCTGTCCTCGGTCCCGGGAGGGAACTCTTCCAACACCATCCACGGGGAGAAGTCGGGGTCCCGAGCTTGGTAGCTTGCCAACACGAGCTCCACCGCCCCCCGGGCAAGGTCCCTTGAGGAAGACTTGATCGTCTCCTCGATCTCCTCAGGGAGCCTCTCAAGGTCCCTGGCCATCTCCGAGAGGCGCTGGGCGAGGCCCCCCTGGTTGACGGTGTACTTCGCGTATCGCCCCCTCCTGATACCCGCCTGACGCCCAACGCGGTCGAGGCGGGAGACGGCATCTCGAAGCATGCCGGGCCCCACCTCGTTCACCAGCCGGAGGGTCTCAACCTCCCCGGCGGACAAGTCCAGGGCGCCTTGCAGCTCGGCGATGGTGTGCTCGACGGCTGTGAGGCGGGTGGCTAGATCGCCGTGGCCCGCGGCCGCCCCGCCGCTGCGCGCTTGCACGTCCAGCTCCATCGCCCGCGCCTCGAGTTCAGAGGCCCGCTGGTTCAGCGCGCCCCTCTCGGCGCGGGCGCTTTCTAGATTGCGGCGCGCCTGCTCCTCTCGCGCCGCCTTGCGGAGGAGTAGGCTGTCCGCCTGCCGCTGCGCCGCGGCCTCGGCCTCCTCGAGGGCTCGCCCCCGCTCGGCGAGCGCGTCTTCGCGGAGTGCGGACTCCTGCTCGGCGGAGGCGGCCTCGTGCGTCGCCAGCGTCGCCTCCCGTGTGGTGGCGACGGTCTCGCGGGCCGCCAGCACCGCTTCCTTCTCGTCCAGGGCGGGGGCGCGCTCCTCTAGCGCCTCTAGCTCCCGGGCGC
The DNA here is from genome assembly GCA_008326285.1 of Oryza officinalis. Taxonomy (NCBI): domain Eukaryota; kingdom Viridiplantae; phylum Streptophyta; class Magnoliopsida; order Poales; family Poaceae; genus Oryza; species Oryza officinalis. The sequence goes on along the minus strand of BDMV01000011.1, from coordinate 3,619,599 downwards.
GGAGGTCAAGGGCTTTGGCCCGCCGGCGCACGGCGGCCTCTTGTGCCAGCAGGCGCGAGGCCCGCCCCCCGAACGCGGTAAGGCGCTCCTCCAGCGCCATGGCGCGAGCCTCTAGGGCCTCCTCGCGCTGGCGGGTCGCCGCCTCGATCTCCGTCGCCCGCCGCTCCCGGGCAGCGGTGGCGTCGAGAACTCCCCAGGCGGCGTCGAGCTTCTCCTCCAACTCTGCCACCCGGCTCCCGTATTGGAGGCGGAGGTCGTCCTGCGCCCCGTCGATCACGGCGGTAGCGATGAGGGCGGGATCAGGCCCGCCATGGCGAAGGAAAGAAAGAAGACGGACCGCCCCGGGTAGTGCGGCACCGGGCGTCCCTCGCCCAGCATGACCACCTCCCGGGTGGCAGATTCCGGCATGAACCGGCGCGGCAACCCGGCCTGCCTCTCGCTGGTGATGCGAGAAGACGGCAGCACGCTGCCGTCAAGCGGTGCGGAGCTCCGCGTCATGGCGCCAGCAGAGGGGGAGCTTGAGAATAAGTGCGCGTGACGAGGTTAAGGCGAGAGAAATGAAGAGCTAGAGCACGGATGGCAAAGACAAGGAAAAAGTGGCGAGAGGAAGAAAGCGAATCCCTTCCTCGGCGCCTTTTATACCCTTGCCTATGTCGCGCTCGGCTCCTCGTTTCCCGCGCCCACTACCTTGCCCCCTCGTTTCTCGCGCCCACGCCTCCACTAACCCCACTCGCCCGCTTACGGCGCACGCGGCAGTCGTGCGGCCGTGGCGGTTGAGGAGGGGCAGATCGTGTGCGTATTAATCGCGCTCGGTTACCGCAAAAAGCGCCATTATCACATCCCCAGGCGAAACGGACCGACGTGTCCCGATCCGCGCGCTGTCTCAAGTAATGTTGCGGTTACAAAGAGACCGCTCATTAATGTCGATTGGCATTCCTCACCGATGAGCACGACTCGCGACCGTAGGAGTCCTGCCCGCCTCTAGGGCCGATCCTACCTGTCACCAGGCCCGAGGGGTGGCGTCAAGCCTGGGTGCCCCCCCCCCCTCGGTGTGTGGCCACCCAGGCGTAACGCCGGGGGCTACTGTCGGTGACATGGGACCGGGGGTGTCGAGATCAAAGGGAAGGACGGCCGCGGTGATCCACGTGGCCCGTTCCCCCGAAGAGGTTAGGCCCGAGGGTGACGTGGCGGCTGCCCTCCCGGTCTCCCCCCGGGGTCGGGCCGCTCCCGATTCTGCCCCGAGGGCTGGGGCGCCCCGACCCCCTGAGGTTTTGGTGCCACGTCCGAAGGTTAGGTGAGCATGGCAGAGCTCACCTAACCGCATTTATGGCGGTTCAGACGAGCGCACTACGCCGCATTTAATGCGGCGTGGCGCATGCCTATCCGGTCCGTGACCGATCACAGCGAGTGACCGATCACAGACCGGTCAGATCGTGGGTTAGGTGGCGCCAGGCGGCCTGCGGCACACCTCGCCCCGTCCCATCAGAATGATGAGAGCCCTCTGTCTCTTGTCTCTCAGCCGGAGCTGGCGTGCCAACTCCCGGAGTTGGTACGTCAGTCCCGGTCAGATGCATTCCAGATTCCGGTGCAGGCGAGACGAGAAAGTCGCCCGCCATTTAATGAAGGTCAAAACAGGCGTCCCCCGGATGGGTCAGCTGGCTGAACAGAGGCGTGCTGCGGCGTCTGTCAGAGGCTGCTTCCAGCAGTAGGATAGCCCTAATTGTAAAAGAATGTTTTCTTTCTTAGACAGCTCATGGTCCATGTGGTAGCCCCTTGCCATATAAAAGGAGGCCCAGGCCTAGGAGAGAGGGGATCGGACTCTGGCCGATTTGGTCTAGAGGCTGAACTCTCTCTGGATCCCTTCACATTCACAGATCTACCAAAACACAGGAGTAGGGTATTACGCTTCTCAGCGGCCCGAACCTGTCTAAACCGCCTGTGTCCACGTGTTCTTTCTCGCTGAGATCCCTTAGATCAGGGGCTAAGAACCTCACCTTGCGCCCCCGGCCGAACCGGTAAAGGGGGACCTGCACGGTCTCCCGGCGAGGAGTTTCACGCTCCGTCACACTTGATCAAATATTTCAAATATATATTACATTCAAAGGAATATGAATTGCAACACTGGTTACCCATTACGTGAAATATTGAGTCCCAACAACTGCAACATAACAAAACTATAAAATCAAAACATAAAATGTGCAAAAAGGTCAAATTCCAGATGCAACATTTGTTTCTCACATGTGAAACATTGAATTTCAGCAGTTGAAACATACAATATATTTTTTTATCAGCATACAATTGTGTAAGATTTTGTTGTAAATATTTAATTGTTCGGATTGTCGATCGGATAAATAATTTATAAGAAAAGAAAAATCATTTGAAGCTTATTAATAATGTTCTATCTTAATAACTGCATGCAATACCTGTAACTATTTGTTAGCATGAGAGAGAAAAATATATGCGCACATACAGTTTGTGTATGTGTAAGAGAAAAGAGGAGAGGAGCACAATCTACGGTCTATGCATGCAGTAGCATGAAGCATGGGGACTTCAATTTTTTGCTCCATCCGGGAACTACGTACAAAGGATTTCTAATATATAACTTTTTTATGCTTTAACAAAATGCTGCATGTTTTATTTTTTCACATAAATCATAAGGCATATGTTCATGAGGAAGAAAAGAAATGAGAAATTATATATACAACAATATTTTATTAAATATTTGAGTGAGGATGAAAATTTTTCTTTTTTTTCCCTTCATGCGGGTATTTTTTTTATGGGGATTGAAGGGTGGGGTGTTTGTCCTTTGAATATTTTAGAAATCTCACCCTTAAAATTTATAAACCTATAAGCAGATGTGCCTCGAGTCGGAGACACATGCATACATGTCTCTTAGTGCTTCCGCATGAAATTGATTTTAAAAAGCCACAACAATCGTCATCATGACGATGACGTTGATTTTTAGGGTACTTTAAAGTCTCAGTACTAGACACATATCATGTTTATGCCTTTAATGTCATATGAACAATATTATAATAACTATTTAGCTAATGCATAATTTCTATGTACAGACCGAATAATAATTAAGTAATTTAGAGGCCGTCCTTCCAACAGCTTAGACAACAACAACAAAAAAATCTAACCATTAATCGATCAAAATATTTCTTTATTACTCTTCAGTTTTTCTTGCCACTATCATGTAGCAATATTTTTTTTATATAGGATAGATGTTGTTTAAAACTCATGAAGATAAAGATTAAGTTGATGCACAAAAAGAGTCATTAATACATGATTAATTAAGTTTTAATTATTATAAACTTAACAAATAAATATATTTGATATTTTAAAGCAACTTTTAAATAGAAAATTTTCGCACAAAACATACCGTTTAGTAATTTAAAAAGCGTGCAAACGAAAACCGAGAAAAAATCTAAATCTTGTTGGAGTTTACATCGAGACTGCAAGCGTTCGAATTTGGTAAAAATTCAGATTAAATGTGGGCACGCAAAACAAAAGTTATTAGCGCATGATTATTTAAGTTTTAATTATTATAAATTTAAAAAATAAATATATTTGATATTTTAAAGCAACTTTCATAAAGAGTTTTTACAAAACGCGTTGGCTAATGAAAAATAAGGTAAAATCTTAATCTTACTGAGAGAACGGAAGATGATAAACTTAACATAGATTTTTCGCTCTTCTCTTCTCCTGTCTTTCATGTCAGGAACGTTACCTAGTTAATAAGGGTCCCATATTAATAAATGTTGTACATGCCTTAGGCAGGTCAGCCAATCGGCCATAATTTAATTTGGTTTGAGCTGTCCCGTTCTATAGCCACTGGATTAATAAAAGATCCTGCACTCTAAATATATGATTGCATATATAAATCTTCAGTTGTCTGTACGTGCATGCATATGGGAGTATTTTTTTTATAACTCATAAAATTTATTTTCATACTAGAAACAGAGTACATTCCTTATAGTGCAATTGTTGCACTGAACTGGTTCTTTAAAGCATTTGCATAACAGAAATTGCTGGAGTATGCAAGATGCGAGATGTTTTGACAATTATAAATTGGAGAGCCTAAATGCTGTATTCTCACATCCTTAGCTAACTAATCAGCTAGTTGATTCACTTCTTTTGGGATCCAAATGACCTGCATTAAGTCTTGTGGAAGATCACGTTGCATTTGGCTCAGTAGTGGTCTGGCTGTGTTTGAAAGGTGAGGGTTGGGAACTATCTCTCGCGCACATAAAACGGAGCGATATATTTTTTATGATTAATTAAGTATTTGCTAATTATTTTTTAAAAAATAGATTAATATGATTTTTTAAAGCAACTTTCATATATAAACTTTTTGTAAAAAAAATACATCGTTTGGCAGTTTGAAAAGTATGCGCGTGGAAAAAAAGAAAGGTGAGTTGAAAGAGTAGGCATCCGAACACAGCCACTCCAATGTTTAAGGTCTTGTAGAAAACTTCTCTTCTTTATGGTGCCCGCAATTGTTATATTGTCCGTCAGAAAAGTGGTACCTGCAATATTCAAAAAATTTGCCACCTCCATTGCCAATTGCAATGCTATAAGCTCAGCCTGCAAAGGAGAATCAGCCAGAGTACTAGTGGCTTTAAGAAATAAAGCATTGTGTGAGTTTGGCATGTGAAAAAAGATTCCTGCCTTGCCTTCAGCCCAAGAAGCATCAACATAACACCTATTCCCGAATCGTTGGCATTCTTCTATTTGAGCCATCGTCTTGTTGAGCATCTGGGTCACTTCATATGGGAGTAATTAAACGCGTACTTGGTGCCAGCGGAAACTAAGAGCTGGCCAGAAACAAGGAACACTAACACAGAACACCAAACAGGTGGCTCTGTAATGTATGCCGGTTCATGTCAAACCAACGCACCGCTACGCCACCTAACCCTCGGTGATAACCAAATTTGGTACTTGTGTCAAGTTATAGCAAGTTTGAATCAAATTTAAAAAGTACCGAAGCTTTTTTTACGTAGGCCGGTCTGACCATCATTGCGTGGCCGATCAGTCCAGGCGGTTAGACTTTCAGTACAGAGTCTGAGCCCAATTTAGTTATTTCTCATATTTCTTTATTTTAGATCAAAATTTCTAATCCTAATTGAACGTGAGAAAGACCATGTAAAGCAAGTTCACCCCTTTTATAAATAAAAGGGGTCTAGGCTGATTGAAACAACCATTAATCAATCGTCAAAATTAATTTATTATCCAAACCCTTTATATTCTGCATCTCTCTTCTTCTTGCTATCAATCCCGAAGTCTATTCTACAATCCCTCAATCGCTTGTCGTCTCTCGTCTCTATGAGTTAGAGGACATCCTAGATGGCCCATCGAGCCTAGGACAAACCGGTGCACTTTCACCCTAACGGGATCCCTCCCGGGTGTCGTTTCAACGGCATCTACCCACTCCCTATGGCGACGTATCTCTAGGTGTTACAGCGGATTCCACATAACGTGCTCAAGGTGTGGCGACATGATTCGACGTCACAAAACTCTAGTTCTTCATCATTGGTTGTTACACCGATTTTGATTAAGACAACATCATGACCGTGGATCATGGAGAGTTGCCAAAAGCTGATCTCCAGGAACTTGAAGCTCACTTTGAAGAACTGCGATGGAAGATGGCTTCATGCTACTAGAAAACGAGACAAAGCGTCATCAAACAAGAAAATTTCACGATGCCCGTCTACGACAAATGGAAGGTAATAACCGATTCTAGCAATGCCCTGGTTCTTCCTTCTGAAGTTGCTCAAATAGTAGATAGTGCTGTTATTGCTAGTTTGAACAATTGGTCTACTACTTTTAGTACTACCTTGGAGAAAACCCTAGATGCTCGCATGAGTGAATTAGAGAATCAACTAAGTAGCTAGTTCTTAGGTGGTGCCTCTACTTCATACCATAGCGAATATATGTATGGTATTCCATCGGATTTTCACATACCAAAATTTCCTGTGCAACAAGATTGACCGATAAAGACTACCTATAATTCTCTTGGTACAATAGATCATAGATTCACCTCTGCGTTACCGTATGCCAATCCGACCGGTGTTGTAGGATCGACTCTTGCATCAGCCGATCCTACTTATCCTATGGCCAACAACTATGTTGCAGGGCATGCTTTAGCACCCTATGTTGTTGTTGTTGCCCCTAATCCTCTTATTAGAGTACCACAAAATTTAGACAACCAGCATGGAGTATTGTCAAATCTTATAGTTAATGGCCTATATGCAGATCCTAGGAGTCTTAGTGATGAAATGGCCGAAGTTATTAAAAATACTTTTGGTATAGATACTAGGGTTAAGAAGTGTATATATCAGAAGCCTTATCTTGATCCCTATGATAATGTCTCGTATCCTCAAGGGTTTAGAGTTCTTGATTTTGTCAAGTTCACTAGAGAAGATGGTCAGTCTACTTTTGAGCATTTTGACCAATTTATCATACAATGTGAAGAAGCTAGTGCTAGTAGTATTTTGATACTTAGGTTTTTCTTCATTGTCTTTATCTGGTGCTGCATTTACTTAGTTTATTTCTCTTGCACCTAATTTTGTTCATAATTGGTCTCAATTAGAGCAAAAAATTCATGATTACTTTTTTAGTGGTGAGACCGAATTAAACTTGTCGCACTTAACATCGGTTAAACAAAAGCATATTAAGTCAGTTTATGAGTACATTAGAAGATTTAGAGATACAAGAAACCGATGTTATAGTTTAACACTTTCTGATAATGACTTGGTAGATTTGGCTTATTCTGGTTTACTTGAATACTTAAAAGAAAAGCTAGATGGTCATAGTTTCTTATATGTAAGCCAATTACTTCAAAAAGCTCTGGTTCAAGAAAGCCGACTTAAAGAAGCCAAGATCTCATACAAGTCAAAATCTGATCGTCCGCATGTTAATATAGTTGATGATGTCGAAACTTCAAATGATGAGACAGTCGATGTGTACTCAGTCGAATGGGCTTGGTCTTGTAAGTATAAACCATTCGTTTTCTCTGCTCTTAAATCGGTTGGGAGTAAGAATCGGCAAGAGGAATTAAAGTTCACGTTTGATGTGGCCAAATGTGATAGGATTTCTAACGGGGTCCCTCCCGGGTGTTCGTTCAGTGGCATCTACCCACTCCCTATAATGGCGCATCTCCGGGTGCCACTATGGGTTGCACATAATGTGTTCAAGGTGTGCGGCGTGATTCGACGTCAACAACCCCCCCTCTCCCTCTCATCCTAACCCTAACCCTAGTTACTGCCTCTCTTCTTCTCATCCACCTCGCCATTGCCGGAGCAAGCCTCCACAGCGGTGGCAAGAAGGGTGACAGTGTGGTGACAGGGGTGGCTAGCGTGTAGTGGTTTGTGAAGGCGGCGGCATCGAACAAAGCCAGATCTAGACGCCAACAAGGATGGTGGCAGGGTGATGCGAACGTCAGTGGTGGTGGTAGCAACAATGAGAGTGGCCCAAGCCTAGCTCTCACGCGCATGACCTCCTTTCCAGTGCTGGCGACAGTGGCGGTGACTAAGCTCCTCACCGGTTCCAGGCCTTGTGTTGACCCCAAATCCGTACCGCCGATGTGGATCCGGCGTGCGGACACACGAAGGCCTGGGAGATCTGCTTAGCTCCAGTGCAGGTCCTAAAATTGATGAAGCGCGGGCGTGCCAGTCAGTTTGATCCTACCACTGACAAGATATGCAAAATAGCAGAACAGAAGGTCTATCAGCCGATAGGCCGATAGGGCAAAAACGTATCGGCTGATAGGCCGATAGCCAAAACAACCGATCGGCCGATGATAACATGATGATATAGCAATGTGATATAGCATAATCCAAATATAAAATAAACATTGATCTGCAGATTAAAGCACACATCGGCCAAAGGTCCGATGGCATAAACTCTCAATAAGCAGATAAACAATAAATACTCTGTTGTCATCGGCCAGATCCAATCTATATGTAAAACTCCTGGGCTGATGCAACGTCCAGATAACTCACCGGCTGAAACCCCGATGAAACCCTTATTGGCAGCCAACAAGCAGGCTAGAGATTACGGTTCTAATCACGACTTAGTAGGTCAAACTGAACTGATGCAGCACTAAGTATGAAAAGAAACGCAAGACCTAGACAATCAATCCCTTGACTGATTTTCAGAGTGGTGGATACCTTAGCCAATCTAATCTAGCAAGGCGATTTAGTCGATACCGGCATAAACCCTAAAGCAAATCTCGGCCGATAAGCCTAAATCGAGAAGCCGAACCAGATTGACTAAGATATATGATAGTAGGTGCTTACGTTGACGAGATCAGAACGTCGAAGCCCTAGCCCCGACAGCGCAGGCAGCCATAACGAGACTTACCCCTCACGGGAAGGGCATGAACTCGTCGAAGAAGACAAAAAGTAAAGGTTGGCGATGCGCCAAAGTTGTATTGATCGTGTGATCAAAATTACATGAACCTCGGGCTTACATATTTATACCAATAGGCTAACAAAGATCCTAACAGAATACGACTTAAACTTTCCTAAAGATAAAAGGAAACAGATAAAGTCCTTATTGGACACTAAACACACTTTCCTAAAGATAAAAAGGAAACTAACAAACTCTTCCTAATTAAGAGATACAAGCCGCACCCTTCTTGAACTCGGTCTTCTCTGGATACGATCTTTCCGAATCTAACAAGAATCCGACTGCTGAAAATATGGATAACTCCTATCGGCCGCTTGTAGACCTCCGAAGCCGATACAGACTTTGAGGCCGATATGTACTCTGAGCCGATACACAAACTAGGCCGATGATGACTTTGGGGCTTACCAAATTCTGGCGTTAACACATGCCCCCCAGTTTTGGAGTATGAGAAGTCATGCGTCAAAATTATTCTTGTCTTGATCGTCCCGAAACTGATTCTTCTCTTCTTCGTGACATCGGCTCTCATAAGCCGATACCGTCTGCACTAGATGAGCTAGGCTGTCAAACTCATAGAAGAAAAATCTGCCTTTGATAGTTTTTGACAACCCCTGGAATGCAAGTCCTACTAACTGCTCATCATTTAAATTCAAACCATAACATCGGCCATGGATATTACGAAATCTTTGAATATATTCCTCAGCCGATTCTCCTTCTTGCTGTTTAACTAAAATCAAGTCTGAAAGCTTCAACTCATCAATTCCAGCAAAGAAGTACTGGTGAAATTGCTTCTCAAGATCGGCCCAACCTCTGATAGAATTTGGTGGCAATGATGAAAACCATGTGAAAGCCGATCCAGTCAAAGAGAATGGAAACAATCTAACTTTCAGAGCTTCTTCAGCCGATGCCTCCCCACATTGGGCTAAAAATTGGTTGATATGTTCCCTCGTAGATATATCATCTTGCCCTGAAAATTGGAAAAAGTCTGGAATCTTGTATCGGCCTAGAAGTGGAACTCTATCAAACCATTCAGGATATGGCAGCCGATACACAGAAATATGTCCCTTAGGTCTAATTCCAAACTGTTCCTCTATTACTTTTGCAATCATATCGGCCCAATCTTCTTTAGACTGATATCTTTGAGTTTCTTCTGGCCGATATTGTTGATGTGGCTCTCCAGGCTGATGCTGATTTATTTGCCCCCCAAGCCAATGTAGTTGATGCCGATGCTGAAATTGTTCGTCGATTTGCCCCCCAGTCTGATTTCTTAAGGCAATTACTCTGGGAACTATCTTCTCGATCAAACCATGTAATGTACTCACCAAAACTCCTGATTGATCAAACACAGCGTGACGAACGATTTCATCAACTGTCTTTTGAAGGGTCTCATCGTCCATCGGCTCTTCTTCTTCCTCTATCGGCTTAAGAGATTGTTCTTCTTTGGCCTTGACTTCTTGACCAGACATATTGTTGCGATTGTGGGTTCCACGAGCCGTGTACAAATCTGTTGTCAAAAACACGGTCCCACCAGGCGTGCCAAAAATGTGTTGACGCCAAATTCGTACCGCCAATGTGGATCCGGCGCGCGGACACACGAAGGCCTGGGAGATCTGCTTAGCTCCAGTGCAGGTCCTAAAATTGATGAAGCGCGGGCGTGCCAGTCAGTTTGATCCTGCCACTGATAAGATATGCAAAATAGCAGAACAGAAGGTCTATCGGCCGATAGGCTGATAGGGCAAAAACGTATCGGCCGATAGGCCAATAGCCAAAACAACCAATCGGCCGATGATAACATGATGATATAGCAATGTGATATAGCATAATCCAAATATAAAATAAACATTGATCTGCAAATTAAAGCACACATCGGCCAAAGGTCTGATGGCATAAACTCTCAATAAGCAGATAAACAATAAATACTCCCCGAAGCAGAGGTAAGAACTCGTGCCCGACGATCTGCATCGTCGGGGCTAGCGTGTCGTTTTAGACATGTTAAGCCTCGATGATGTGATCGTCGTTTATCATGTTTTGGATGATCTTGACAAGTGTTTCAATTATGCTTCGCCAGCGATTTACTCGTTTTAGGGTTTGTTGCCGACGGTGGTTTAATTATTGCACTTGGTTAGATCATTCAATGCATCTACCATCCCCAAAAGCAATCGGTGGCTTGATTTTCTTTGTGTTAAGTTTCAATCCACACTCTGAGTTGCTATCGACCTTAGTCCTGTTTTGAGATCTAACACAAAGCCTGCTTTCAGTTGTAATTAATGATATCACTGGGGTTTCAGCCAGTCTTGCCTGATACGCATGTTTATTGTAAGGTTTTTATGTGTATCTGCCATCTACATAAACGGATCGATTAATAGAGATGCATCTGTTATAGATTACTCTTTAGGGTTTATCTGTGATTGATATATTCATATTGGTTGATTAGTTTATATAGATTTGCACTAGAGTGTTAGCTAGTGTAGTTACCCTTGTTGTTCTTATCGGCCGATGCCATTGATCGATATCAACATGTTGATGAAGGCCGATAAGATTCATGCTTTAATATCATTTTATTGCAAGTGAGCCGATACAGCTTTGCCCCATCGGCTGGGCCACGACAATGCGACATCGGCCTATTGGCCGATCGGCCATTGTTTTCTAACATGGTTTACTTGTTTTCTTGTTGATTGCAGATCAAATCAACTGGCACGCTCTACACACAACTAGGCAAGCCTTTTGGACCTGCACTGGAGCTAAGCAGATCTCCCAGGCCGCCGTGGAAACGTGGAACCCGTTTTGTTGCGAGGCGGGTCTAAATTCCGCGCCAACACGCTTTTGGCACGCCTAGTGGGACTCAAGAACGCAAGCTTCGCAACAACAAGAAGACCACTTTGAGATGTCAAAGCAGGCTGAGATCTCCGAGGAGAATGTCGTCTCCGTGACCGTCGACCAGCTCAACGATGAGCAGAAAGCCGAGATGGAAAAGCTGGTCGAGCAGTTCCAGAATATGTACCTGCAGACATACTCCAGGACTCGGCAAGGCACCATTATCCAGAAATCTAAGGTGGTAATGCCGAACCCTGGAGATGGAGCCAGCACGTCAGCGGCGGCACACGACCACACCGTCAAGACTGAAGAGAATGCTGCGCCGACGTTGCAAGACAGAATCGACTCCGCAGTTCATTCTGCGCTAGTCAACCAGTCGGGGATCCTGGTGAACACGTTGACCAATACGGTCAAGTCGATCCTAGATGGTTCAATCCATCAGTACAAGCCTCAAGGGCCGATTTTCTTGCCAGAAAATAAATTCCCTGCTTATCGGACCTTGAGGAACGACTTGAGCACGGCTCCACAGCCGACGGCGCCGATGCCACCCCCATCGGCGCAAACGACATCAACCTTGCCGCTAGTCCTCACCAGGCAGACGGGAGGAAGCCCTCAGCACTTCACGGAGGAGCAATATGCACAATGGACGAAGGGGAAGCAACCAGTGATCGAGCCGATGCAGCAAGTTCCTATCAACCCGACATCGGCCAGACAACCTCACATATCCATGACTGGCAACCCTCCACAACCAGCTGCGTACAACACGCCGCAAGGCTACCAGCAGTACACCACAGGGCAGTACGACGCGCAGAACCTGAATCACCATTACCAACCGTACTCCCCCAGGCAGTATCAAGCAGAGGGCCTGCAACAATCTTATCAGCAAGACCTCCCACATCGGCCCGCAGGATACTGGGCCGATATGATAGCCGAGGTGATGCGAGATCAGTTCGGTTTGAAGCCCAAGGAGAGTTTTACGGTGTATCGGCACCCGTACCCCGAGGAGTTTGACAGAGTGCGACTGCCAAGCCGATACAAAATCCCGGACTTCTCCAAGTTTTCGGGGCAGGACAACATCTCGACATACGAGCATGTGAGCCGATTCCTAGCACAGTGCGGGGAGGCATCGGCCATAGAGGCGTTGAGGGTGAGGTTTTTCCCTCTGTCCTTGTCAGGGTCAGCATTTACATGGTTTTCATCTTTACCCTGCAATTCCATCAGAGGATGGATAGAATTGGAAAAGCAGTTTCACAGGTACTTTTATAACGGCGTGCAAGAGATGAAACTGTCTGATCTTACTGCCATCAGGCAACGGGTTGATGAATCGGTCCCAGAATACATTCAAAGATTTAGAGACATAAGGAATAGGTTTTACAGCCTCAGCTTGACCGATTCACAGCTCGCCGACTTGGCGTTTCAAGGATTACTGGGGCTGATACGAGAGAGGTTCTCCTCTTAGGAATTCGACAGCCTAGCTCAGCTAGCCCAACGAGTATCGGCCCACGAGCAACAATTCCAGGAGGCAAAGAAGTTTGCGAAGAAAATTAATACAATTTATCGGTACGCCTCCGACGAAGATAATGAAGAAGACGTCGACGTCGATCTAGCCGAGTGGGCCCGGATGAAGAAGCCGACAACATGCCAGTGGGCCAAAAAAGGCGATAAGGGGGACAAATATGACTTCGACATCAACAAGGCCGACAAGATATTTGACCTACTCCTGCAAGAGAAGCAGATCCAGCTGCCAGTGGGTCATGTACTGCCATCGGCAGAAGAAATCAAGAAGAGAAGGTATTGCAAATGGCACAACACGTATTCCCATCATACCAACGAATGCAAAATCTTCCGACAGCAGATCCAATCGGCCATCGAGCAAGGCAGAATTAAGATCGATGACGCCAAGAGGCCGATGAAGACAGAAGGACACCCGTTCCCAGTCAACATGGTGCGGGCGAACAGGGCCGACGGCGGTGGCCATCGGACCGGCAAGCGACCTCATCAGACCTCTGAGGGCCTGATTAAAAAATATCAGCGAAGGTGGGAGGAACAAGCACAGGATCACGCCGATCAAGACAACTCCTATGACCCACATTGGGAGTGCGAGTTTTTTCGGTTTTGCTGGAATGGGGGAATGAGGTTGCCATCCATCCAGGAGTGCCCTGTGTGCAACGACGCAGAAGACCCCCATCAAGGCAGCTCAAGCAGGCAAGCGCATCGGCCAACCAAGCAAAGAAAATCCGTGCATGAAAGGCTAGGGCCGATGCCCCAAGAGCGTCACGACGAAGACCATGATCAACCTAAGAATCCTCAATGGTGCCCAAGCGACGTGTTCACCAGAACCCAAAAACGACGGGTACAGAGGCTAAGGAAGAAGGAGCAGGTCCAGGAGCAGCAAACAACAATAGCCCATCGGCCCACCAGAACTAAGAAAGAGTGGAGGATAAAATCTATGGTGGTCAAGGCCGATGAGGGCACCTCCAATACAGCTCGAGCTTCTACGACCACAAAAGGTAAAGGCGTAGCATCGGCATCCGTTAATATGGTTTTCATATTGCCAGCAGAATACAGCGTGCAGACGGCCGATGATGCAATTGCCGACGACGAGCAGTCCTCGGCTCAACTACAGTTGTCACCGAACCAGGCCATATTCGACAAGCCAACTGACACCAGCCACAGGCACCTACGGCCGTTATACATCAAGGGATTCATCAACGGGCGACCGATGACGAAGATGTTGGTCGATGGCGGCGCGGCAGTAAACTTAATGCCGTATACGACCTTTCGGAAGCTTGGAAAAATGCCGAAGGACCTCATCAAGACCAACATGGTGCTGAAAGACTTCGGTGGCAACGCATCTAAGGCAAAGGGGGTGCTGAACGTGGAACTCACTGTGGGAAACAAGACGATACCCACCACCTTCTTCGTTTTCGATGGAAAGGGTTCCTATAGCCTGTTGTTGGGACGGGATTGGATCCACGCAAACCGTTGCGTCCCTTCAACAATGCACCAGTGCCTTATACAATGGCAAGAGGACCAGGTCGAGATCGTGCAGACCGATCGGTCAGTACACGTGGCCAATGCCGATCTTGCAGTTTGGGAGATGGAGGGAATCGATTGCTTATCCGGACGAGTTTGGGATGCCGATTTCCTCAAAGTGACTGATTGTGATATCGAAACGATCGAGGATCAAAACAAGCAGTTACTTTAACAAAGATGAACCATCCACTGCCCAAGATGAGCAAGCTAGTCCCTACACAGATGATACGGTGGATGAGCTAGACATAAAACTGGGACAAGGCTTTACGTCGGCCGATCAGCTTGAAGAAGTTGATATAGGAACAGGTGATAGGCCTAGGCCGACGTATATAAGTGCTAACTTGCCAAGAGAATATAAAAATAATTTGATAAGGCTTTTGAAGGAATTCATAGACTGTTTTGCATGGGAATATCATGAGATGCCGAGGTTAAGCCGATCGATCGTAGAACATCGGTTACCTATCAAACCAGGCTATCGGCCGTTTAAGCAAGCTCCTAGGAGATTTAAGGCCGATATGCATGAAGCTATCAAAGCAGAGATCACTAGACTGTACGACGCTAAATTCATTAGGCCCTGCCGATATGCGGAGTGGGTTTCCAATATAGTTTTGGTGTTGAAGAAAAACGGCAAGCTTAGAGTATGTATCGATTTCAGAGATCTCAACAAAGCAACGCCAAAAGATGAGTACCCTATGCCGTTGGCCGATTTGCTGGTGGATGCCGCGTCTGGACATAAGATTATCAGTTTCATGGATGGGAACACAGGCTACAACCAGATATTTATGGCCGAGGAAGATATTCACAAGACAGCCTTCCGGTGCCCGGCGGCAATCGGCCTATACGAGTGGGTTGTCATGACTTTCGGCTTGAAAAACGCTGGAGCTACTTATCAGAAGGCCATGAATTATATTTTTCATGATCTTATCGGCTCTTTGATTGAAGTTTATATTGATGATGTCGTCGTGAAGTCAAGAGAGTATGATATGCACTTGGCCGATTTACGCAAGGTACTTGAACGAGCAAGGAAGTATGGTCTCAAAATGAACCCTAACAAATGTGCCTTTGGCGTATTGGCCGATCAGTTTTTGGGTTTCTTGGTCCATGAAAGAGGAATTGAGGTTACACAGAAGAACATCGATGCTATAAAGAAGATCAAGCCTCCGACGAACAAGACCAAGTTACAATCTCTGCTCGGCAAGATCAACTTTGTCCAGCGCTTTATATCGAACTTGTCAGGGAGAATAGAGCCGTTCACTCCGTTATTGAAGATAAAAGACGATCAAGAGTTTACATGGGGTGATAAGCAGCAGAAGGCGTTGGACGACATCAAAGAATATTTGAGCTCCCCACCAGTTCTAATTCCTCCACAGAAGGGAGTTCCGTTCAGGCTGTACCTATCGGCCGATGAGAAGTCCATCGGCTCAGTTTTGGTGCAGGATATTGACGACAAAGAGCGGGTTATTTTCTATCTCAGCAGGAGGTTGCTGGATGCCGAAACAAGAATTGGGAAGTGGATTTTTGCCTTAACAGAGTTCGACTTACGGTATGAATCGGCCAAAGTGATCAAGGGACAAGCCCTGGCCGATTTTATTGTTCAGCATAGAGATGATTCAATTGCATATTCAGATATTGTGCCTTGGACATTGTATTTTGATGGGTCTGTTTGCAGACATGGATGTGGTATCGGCCTAGTCATCATATCCCCTCGGGGGGCAAGCTTCGAATTTGCTTTTACTATCAAGCCTTATTATACTAATAATCAAGCAGAATATGAGGCTGTTCTCAAAGGTTTGCAGTTATTACAAGAGGTCGAGGCCGATTCCGTAGAGATCATTGGTGATTCACAGTTGGTTATTAATCAGCTTTCTGGGGAGTATGAATGCAAGAATGATATTCTCAGAGTTTACAATGAGGAGTGCAAGGAGTTGTTACAAGTTTCCAAGATTGTGACGATGAGGCATATACCCAGGAAGCAGAACTTCGAGGCCAATGATCTAGCTCAGGGGGCATTGGGATATAGGCCGATGGCTAAGGGCGTTCAAGTTCAAATCGCTGCCGTGGATGCCGACGACTGGAGATTTGCTATCATCGATTATTTGAAAAATCCCTCCCAGTCAGCGTCGCGGAAGATGAAATACAAAGTGTTGCAGTATGTCCTGTTAGATGGTGACTTATACCATCGGACGATTGATGGTGTCTTGCTCAAGTGCCTAGGTCCCGAAGAGGCCAAAGTTGCGATGAGCGAGGTACATGAGGGAATTTGTGGAACCCATCAATCGGCCCATAAAATGAGATGGCTTCTGAAGCGCGTCGGATATTTTTGGCCAACAATGCTTGAGGATTGTTTCAAGTACTATAAAGGATGCCAAGATTGCCAAAAGTTTGGAGCAATTCAGAGAGCACCGGCATCGGCTATGCATCCTATCATAAAGCCGTGGCCGTTTCGAGGGTGGGGTATAGACATGATCGGGCAGATCAACCCACCATCAAGCAAAGGACACAAATATATCCTGGTGGCTACAGATTACTTCACCAAGTGGGTTGAGGCCATCCCTCTCAAGAAGGTTGATTCCAAGGATGCGATTCAGTTTGTCAAGGAGCATATTATATATCGGTTTGGATTACCACAGACGCTAACCACCGATCAAGGATCAATCTTCGTGTCCGATGAGTTCGTCCAGTTTGCCGACAGCATGGGCATTAAATTGTTGAACTCTTCTCCATATTACACGCAAGCTATTGGGCAGGCAGAAGCTTCTAATAAGACTCTAATCAAATTGATCAAGAGGAAAATTGTCACGCCCCAAACTGGCCCCGGGCGGAGACCAGGGTAGAGCGGTCCAGATTGACCTGTATGCCTGTACCAGTCCTAGGAAATAGCGCTGGTACAACAGGAAGACTGAATATCACAACAACAGCGGTCTCTTTATTTAAGAGTAGGATTACAACCAGGGTTGGAACTGCGGACAGAACCCGAGTTCACAACAGCATTACAAAAAGGCGGAACGGAAAGCGGAGACTAGCCCTAAGCCACAAGCAAAGCCTTGGGGAAGGCCGAAACCCTACTACTGCTCGAAGTCTGCTTGCTCCTGGAAGAACTCTTCATCAGCAGGGTCCACCTCTTCATCTTCGAGAACTGGGGGGGGGTTTAATTATATAGAGCAAGGGTGAGTACGGGATACTCAGCAAGTCAGGGGAATTAAGTGTTTAATGCAAGCTTCAAGGGAAGGCCAGTTATTTTTCACAATTGATTTTAGTTTAAGACTTTAGAAACATCTAAGTGAGTGCTTCTCGACGGCACGGATGAGAAGGTGCGTCTCATCCGGCCGGAGCAGTGAAATTGTATCGATTGAATCTTGTCGGCACGAGAGGCTCCCTGCCAATCGTTCACCGACCCGGCTGCACCAACAGCCACAACTCACGCACCTCGGTACGAGAGGCTCCCTGCCAATCGTCACCGACCCGGCTGCTTCAACAGCCACAAGTCAACACGTCGGTACGAGAGGCTCCCTGCCAATCGTCACCGACCCGGCTGCTTCAACAGCCTTAAACCAAGCACAGAACGGAAAACCTCACACCAGCAGCAGTTCACAAGGTGTTCAAATAAAACTACGCTAAGGAATCACCTCACATCCGCCCATGACCGTGGGCACGGCTGTTCGAACAGTTGTTAACCTCTGCAGAGGGGGTACACTTTACCCACACGACGTTACTAACCCCGAATCACCCAGCCCGCGACCCTCGGTCACGTCTGGCGACCTTGAGGCTTTCACGACAAGGCATTTCGAAAGCCGACTCAGGGTCATCTTATGCCAACGGGAGGGGTCCCACGGACCAACCACCAGGTTAGGTCCCGACCATACTGTGCCAGGAAGCCCAGGGGTCCTCCCCGACACCACCCCGGCGAATCCACTTGTCCCTTGGCATCAAGATTTCCCTGGCCTAGCTAATTACTCAGCCAGGGGCGTCCCATATCACCCATGTGGTCGTACTTGACATATGCTTGGATGTAATTCCCAAGGAATCGGTCCTTAGGGCGAGAACAGGCAGACCGTACCTCCAGTACGTCTCCCAACCGCGAGTTTTAGAAACTCACTTTAATTTTCAAGACACCGACCCAAGTGTCGGGTTTTCCAAGCATTTTTGTAAACTCCAAGTTTTACCCGGTGATCAATTTTAAAGTTCGAGGGGAGTCTCGATATTCGTACCCGAGGTACGGATTACCGAGGCATCACCTGGGGGTGACAAGGGTATTAGGGTATTCAAATATCAAGGAAGGTGAATGCAGCAAATGGGTAGGGCCTGGCGGTTATCTTGCAAACCGAGGCCAAGTGTCAAGTGTGACCTAATTAATGCATAGTTTGCGGAATCAAAATACTTAATTTAAATTATGGGTTCAATTGATCAAAGGTGACTTGCCTTGCTCGAGATCTTGAGCTTCTTCCTCGAAATCCGCGCACTTGCGGGTCTTCGGGCTCCGAGACTACACCGCGAAACGAGACGACTCAACAAAGCGATAAAAGAAGCCCTATTAAAGACCACTAAAGCGTGCCATTGGATAGATCTCGATTTTACGGATTTACAGGAGGTGGAACGGAGTCAATCGGACGACGAACGGTTGAAAAGATACGAATTTCCGAAGATTAAAGGATTTTATGGAATAAAGAAAAGGAATTAATAATTAATTAATAATTCCCTGGAAAAAGAAAAGAAGGAGGGGCTGAAATCGGACTTTAATTGGGAGTTTAGGCGCAGCCCAAGGAAGGATCGGGCGCTACCGAGCCACGGGGGCCGGCGCGCGGGTGAAGTTGGCCGCGACCGGGCGAGGCGCGCGCGTGCGGGGCAATTGGGCCGGTGGCGAGGCACGGCCCAGAAGGAGGAAGCGGGCGCGGCCAAGTGAAACGGGCCAGCGCGCGAGAAGGCGGCCAAGGCCGAGCGGGCACAGCCCACGGGCGACGTGGCGCGGGAAAAAGGCCGGACGCCTGGCCGGCGAGGCGCGGCCCCATCGGCGACGCGGCCGCGAGGGAGAGGCCTTGGGGCCGGACCATGGCGCGGCCCAAGCGGCGAGAGGGCGCGGTGGACCGGGAGACCTTGACCGGTCTCCCGTGGGGCCCTGGGACGGTGGACGTGGCGTCCACGTCGGCTCCACGTCGGACCGAGAGAGGGAGGAGGAGGAGCTCGCCCCGGAGAGGGCGGCTCGCGGCGGTCGGCGACGAGCGCGAGCTCTGGTGGGCGACGAGCCGGAGCGGGCAGCGGCGGGCACCGGCGACGGGAGGAGGTGAAGCGGAGTCGGCTCGCCGGCGAGGATTGAAGAGAAAAGAGGGGGGGCGGCGCGGCCGACGGCAGCACCACGCGACGGCGGCATGGGCGCACGGGGACGGAGCTAACGGGAAGGACGGCGACACGACGGCGGCGTCCGGGAAGGACTACGACGCTCCTACGGCCCTAGACTGGGGAGAAGAGAGGAGGCGGAGGGGGAAAAGGGGGTTACCGCGGCGGCGGCAAGCCGAGAAGAAGGCCGACGGCGCGGGCGCGCGGGCGCGGCGGCGAGACGCGGTCCCGAGCCGGGGGAGAAGAGGGCGCCGGGCTCCTCTTCTTGCGGCGGCGGCAGCAAGAGGGGCGGTGGCGCGACGGCGCGACGACGGGAAGGGACGGAGCGGGCTCGGGTGGAGGCGACAAAGGCGGCCGGGGAAGAGGGGATTTTATAGGGGGCGTTAGGCGGTTTTGGGGGGGAGGTGAGGATGCGGAGGTCGGTTCGGCCGGGGAGAGGCGGTGGAGGCGCGCGGGAGGGGACCGGCGCTAGCGGACAAAGCCGCGCGCCGGCCGGGTGACATCGGCGTCGGTCGGAAAAGGGGAAAAGGGCAAGGGGAAAAAGGGTTCTTGCCCCTTGCCGAAACGGGAAGGTGGAGGCTGCGAGAGAGAGAGGGAAACGGGGAGAGAGGGGAGACGCGGCTCTCCTCTGGGCAGCGCGCGCGAAGAGGCCGCGGGGGCCGGGCTGACGCCGGCGCTTGGCGCGGCGGCGGGGCAGCGGCGCAGGGGCAGTGGCGCTGGGCCCCGGGCTGACGACGGCGGCGGTCGTGGCGGTCGCCACGACGCGTGTGGGCGCGGCCACTGGCGGGAACGGGAACGGAGGGCGCCGGCGGGAGAGAGCTCCGGGAGAGAGAGAAGGGAAAGAGAGAAGGGGAAATCGGGGAGAGAGAAAAGAGAGCAGAGTGCTCTCTCTCTCGGCTCAGCACGTGCGGCGCGCGGTGCCAACGCGTGCGGGCCGGCGGCCTGGCACGGCCCAGCGGGGAAAAGGCCGCAGGAGAGGAGAGGGGGCGGCCGGGCAAGCGCGGACCGGGCCGGGGCAGCGCGGCCCAGGGAGGAGGAAGGGGGCGCGGATGGAGGCAGGCCGAGAGGGAGGAGGACTGGGCCGGCAGCGGCCCAGGAGGAAAAAGGAGAAGGAAACAGGCCGGAAGGGGAATCGGCCGGGACAAGGGAGGTAAAACAGACTTTTTCTGAGGGTTTGGTTTTGGGAGGTTTAGGGCTCGGATTTGAAATCCGATTTCGCGTTTTCTCCGGGATTGAAGCGAGAGGGGAGACACGAGACCTTGGCACACGACAAGACTCAACCGAAGAGCAAATTTTCGCAATTAGGGTTTTTAGCAGATTAGTTTTCCCGCTAACGCCACGACAAAACGGGCGTTACAAACCAACCCCCCTAACAAGAATCTCGTCNGACATTCGATGGGCTAAAAAACTGTAACGTCCCGCCTCTACGAGGCCAGGCCCACTTACATCTAGCAGCTTAATTAGGACATAGACTGCCCTCACATACCAACACCAGTCTTTTTTGCGCACTTTGTCCTCACTCATGCACACCCGGGAAGGACTTCCCGGTCGGTCACCCATCCCTAGATTTCTCCAGGCCAAGCATGCTTAACTTTAGAGTTCTTTGGAGATGGGTTTCCGGAAAAGAAGTTACAACTTGTTGGCATGAGTATCCTATCAATCCTATTATGCCTTGGGCCGGGGTGTTACATCCTCGCCCCCTTAAGAGATCGACGTCCTCGTCGATCAACCCCAAGCCAGGAACTCCCTCTCTTGGCCACGTCCGTGTGTCCAGTGCTAGCGCATGTGCCATGCTGTGAGACCATACCGGGTCCACACCAGCCATGCACACCATGCCTGCGCAACTGCGACACACCCATGTCCAGTGCCAGCGCATGTGCCATGCTGTGTGACCACACCGGGTCCACACCAGCCATGCGCACCATGCCTGCGCAACTGCGACACACGCGCCCGTGAAACCGCGAGAGTCGGCTCTGATACCATACTGTAACGTCCCGCCTCCACGAGGCCGGGCCCGCTTACATCTAGCAGCTTAATTAAGACATAGACTGCCCTCACAAACCAACACCAGTCTTTTCTGCGCACTTTGTCCTCACTCATGCGCACCCGGGAAAGACTTCCTGGTCGGTCACCCATCCCTAGATTTCTCCAGGCCAAGCACGCTTAACTTTAGAGTTCTTTGGAGATGGGCTTCCGGAAAAGAAGTTGCAACTTGTTGGCATGAGTATCCTATCAATCCTATTATGCCTTTGGGCCGGGGTGTCACAAAAATCGACGAACAGCCGAGGCAATGGCACACGACGCTGGCCGATTCCCTTTGGGCGTATCGGATAGCTTGTCATGGTGCGATTCAAGTGCCTCCATATCAGTTGGTTTATGGGCATGAAGCTGTGTTGCCATGGGAAACCAACATCGGCTCAAGAAGGATTGCTTTGCAAGACGACTTGACAGCCGATGAATACCAAAATCTTATGGTCGATGAGTTAGATGATTTGGCACACGTCCGGTTGCGGGCCTTGGAGAAAATCAAACGAGACAAAAATAGAGTGGCTCGTCATTATAACAAAAAAGTTGTTGCCAAGACATTTGACGAAGGGGATCTGGTTTGGAAGTTGATATTGCCGATTGGTTCCAGAGATAATAAATTCGGCAAGTGGTCACCTAATTGGGAAGGTCCTTTTCAAATTCATCGATGCGTTCCTCACAATGCTTATTTGCTCAAGGGGATAGATGGTGAAATTTATGGACGAGCTCTTAATGGCAAGTACTTAAAGAAATATTATCCTAGCGTCTGGATCGATTCATGATCGGCCCGCCAGCCGATTTATGATAGTAGCCGATGTGGTATACATCGTCTTTAGACGGCCGATATACATTATCGCCCTAAGTTCAAATTTTACAACATGAGCCCTCATCTTCTAAAATTTGGAGGGCATATATATATATACAGGCACAAAATTCTTCAAGTTTATCGGTTTTATCGGATTGATCCAAGCTTATGGGCTTAAATTCTTCAAGTTTGTGAGAATTGGCTTAAATTCTTCAAGTTTGTAAGAATAGTTCAAGTTTAGGGGTTTCAAATTTTTTCAGACTTGGACTGATCAAATTCAACCAATGGGTCGATGAGATTAATTGAATTAAGAGGGTATCTGTTACCGATGAGATTAATTGAATTAAGAGGGTATCTGCTTACAAGAAGGACACAAAATATATTATATCACCCTATAAAGTTTTCAATAGCTGCGATGGCCCTACGACGGATTTGATCAATATCTTCTATGGTTTGGGCATCATCGGCCATCGACCCTGGGATCGGCTTTAAGGATTTGCTCAGGGTTGCCAAGTATTTAGCCGATGCCTTCAGCTTCGTCGTCTGGTCCTCTATGGCTTTTGGCGATGCAACTATCCCAGCCTTGACTTCTTGGATCTCTTTGCGAGTTGCTTCCAACTTAGACACGAGGTCTGTTTTGAGGCGTTGAAGTTCTTCAAGTCTGTTGTTCAGGACAATCGGCTCAATGGCCAGCTCATCTAGCTTGGTCTTATCAGAATTGATTTGAGCTTTGCTGGCAGTTATGGCCGATTCCAAACTTTCACGTTCCCGCCTCTCCACGATTCTTTCTTTAGCCTTCTGAAGCTTGAAGCGGTATTGTTCCAAGAAGATAGCCGGTGTCAGGATTTCCATCAGGTTTTCGGGCAACTGATCTTCAATTTCTTGTACCCTTCTCTTGATGGGATTGCAGTCCTCCACCAAGTACTCCAATGACGACTCCAGCTGCTTGACGATATCGGACAGCCGGTTCTTCAGATCGTCAGAAATTGATGCCTTTGCCGTGACAAGTGGCTCTTGGTCCTCGTCGTCAAGAAATTGGCCGATGTCAAAAGAGAACATATCGGCTAACTTCTGCGAACAACGAGATGGGGCAGGGTTAGCTCGGTCAAATAAAAATCGGCAAGGGATTTGAAGTGATTTGGTTTACCTGTGATGGGACATCGGTTGTGCCCGCATCGGCCTCCTTTTGCTGTCTTGACGCGATGGGCGAAGGCAAGGGCCGATGTGGTGCGGGCGATGGAGCACGCGGCTGAAAAAGGATGAGCAAGGATGATCAGATTTCTATCATTAAAAGGATAAGACAAAAGAAGATCAACTCTTACCGAAGCAATTGGAGAGGGTGGTGGAGAAGGAGAAGGAGTTCCTAATCGGGCCTTGGTCTGTTCGCGCCTTTGCAGGGTTACTTTCTTAGTTCTTAAAGGGGCCGATTGAGTTCTCTCCTTGAGTACAGATGACGTGGCAGCCTGAAAAGGATATCAAATTATAGCATACTAACAGAAGGGGATTTCATAGATTCGATAAAGGAAATGCGCTAACCTTGCGGACTGTGTGTCTGGTTTTCCTTGGTTGGGCAGCAACAAATTGGTCATCGGCTGATGGGGTCGTAGTGGTCTTGGTCGATGGTTCTTTAGCGGTTTCAGCTGATGGATTTTCTTCTTCGGCTAGTTCGGCAGCAGCCGCATCAACCTCCTCATCCATTACTTGTTCATCGAGGAATTCTTCTACGGAGGGGTCCAGTTCTACAGGATCGGCCTGCTCGGTAGCCTTGGATTTTTTCACAGGTTTTTGGGGCTTGTCCCTTGCTGGCGCCTTCCTTTTGGTGACTTCTTTGGCTATCAGCCCTTGAAGCGGTGATGAGACCTTTGGGGCGGTTAAGCCGATAGTTGATTCCATGACAGAAGTGCCTGATGGAGCCAAGACCATTGCATATGATATCTTTTGTCCGCTGTTGCTTACAGATGGAATCGGACCATCGGGGACCTGAGGGCTGATGTCTTGGATAAGTTCTATTAAGTGAAATCTGGCCGATTGATGGAAGATGTGAGCAGCCCATTCTTGCCACCATGCCTGGAAGCTGATATGAATGAAGGCGCTCAGATGCAATCGGTCACAGTCACCTAGATTTGGGACTTCAATCTCTAATGCTTTGTTCATGACCAATGCTGATGAAACCATGTCTCTGCTCTCTAGGAGTTTATGGAAATATAAATTGATGGGAAGTTGTCCAAGCCCGCACTGTCTAGCAGCTACCATGGGATTATAGAATTCATAGGACAGGCTGGTGCTTCTTCCTTGGAATATGCCTACTGGGAGCAGGCATGGGGTGATGCCGATCATGAACGATTCCCTTGATTCCATATCGTCATTCACCAGGTCCAAGTGGAGGTCGTCGGGGAGTTTGAAATCCTGGTCTGACGAGTAGACGAACATGTCCATTTTAGCCGATGGGGGACTGGTGTAGAATCGGGTGAACCATGTGGACATGTCCTCGGCCGATTGATCTGCTCCAGGATAAACAGAGGCTGCTTCTCCATAAGACATGCATCTTCTGGTTCTGGGATCTTCGTGAACGGCATGCTTTGATGGGAAGCAGGAGTCCGATGGTGGAGGCCGATCGACTATGGTGTTTGTGTGAATGGTTAACCAGAGTTGGACAAACCACCATGGTCCTCCATGCGCCACCGTTTGCCTCAGCATCAGATCTTGGGTGGCAAAATGGAGCAGCCGATAGACGGCTCCCAGGAGATATCGGCCAAGAGGGATTTGTTTCTTATCAACCAGAGCTTGGGCTAGGTGTTGGCAGTTTAGAGTGGGGCCGCAGGTTGATCCACAAAAAACAAATCTTTCCAACCATGGCGTCAGGAAGGCCGCGTGTTCTCTCTCTGAGACTGATCCTTGTTCCATATGCTCAGAGATATATCCAGACCAGCATCCAATCTTCTTGGTTTTCAATTTATGGCTGCTGTTTGCCAGGAGGCTGAAGGGATTGATCTCGGATTGGATGTCTAATCCTGTGAGCAGCTTGACGTCGATCAATGTTGGAGTCATTGGACCTTGCTTGAATAAGAAAGTGTTCAAGGTGCTAGACCAGAAATAGGTGGCCGCTGACATAAGTGGTTCGTTTTTCTTGGTATCGGCCAGGGACAGGGTGATGCATTGGACGATTCCTATTTCGTCCCAGTGAACCTGTTTAGATGCAGCAATCCTCTTGTGCCAAGTTCTGTACCCATTGAGCTTCGACGGCCAGGATCTGAAAGTGTGTTTCCATGAGGAGACATTCGGCTTGGCTTGTTTGAAGGGTACTCTATTTGTCTCGGCGTTTATTAGCCAAGTCGGGTCGCAGTTGCCCATGGGGCCTAGAAGGAATCGGTGGGATTTGTCATTGGTGGGAATCAAGATTTGATTTTTGAAGACCTACGGCATATGGACAATAACAGTGAAAATAAGACCCGGGGGGCAAGAGCAGGAATTCTAATTTGAAGAACTTGGCAAGAAAACGACAATGTGAAGGGATTGACTCACCACGGGGATCTCGGAAGCGTAGAACGGAGAGGAGGCCATTGTTTTTGTTGAAGAGGTCGCTGTTGAAGGGGTCGATGCCAATGGGACGCCAAGGGGTCGCCGGAGTTGAAGAACGCGAGTGGTTACTAAATCGACGGCGGAGGGCTGCGAATCTGGATCTGCACGGTTTTCAGACAAACCCTAGCAAGGAAGTCGATGGGTTCCTCTGAGCTAATTCCGCCACGTTATATAATGAAGCGGAATTGGGGGGCATGTGTTAACAGTGGATTTTGGTAATCGACCCAAAGAGGGAAGAGGAAACCGAAGCAGAGAGGAAGGGTTAAGTTGGAGTCAGACTAGGTCTCGTATCGGACCCGGTAGCTGTGTTGGACTGGGAGAGGCGCTACCAGGAAGAGTGTATCGGCCGATACGGATTCAATATGGTCATCGGCCGATACAGGCTGGAAATTGACAGAGTCAGCATGGGCTTGGTCTGGGCTCGAGATAAGCTTCAAGGAAGTTGCCAAATATAGATAAGGCTCGGTTTTAGGCAATTGTATCTTGTAAACCAAGTAGGTTTAGATCTAATCTTTGGCAAGAGTCTGCCGCAAAAGACTTGTTTGTTAGTTAGAGATAAGATTGTGTCCTACACGGACCATGTTGTAATCTCGGGTATAAATATCCCGATAGTTTGTACATAGAAACTCTCTCATAACAGAATACAACAAACAGTTTTTTTTTCAATCTACTTTCGGCGCATTGCCAAACCTCGCGAGAGGACAACTTTGATGAGTTCTTGCTTCCCCGGAGCAGAGGTAAGAACTCGTGCCCGACGATCTGCATCATCGGGGCTAGAGTGTCGTTTTAGACACGTTAAGCCTCGATGATGTGATCGTCGTTTATCATGTTTTGGATGATCTTGACAAGTGTTTCAATTATGCTTCGCCAGCGATTTACTCGTTTTAGGGTTTGTTGCCGACGGTGGTTTAATTATTGCACTTGGTTAGATCATTCAATGCATCTACCATCCCCAAAAGCAATCGGTGGCTTGATTTTCTTTGTGTTAAGTTTCAATCCACACTCTGAGTTGCTATCGACCTTAGTCCTGTTTTGAGATCTAACACAAAGCCTGCTTTCGGTTGTAATTAAGGATATCAATGGGGTTTTAGCCAGTCTTGCCTGATACGCATGTTTATTGTAAGGTTTTTATGTGTATCTGCCATCTACATAAACGGATCGATTAATAGAGATGCATCTGTTATAGATTACTCTTTAGGGTTTATCTGTGATTGATATATTCATATTGGTTGATTAGTTTATATAGATTTGCACTAGAGTGTTAGCTAGTGTAGTTACCCTTGTTGTTCTTATCGGCCGATGCCATTGATCGATATCAACATGTTGATGAAGGCCGATAAGATTCATGCTTTAATATCATTTTATTGCAAGTGAGCCGATACAGCTTTGCCCCATCGGCTGGGCCACGACAATGCGACATCAGCCTATCGGCCGATCGGCCATTGTTTTCTAACATGGTTTACTTGTTTTCTTGTTGATTGCAGATCAAATCAACTGGCACGCTCTACACACAACTAGGCAAGCCTTTTGGACCTGCACTAGAGCTCAGCAGATCTCCCAGGCCGCCGTGGAAATGTGAAACCCGTTTTGTTGCGAGGCGGGTCTAAATTCCGCGCCAACAGAGAGGTCATCAATTCCTATATAATAAAAGTGCAACTACTAGGTAGGTCCGACGACTCGTATTCCAATCGTGGCCAATGGTGCGACCTAAATCATGCAGTTTGGCAAACAAAATACTGAGTTCAAAATATAGGTGCAATAAGTGGTCAAGGGGGCTTGCCTTGATATGTGGCAACGAAATGAACGTCAAACTCTTGCGCAAATCCTCCGTCCGCCTCGGGCTCTACGCGAGAAAACAAACAATACATAAAACTACTGCTAAAACAAAACAAAACACAAAATAAAACAGAGCCATTAGGTAGAGGGGGATTTTAGAAAGATTTTAAAATTTGAACGAAGTCAAACGGAGTTAGGGATGAAAACATATGGATTTTTTAAGTTTAGGGGATTTTTGGGTGGGAATGATAGAATAGGGAGGAATATTCCGAGTGGGGCTCAGCTGTCAGGTCAAAGGTAGGGTCAAAGGGGAGAGGAAAAGGTGGAGTCCGCGGGTCCCACTGTTTTTATTTTTATTTTTATTTTTATTTTTTCTCTCTCCTTATCTCTTCTTCTCTCTTCCTTTCTTTTCTCTGTTTTCCTCCTTCTCTTTGCCTCTCACGAGCAGGAGGACGGGCGGCATGGCGGGAAGAGGCGGCGGCGACCGGCGGGGGGGGCTGGCGCATGGCAGCTGGCGGCTCGGGGAGCAACGTTAGCCGGGTGGCTGGACGCCGGCGGTGACGCGCAGCTGGCGGCTTGGCGCTAGCGGCGGCGCGCGGTGAGGTGGGTGGCGTC
Source organism: Oryza officinalis (assembly GCA_008326285.1). Taxonomy (NCBI): domain Eukaryota; kingdom Viridiplantae; phylum Streptophyta; class Magnoliopsida; order Poales; family Poaceae; genus Oryza; species Oryza officinalis. The sequence goes on along the minus strand of BDMV01000011.1, from coordinate 3,591,206 downwards.
GGCGCCGGGCAGGGAGGAGGAAGGGGAGGACCGGGGCAGGAGGAAGAAGAAGAGATAAGGAGGTCGGCCACCACAACGCAATGAACTCCGGGACTTCGACAAATCGGCTCCGGAGTGGTAAAAATGGAGTGGTGAAGTGGCTGAGGATCTCCACGATAAGTTTCTTGGGTATTTATACTGTTCGTGGTGATTCTGGAGGGAGAACTTGGCGACGAGGACGGCCATTGATGCACCTGGGCTTGCTTCTCCATCTACAGGCTTTTCTTGCTGCTGTTGCTGCCAGACCTGCTCGGCGAGCGGCGCGGAGCAGTGCCCAACCTCAGCGGGGAAGACGGAGATGGTGCCAACCATCGCTGTGCAGCGACAGGACGGTGCCTAACCATCAGTTTTGCAGGGAGCGGTGCCTAACCTTCGGGTTTGCAGGAAGTTCAGGAAAATAGGGAAAAAGAAGTATGTCTGTACGAGTGTTCGATGAACATAGTTTGCTTGCTTGACTTAATGAAAGTGCAAAGAACTCCGGGTGTGGAAAAATATTATGGAAAAAGGGAAGGATAATCACCGGACGGTAGAAGTCCAAAAATATTTCAGAATATTTGGACGGGAAAGAAATGATTTGATATGACCAGGAAATAAATAAAACCAAGATTAAAACTAACTTTAAAATTTTTCGGAGATTTTGAACGAAAAGAAAAGGCAACGCTATAATAAATCCTAAACTGCGGTTTTAGGAAAATGCACGCGTTTAGCAGCTTTCGTATAGAAACTTTTTACAAATAACACACTGTTTAGCAGTTTGAAAAACGTGCGCGCGAAACACGAGGGAGATGAGTTGGAAACTCACCCTCAAGAACACAGCCTTAATCAATTAAAGAAAGAATATCCAGAAGAGACTGAGTTCGAGGAGGATGCAGCCTGGCAAGTTTTCTATTAATTAGGCAGAGTCAATTAGTTTTCTTTTACTTTTAGGAAAGATTGTTTAGAGTCCGAATAAGACTTGTATCTTTTACTTTATCTTTAGAAAAGTTTGTGTCTTATCCAATAAGGACTATTATCTACTCATGGGTATAAATATATACACCCGGGGTCTATGTAAGATCAATATACAACTTTCGGCGCATCGCCACACTCTTTCCCGAGGTTTTTACTTATTAACCGGTGGAACTTGGCACCTGACGCGGGGCTGCATCAGCTTTCGATCTCCGACGAAGGGGTAAGTCCTACATTCCGTTGGCCCTACCTATTTATCATATATCTTAGTTAATCTAAATCGATTATTCAATTTGGCTGTATCGGCTGAGCTTGCTTTAAAGTATTTGCCGGTATCGGTTAAATTGTTTTGTCGAGCTAGATTAGCTAAGGCATCCACCACCCTTAAAATCAGTCGAAGGCTTGATTGTCTAGATATTATGTTTCTTTTAATACTTTACGCTGCATCAGCCCTAGTCATGCTTAGAACCATAATCTCTAGCCTACTTTTTGATTGTCAATAAGGGTTTCATCGGGGTTTCAGCCGATGAGTTATTTGGACGTTGAATCGGCTCACAAGGATTACATACGAGTTGGATTCAGCCGATGATAACAAAGGTTTCATTGATTATCTAATAATTTGGATTTAATGACATCGGGCTTTCAGCCGATGTATGCTTTAACCTTCGGATTAACACTTATTCTATCATATGATTATTAGCCGATTGGTTTTTATTGGATTATATTATTATTTTATCGAATTATCATCAGCCGATTGTCTTTATATCGTTATTTACATCAAGTGTCAGAATCTACATTGTTATATAGTCGATTGTTCAAAAGCCTATCGACATCGGCTAGTATCGACATCGGCTGGAATTACTCTATCGGCTTGACAGCCAATTGGCTCTTTAATCTGATGTTATATATCTTGTCAGTTACAGGGTCAAACTGACTGTCACGTCCACATCTCATCAATTTTAGGACCTGTACTGGAGCTAAGCAGATTTCTCAGGCCTTCGTGTGCCACACGCAGGGTCTACGTTAACATATCTTTTGGCACGTTCAACGAGACAGATTTTGCATCAACAGTAACACCAATTGGGACTAAAATGTTTATAGGGAATTCGACTTTTTGAACCGGTACTAAAATGCTTTAATATCGGTTCTTAATCTAGCCGAAATATTTGTATTTTTGGGTATCATGACAAAAAATCAGTTCTCCAATAGTACTCATGGAAGAAATTGTCACCCCTGGTGATAGCAGAAGAGGCCTTAAGTTACTACTCCCTCTGATTAAAATTATCTGTAACTCTTGACAGTAAAACAAAACTACAAGTAGGTCATACCGTCATACTGTCTGAAACGACGAGTATTTCCGACCGGAGGGAGTATAAGTTAGCAACCAAAAGAAGTGTTTCACTGACGTGCCGATTTTTTTTTCTTTGGCTTCTTTCTTGCCAAAGCACACATGTGGACGACCGCATGCCACTGAAATGCTGAAATAGACAAAGTAGTGTGAAGGGTGTAAAGCTAAGAGGTAATCGGCATTTCTCACGCTCCTAGACGGTACATTAAAAAAAAAGAAAAACTTTCTTCATCAGTGTTTCTTATAAAACCTTTTCAAATTAACTTGTAAACTTTCTAATATTTAATTCGTTTGCTTGTGCACTCAAATAATTGTCAAAAACTTGGTCTCGTCCATCATCCATCATCTTATAAAGAACTCACCCTAAATAATCCACGTAGGGATGAGGCGGCTGGAACTTTACCAGCACGATCTGTCTGCAGAGAAAGAGACCGGTTTTCAAGAAACCAAAGCTGATCGAATATCGATCTTCTCACTGTAAGAAGAAAAAGAAAATCAAAGCTGATATGTTACAGTGGAGCTCGACGCTTTCAATAGCTAATGGCAGCATAACATCGTGTTAGATTGTGTAGATTCCAGCCGCAAGTCCCTGGAACTGAATGAGAGGGGTGTCTCGCGTCCTCGAAAAGTCGAACACTCTGGTGATGCTCCTGTACAGGAACATGTTGTTGGCTGCTGCTCGTGGCAACGTCAAAATACTGAAGAAAACAGAGGGAAAGAAACGCTGTTTAGATGCACACAACATATTACGCCGCATACCATCAAATACCGCTGCCAGATGAGTGAGATAGGCCAATAACTGAACATTCGATAATTGCCTAACCTTTGCAGATCGTATCCCCTGGCCAAACTCTTCCAATCGCCGTTTAGGAACCAATCCAGATCCTCTGCACATGTCAGTGACAGGTGAGCCCGAAAGTCCATGGGACCTACATGTCAGTGAGCAGTACATGCACATAATGTGCATGTGCAGTACTGCATGTCGTCAGATTTTCTTCTTTGATTCCTTGGGAATTAAACAGAACCTAAACAAGAGAGCTACTGGTGAGCTCCTCTTTATCTTCTTTATTTTCGTCGGCAGCATGGGCCCCTTATACTCAGAATTCCAGATCCAACCAGGTTTTCTGGTCCAAGACCACATGATTGAGACACTGTTTGTCAACTATGTGGCCATCAATGGCTTAAGCAACTGGGGAAACTACACAAGAGATTCAATCAGAACCACTCCATTCACTATAACATCTTTACAAAACAACCATGGAACACAACATGTTAAACACAGTTCTTTCAACCTTCAGACTAAGGCATTACCCCTAAGAAACGAAACAGATGATCGATCGAGCGTATGAATTGCATTTTCAGTAATGGTACAAAGATCAGCTAGCTACCCTACGGTTGATTCATCTATGCATATGGTATACATCAGCTATCTTTACAGTACATGAGTTGCAGTTAGCGTGCAACTTAAGGTGTGCTTTAGTCCTCACATGAAATCCATGGAGTCGTTTAGGGTCTGGCCGCTCATCGATTGGCCTCCGTTCAAAGAGTTATGGGGATTGTTTGGGTGGTGATGCCGTCCCTGGTGGCCACTTAAGTAGTGCATCTGCTGCTGTTGCGAGAAATAGGTCGGCATCTGCTGCTGCTGCTGGAGTCCTCCATTGAAGGAGTTTCCGTTCATGTTTGGAACTTGGCCTGCTGCTATCTTAAGCCGCTGAACTTCTTCTCGTAGGGCGTCATTCAGAGCTGCATTAAACAAAAAGGGCTTTCTCAACAGGTTGCTTGCTTATCTGGATAAATATATTTTGAATTCATTGATTTCGATTGCCTTAATGGTCCCTAAACAGGATAACATTGTTTCTGGGCCCTACTGCCCTAATGACAAAGATGGAAGAGCTTCTGCAAGAATAAGACATACCATCTCGAAGTTTAGCTTGTTCTTCCATGGACTGCAATCGAAGTTTGAGCTCTCTGTTCTCAGCGGTTAAGCTAGACATGTCCCTCTGACCATAAGTAAATACCAAGATGAAAAAGGATATAAAGATAGGCATGTGCTGTGCAGAAGACATTAAGAAAATCTAACAGATCATCGGATAGAACATTCAAACACTGAAAACTTAAATACTAGCGAATGAGACTGATGCGCGATCAGAAACATGATTTTTATTGTTAGCAGCAGAGTAACAATTCAAATTCATCTTAGTTAGAAATAGCATTAACAAGGAGTAAAAACAGTAATTTCCCTAAAAAATCACTTAATCCCAATTTCTTGATTCCCTATATAAACAAATTGGTTAGAACTAGAGAAGATTTATGGAGCAAGATAAACATCAACTGTTATCCCTGACCACCAAACCAAAGTTCCAGTCTCCCACCTAATTTCATCATCTTTAATCAAATCAGCTTTCAGATATATCATCAACAACCCTGTTTCTGACATGACCAACCTATAAAGTATATAGGCATCAACATTATGACCCCCACTTTTGGGTGCAATAGATCCTTCAGTTGTCACATCAGCTACAAGAACACTTGCAGACAAAAGAAAATTAAGAAAAATGCATGATGAGTTCAGGCTCAACTATGTTGTCCTGAAACAAACTTGTAATATTTGCAGATCAAAAGAATACAAAACTTATGGTTACTCTTATAATTTGTCAGCTCTCAAATGATACATTCACGAGCCAGCTATTCCATATTTACAAAATCATATAAAGCCAGTAGATCAGCTTATTCTTCCACAGAGCATTGAGCTGTAAGAAGGACTTCTATAAGTTCCCTCCAAAATAACAAACCTCTGGTGGTCTCAAAAAGTGCAGAATTGATAGGATGTGGTTAACTGTTCAAGGGTTAGATGGCCTAGACAAGATATTATGGAATTTTTAGGATAAGTCAGAAAGCAGCTAAGCTAGCATATCACTAAATTCGATTCTCACTGAAATTCTCTGAAATACCAACCTATGGAGCGGCAGTTTGAAACTTTGAAAGAAAAAGAAATCCTTCTGATCCCATTACATGTCCAATTTAGTATACAGAATATGCAGGGAGAGAACTATTTGTTCATGCTACTTTTAGTACACTATCAAAAAAGTAATAATTCAATCTTGTCAAAGTGGGCATCTAAGCAGGCTAACATTTTTCATATAAATAGTCAAGTACCCGTGGAAATTATAAATTCAGAATAGCAAGAAAGTTCCTAAAACCTGCTTGTCCTGGAAAGTGCACTTTGCAAGTACAGAACTTAACGTCTCACTGTTGAAAATAAATTCAACCAAAAGGAGACTAACGCTTTTTATGATCATAGCATCCAGTACACCTGAACAATCATACCAGAAGAGCTAGCAACTTTGAACTCGAACAAACTAGGAGTGGTAATGTGGAGGAGCTCATTGTTAAAAAAGAAAAAATAAAAGAAAGAAAAACTCAGAAGACAAGGTGCAACAGCTGTAACCATCAAGTAAAAACGATCGATGTTGAAACCATCAAAGAATACAGTAATTTTTTGTGATCTTCCATCCCAAAAAGTGCTAGTGGACAGTAAATTGTTTGTACTGGATAGTGTCAAGTAGAAATTGATGTTAGCAAATGATGTCTAGGCTGAAACAATACTGTATCAATGTATCTAAAGGCAAAATCTGTTTATTCCAGCTGCTAATATCAGGCCAAAATCTTTGTGTCAGTTAGGCTCGACACAAGAGAATAAGCAAAGCATAACCAAACAAAAATCAACTGATCAGATAGAGCACTAGCCTCACTTTTATGGTAGTAGTTGCAGAGGCACCACAAGCTTGAGTTATAATGCATACCTGAAGCAGCGTGAGCTGTGTTGAAAGCGTGGTTGCCTCTGTCTGCAGCGTCTGCACCTTCCTCTCCAGCTCACCGGTGTACTTGATCTTCCTCTCCTTCGACCTCGCCGCCGATTGCCTGTTCGCCAGAATCCTACACAACAGAGATTACCACCATGAAATCAAGTTACAGTTTACAGGGAGATTGCAATAAAGAAGACCCTAACGATCAAATTGAGAACGCAACAAGGAGCCCGATTTCAGAAAAAGGCAGCACAATAGACCAGCAACTTCAAACTAAATGTTTTCAAGATTAATTATCAAGTTGAAATGGTATATAGCGAAATAGCTAAAGAAAAGTTGTTGAAAATCTTTTTTTCTAAAAAAAAATCCAGTTCCATTTCTACTGAAACCGTCGTGTGAAAAATTATCACCTCTTCGCGCGCTTGGGGTCGAGGAGCGCGAGCTCGGCGAGCCTATCGGCGGGCATGGCCTTCTTGGCGTAGTCCGGCGTCGCGGACTCGCCCTCGAACAGCGAGCTCTCCCCATCCATCGACCCGCTCCCTCTTATGCCCAGCCCCACCGCCGCTACTCCCACTCCCACCACCACCTCCCCCTCCCCCTCCCTGGAACGCAAGCCCATCGAAGAACGCGGCGTCGAGGGAGAGGCTCCTCATGTGCGCCCCGCCGGGTGGCCGCGGCGCCGCCGGCAGCATCGGCGGGGGAGGCGGCGGGGTCGGGTCGGACGCCGCGGGGGAGTCGTCGGAGAGGGAAGGGAAGTCGAGGTCGGAGAAGCCGAAGTCGCCGTCCGGGTCGAGCAGCAGGTCGGCGTCCGGCAGCCGGATGAACGTCTCCGAGTGTGCCCTCCGGTGGTGCCCCCTCGGCGGCGCGACGCCGGACGGAGCCGGCGGCGGGAAGCGCGGGTCCATGACGGCGGCGGCGGTCAACACGGCTGCTGCTGCGGCGGCGAAGTGGCTGGGGTTTGGGAGGTCGCTGCTCGGAGGAGAGGAAGATCGGGTAGGTATGGGTCTCGACTAGGAGAGGAAGAGGAAGCGATGCCCACTCCCGCGTGGACCCGGTGCATAGACCCAAACCAACTTACACGCATCTCGAGGCAGAATGGACTGTACAGGTGAGTTTCGGTCTATGAGGAGGGTCCACGGAGGAACGGAATATCCGGCCGTGGAAATGGTTGTTGCATCCGCGCATGGGTAAACTTGGTTCATACACCTGTAAGGTCGGGTGCACGAATCACGAGGCGTTACGGACGATGGGATGTTGCGCTGGGTCATGAGGTGGGTGTAGGGGAGGAGGGCGCGGAGGTGAGGGCGAGGGGTGAAATGATAAATTCGGAAGGGGGGGGGAAGAAAATGCCGCGTGGTTGCGAGAAAGCGAGCAGGCTGTCGCTGTCGCTGACTGGCCGCGGGACCGGGCACACTGTTTGGCGGTGGCCGCCACATGTGAATGACAGGTGGGGCCCACGTCGGTGATACACGTGGCCATCGTGAGATCGTCCCGCTGCTGGCTTTGCCGGTTGCTGCGGGAGCGGTTGGGGCCCACCGGGAGCGGCTGAGTAGACACCGGACACCGGAGCTAAAGCCACAAGATACTTGTCTGACGACAAAGCTCATCTAATTTTATTACTTCCTTCCTCCGTTTTTTCAAAATAAGTTTATCTCTCACATTTATTTTAAAATTTTATTTTATAATTATTATATCAAAGTTAATAAAAATAAAAAATAAATACATTGATTATAAGTAAACTGAGAAATCATTACATTGGAATTTGATAAAGTAATATTATTTAAGTTTTTTTATTAGTATATATAAGATAGATAAAAATAAATTTATTTTGAAACGAAGGAGATACTATTAGCTTGATAGAGTATTTCGATAATCTGTTATGTTAAGCAGGGGACACGATCTTCTGATTCGGATATTTTGATACTAGCTTGATAGAGTATTAATTTTAATACGGAGAGTTCGTTGGGTAGATGCTTTATACTGTTGACTTGGTTACAATGTTACGACGATATTTATATGATTTTTAATATGAGCTTGCGAATGTGAAATAGACATCGATAACAAAATTATAGTGTATCCCACTGAACACATTTCTTATTGTAACCGATCATTTCCAGCTGAAGACTCATCCACTTCACTAATTAAAAGGGCATTCGATGCATATGATTAGGTCAGCAAAGCGTGAGCGGGTGCTCCAAAGTAAGGGATTGATGGATATGTGTAGACGAATTTTCCATGTTAATGTCGTGATTTTATTATATCTCGTAATTCTGTAATTAATTAGAATTACCCTTGTTCAATTTCATATATAATTACTTTACAACATCTCTTCCTCGCTAAGAGGAAAAAAAAAAGATGCAACATGTCTGGTGATGATTGATGGTGACGATGTTGATGCCTACCATTTTAGATGCAATCCCCCAACCAAATAAAAAGGTGCAAGAGATGCTACCGATCTTGATCTTGGTTCTTTATGAGAAAATTCCTTGACGTCATTTTCTGCATCTCACATCAAGAAGCTCTTTAGTCATTCTGTCACTATTTTTTTCCCTTTCAGAGGCAGAAAAAGAATGCTAGTAAACTTTGTCATCGGCTAGTTTGGAGTGATTAATGCAAACTGCCACTAGTACAGATCCTATCATCTGTGACGGGCTCAATTATGTCTGGACTACTTGGGTCGTCAGAACAAAGTCATCTCAATCGGGCCTAAATTTACACCGTTGTAGATGTACTCGTACAATCAAACTCTAGGCCTAAGTACATATAGCCCGTCACCAATGACACTCATCTGTGACGGGCACAGATTTAGGCCCGATTGAGATGACCTAGCATATCTCAATCGGGCCCATCTACAGAGCCCGTCAGAGATAAGGGTCATCGGTGACGGGCTCTAAAGATGGCCCGATTGAGATGGCTTTAAAGCCCGTCATCGATGACTCATATCTGTGTCGAGCTTTTATTGATGCCCGTTAGAGATAACTGTGCGCCCGTTAGAGATGTCTGTTCATTGGCCCGATTGAGATATATTTTGCACACTATAAAGAGACCACCCGACTGTTGTCTGAAGTTATCCCACTATTCACTATTTTGGTGGGAGGTTAAAGGGGGCGAATTTTTGTTATTTTTTTTCAAAGAAAAACAGAAAAATCTTAGAAGTAAGTAAAAAGGTAGTAATAATTTTTTTTAATTTAATAGTATGTTAACTAATATTTTATTAAATTTTGCAGCGATGGATCAAAGTTGGATGAATGCGACAATTTTGAAACGTCATTGCAAGGAGTATAGAGATGGTGTTTTAAGTTTTATGAACGTTACGGAGGAGGATAGGAGAAGAACAAATGGCAAATACATGTGTTGTCCATGTAGAGATTGCAAGAATGATATTATGTTTAGCGGAGAGGAGGTACACTCTCACTTGATACAACGGGAATTCATGAAGGGCTACATATGTTGGATGAAGTATGGAGAGTAAAAATCGGGTAGTGGTGCAGCTGCAGACAGAAGTGGTGCAGACAATCATGAAGATGAAGATGAGCATGACATGTTTATACCATCTTCATTGGGCGGTGAAATGGTTGATGTGGATCCTGATATGCTGCAAGAGATGTTACGTGACGTTAAGGAGCAAGCTCACAACGAGAGAGATTCCATGAAGTTCAACAGGTTGGTCAGTGACTCCGAGACACCTCTATACGCCGGATGTAAGGCAAAGCACACCAAATTGTCAGCTACTTTGGACCTAATGAACCTGAAGGCAAGTAGTGGATGGACAGACAAGAGTTTTACGGAACTTTTGGGAATATTGAAGGTCATGCTTCCTGAAGAGAACACATTGCCCGAGACGACATATGAAGCAAAGCAGATTCTGTGTCCCCTGGGGTTAGAGGTTCGTAGAATTCACGCTTGTCCAAACGACTGCATATTGTACCACAAGCAATATGCGGACTTAGATGTTTGTCCTGTATACAAGGCTTCTCGATACAAGCGATAGAAAAGTGCGGGGGAGGGAAAAAAGTCAAAGCGGGGTGGTCCAGCGAAGGTTGTGTGGTATCTACCTATCATTGATCGCTTCAAGAGAATATTTGCGAACCCCAAGAAAGCAAAGTTAGTGCGTTGGCATGCCGAAGATAGAAGGAACGACGGTTTGCTAAGGCACCCTACGGATTCGATTCAATGGAGGAATATCGATCGAATGCACAAAGACTTTGCTGCCGATCCCAGAAACATGAGGATATGTCTGTGTACGGATCGCATGAATCCTTTCGGAGATATGAGTAGTTCTCATAGCACTTGGCCCGTTCTTATTGCGAACTACAACCTCCCGTCATGGTTGTGCTTCAAAAGGAAATATATTATGTTGTGCTTGTTAATCTAAGGTCCGAAACAACCAGGCAATGATATCGATGTGTTCTTGGAGCCTATTATCGATGATCTTGAGATTCTTTGGAAAGAAGGTGTGGAAACTTGGGATGCATATGGTCAGGATAACTTCAAGCTACGAGTTCTATTGTTCTGCACCATTAAGGACTATCCTGCACTAGGTAATCTTTCTGGACAAACCGTGAAAGGAAAGAAGGCTTGCTCTGACTGTATGGAACATACACGCAGTAGGTGGCTGAAGAAATCAAGAAAGATGGTTTACATGGGTCAGAGGAGATGGCTCCCGCTACGCCACGCCTTTAGAAGAAAGAAGAAAATTTTCAACGGTCGGAAAGAACTTGGAACTACTCCCAAGGATTTGTCTGGAGACGAAGTCCACGACATGGTCAAAGACATAACTAATGAGTTTGGGAAGAAAAGAAAACGTGGCAAAGCAAATGATAAGGGTATATGGAAGAAAAAATCCATATTTTGACGGCTACCATACTGGAAAAACCTTGAGGTCCGGCATTGCATTGATCTAATGCACGTAGAGAAGAACTGCTGCGATAGTTTGCTCGGGCTACTGCTTAATATGCCTGGAAAGACAAAGTACGGGTTGAATGCTCACCTAGATCTGAAGGAATTGAACATTCGCAGTGAGCTTCAGCCTGTTACGGATGAAGAGACAGGAAGAGTGTACCTCCCACCAGCTTGCCACACATTGTCGAAGGATGAGAAGATCACAATGCTATCATGTCTTGCTGATATTAAGGTTCCTTCGGGCTATTCAGCAAGGATCAGTAAGTACGATAAATTGGAGGATCTAAAACTGGTTGGAATGAAGTCTCATGATTGCCACGTGCTAATCACACAGATCTTGCCAGTTGCTATCAGAGGCATTCTACCACCCAAAGTCTGTCACACGATCCAACGGCTCTGTGCTTTCTTCAATGCAATCGGTCAGAAGATTATAGATCCCGAAGATCTAGATAAGATGCAGGCTGATATTGTCAATACCCTGTGTCACTTGGAGATGTATTTTTTACTGTCTTTCTTCAATATCATGGTTCATCTCCCCGTTCATCTAGTGAAGCAAACAACACTATGTGGTCTAGCTGTTCTAAGGGAGATGTACCCGTTTGAGAGGTATATGGGAATTCTTAAGTCGTACGTTCGAAATAGAGCAAAACCGGAGGGAAGCATCATTGAAGGGTACACGACGGAGGAGGTTATTGAGTTCTGCATCGATTACATGGCCGAGACTGATCCTATTGGAGTTCCTGCATCTCGCCACGAAGGAAGGTTGGCAGGCCTTGGCACAACAGGCAGAAAAAGAATTGTACCCGATCAGGCATCGTATGCGCAGGCTCATTTCGCTGTGCTACAACATATGGCCGAAGTAACTCCATACTTTGAGGAGCATCTAGCGAAGATCCGACAGGTGAACATGGATCGATCAGATATGTGGATCAACAGAGAACATAGTACTCGCTTCAACGAATGGTTCAAGAATCGTATCGCACGGTCGACTGATGGAGCAAGTGAGATAATACGAAGGTTGGCAAGGAGCCCAAGCTGGGATGTTGACACATGGCAAGGGTACGATATCAATGGATACACATTCTACACCGTCAAACAAGATGACAAAAGCACAGTGCAGAACAGTGGAGTCCATATAGATGCATATCAGGATCAAGCTGGATCAAACACATACTATGGCCGCATAGAGCAGATTTGAGAGATGAACTACAGGAGCTTCAAAGTCCCTTTGTTTCATTGCAGCTGGGTGAATATCCGCACTGGTGTTAAAGTCGACAGGGAAGGATTCACTTTAGTGGACCTGGCCAAGGTTGGATACGCGGACGAACCATTCGTCCTAATGAAGCAGGTCGAGCAGATTTTCTATATGCAAGACCCCGCAAACAAGAAACTGCACGTCATTAGGGATGGCAAACGAAGAATTGTTGGGGTTGACAACGTCGTCGATGAGGAAGAATATAACCAGAATCTTCATGTGAGATCTCAGATCGACCTTGACGATGATCCCGAAGACGAAGTGGCATACGCTCGTTCTGACCATTCGGAAGGCATATCCTTGTAAATAGAGTCTTCGTAGTACTGTAATTTGCAAATTGATATAAATAATGAAGTATTTTATACCGGTGCCTTATGATCTGCATATTTTAATTTCATATGGTTTTTAAAATTTAATAGCAAATTTACACTGTTTAAATAAGGCATAGGTCAATTATAATAATTTTTTGAAATTTAATAGCAATTTTAAACTAATTTAATAAGGCATATTTTAATTTAACAAAAATTTTACACCATTTAAAAATGTAATAGCAATTTTAAATTGGGTATAAGTTAATTATAAATGATTTTATAACTTAAATATCATTATTAAATACAATTAATATGGAATATTTTAATTCTATAGTGGGATGAGCTTATCTCTATCGGGCATATAAATAATGCCCGTCAGAGATGAGGTTATCTCTATCAGGCGTAGTAGTTCTGCCCGTCACGGATGTATGTCATCCGTATCGGGCTTGTTAGTTATGCCTGTCACAGATGTGTGTCATCCGTATCGGCTTGTTACTTATGCCCGTCACGGATGTGTGTCATCAGTATCGGGCTTGTTATTTGTGCCCGTCACGGATGATTGTCATCCGTATCGGGCTTAGTACTTGTGCTCGATGGTGATAACCTACGACTAGGTTTTCTACCGATCCAGATCTGACTCGAAGTCTCACTATCACTCCTTCACGCCGCCGCCTCCTCCCTCCAAGCGCCTCCTCACTGACCACCGCCTCCTCCTCCTCGCTGCCGGTGCCTCCTCGCCGCCGCCGTCCTCTCCTTGATGTTGCCGCCGCCTCCTCGCTGCCGCCGTCCGCCTCCGCAACACCACCGCTTCCTCAACACCGTCCTCCTCCTCGCCGCCGGCGCCTCCTCAACGCCGCCGTCCTTCTTCTTTCCCATTTCCGGCCATGGTTTGAGGTCAGTAAAGTTCGATTTCACTGATTTTGATTTGTTCTGCTATTCAGTATTCACACTTGCTTAGTTTGTAGGAAACTGGAATTTACAGAACTTAGTATGCCATAGTCCATATATTGCTTAGTTGGTAGGAAGGCAACAATATTTGAAGATTGTTTAGTTACATTCATCGAAAGGGAATTCTTCGTGCAACTTAAGGATAGGGACATCATCGCTCGTTGTTAAAATATCAAACATCGAATATATTCATAGTATTTCATAATATATTACAATTAGTATATTAGTATTAATATAGTATACAATGAATTATTAATTTATACTATAGTACATTGTATATTAGTACATTGTATGAATTAGTACTATAGTATATTAGTATATTAGTATTAATACTATAGTATACTATACTATAGTATATTTGTATGAATTAATAATTTATACAATTACTATATTAGTATTAATATAGTATACAATGAATTATTACAATGAATATATATAGTATATTACACTAAATTAAGAATTGTTCATAGTAATTCATTGTATTAATTTATACTATGAAGTATTAATTTATACTAATTCATTGTAGTACTAATTTGACACTAAATTTATACAATGTCGACCGTATATTACAATGGTACGTATATATTTGTATACTACAATGGTGGAGATGTAATATACGGTATATTTGTCGTATTAATCAAGGTATACATGTGTAGTACATCTTTTTTTAACTTTCTTGCTGTACAACAGTTATATAGAAAATGTCGTAGCAAGGCGAACCCATGTCAGCGACTACTAGTGGGACAACATCGAGCCGGGCTCCTAGGACCCAGAATAAGATCTCTAAGAAAGTGTACACCATAACAGAGGTGGACGATCTGGGATTTCCGACGGCTCCTGCGAAAGCTGTCAAAAAGTTCTTAACGATATGCGGAAGAATAGTGACGGAACACTTACGTTCCCAAATCCCGAAGATCAAGCGGTGTACCAGAAAATCGTAAGTACCACACGTAGAGTATGTTTCGTTAGGTTGTATCGTACTCTTGATTAAATTCGTCCTAACGGTATCGCAGGTCGACATGACTGCTAAGAGACAGGCCTCTCAAGAGGTCTGCTCACAACTTCGCGAGGATGACATCCTCACGAAAGCGTTGGGAACCGAAGAACACCGTGGACGGACAAGGGGCATTGGCTCCAATGTTCCATGGAAGGTTGGGTTTCCTCAATACACGTGGCAGTACAGGAAGCACAAGCTTTTAAAGGCGTAGAAAGATGCACGCCTTAAGGAACAACTTCGGGAGGAGATTAGAAACGAGCTCCGAGAAGAGTTCGATGAGAAGTTGTTATAAGTGGAGGCTCGGGTGGAGGCACGCCTCAGGGAAAGCGAGCCTGCTGCCGCTCCCATAGTAGAAACGAGCCCCACGCAGAGGCGTAGCAGCTGCGCATCTACTGGGGCGGCGGCACAAGAACAACCAGCCCCCGTTGCGGTCGACCACATAATGGTAAAACCAACACAAAACGTATATGTTCTCTTAGCACCACAGTACATTATAACATATTATAAAGACACGTATGAATCTATTGCAGGGACCCACATCGTGCACCCTAGTCGTTAGGGTGACAAAAGACTTTGCAATTCCTGCCGCAGAGGGTCCTGTGTTCAAGCCCACGCTGGAGACCCGAGTGCATGGGGGGCAGCTGCTAGCCGGCCATGCCAAAGTTCAAGTGGACATGGTGAAGCCCGATTGGGTTGGCTTCACTCTCCCGCACCCACCAAATGACGAGGTTCTGACCCTTGGAGCTGCACGTGGGACCTTTATCCAATGGCCCAAGCAGAACATTCAAATTAATATAACTCCTAGGCCAGCACCAAGTGCTCGTCCACCGCCGCCGCCGCGTCCCGCTCCAGCTCTTGTATCTGCCCCTCTTGCTGTTGAAAAAGGAGATCAAGATCTCCAATTGCAGTATGATACAGATTTTGGGGATGACGGTACGAAGGTCAGCAGCAGAGCGCACCTCCCCCCAGTCTCCAAGAAAAGAAAGAGGGTGGCATCTTCTCCACCCAAGCTTGGATCACGCAAGAGCTGCTGGAAGGGGGAGAGGAAGAGGAAATGTGGAAGGGCCGCTTCTGGCTCCAAAGAAGCTAGATCTTGGCAAGGCGCCACCAGCTCCTCCTAAAGAATTCACATTAGGCATGCCATTGGTTGGAGACGACGCCTTATCAAAGATGGGCCCTGCATGCAAGGAGTTGCACGGGTACTACATGGAGAGGTCCAACGCAAGGAGGAAGCATAGAGAGACCTCCATGACGGGCCAGCACGATAGACAGCCGTTCTTCGGCCCTGAAGCCTTTATCGCCGAAGACTTTAAAGATCTATGGGACCTCTACAGGGTGCGAGTGGTCAACACCAACCTCCTTAAGTGCTACTCCTTGTAAGTATTCTTGCGTACGAGATATGGTAATAACTATCCTTGTATTACGCTTACCCGGATTCTTGTCTTGTTTCTAGGTTAACTTGGAAGCATGTCCATCATAATGCTCCTCATGTTGCCTTACTCGATCCAACTGTCGTCAACGAGACAACTATGAACTACGATCGAGCCAGCATGGTAGAATATATCAAGGACTGCTTATGGTCCCGTCAAGACAAGGACTTCATTATGTGTGCCTACTCTGAACAGTAAGCATGTACCCTACTTAGAATCAAATGTGCGACGCGTATAGCTTTAGTATTTAACTTGCAATTTATTAATGTCGCAGTCGTCATTGGATTCTCCTGGTCATAGTGCCGAAGTGGAGTTTGGTATACTACCTTAACTCCAATATCAAAAAAGAAATATACGATTGGTCAGCGATCGAAGCTGCCTTGAACGATGCTTGGGACCAATACGTGGCAAAAGGCGGGAGGCATAAGGAAGGGCATCCCACACTCGGTCACAAAATAAACTTTCCAATACGTCAACAAGTTGGCGACCAGTGTGGGTTTCACGTCTGCCATAACATGAGGAGCCTCACAGACAAGGTGACATTGCTCGACCTTGAGGTGTGTGCTTCAATTGTTTATATACATTAGAGAGGAGATAGCATGATTCATACTAACTTTCCAAGTATGTAGACTAACTTGGCGCCTCACATGCAAGAAAAACTTTCGACGATTCTGAAAAACAACTTCGATATCATTAGAGAGGAGATAGCACAATTCATACTAGATGATCTCTTGTCACCGAAAGGAATGTTTAGAGTAAAGTCCTAGGTAGCTCGTCTCTGAATGGTAAAACATTTGCAATGCTTTTGCGACAAACATTTGATTTTTGTAAATATTCTTTGTAATACAATTCTGCACGTTCTTCTGTATATATTTGTATTTCTTAATTACATATAAACTTGTTTCAATTTATAACTCAGTTTTACAGGTTTTGATGCATGTCGGCGGTTTGGAGAGAAAAAAAGGATGTGCATGACATATATATGTGAATGGGTCTGTGGATGTTAATCTATATATATGTTTGATTTTGTGAATTTGCTGTGAATATCTGATGGAATGCTGGAATATGCACTGAATTAGGAATGCTAGGAATGGGGTTGCTGGGACTGTCATTTTTTGCAGCGGGCATGGCTAGCAAAGGCCTGAGGCTAGCAAAAAAAATAAATTTTATTTTTTTTGCTGACTTACTCATCCCTGACGGGTATTTTAATAATGCCTAAAAGAGATACTCATCCGTGACGGGCTCCAAAAAAAGCCCGATAGGGATATAGACATCCCTGACGGGTTCCTAATCTAAGCCCGATAGAGATAAGTCATCCGAACCAGGACTATTTTGACTCAACAGGTGGGGTCAAACCTATCGGTGACGGGTTTTTCCGGAAAACCTGTTAGGGATGGGAGTCATCGGTGACGGGCTTAGTAGTTTGCCCGATTGAGATTAGTCATCCGTGACGGGCTCCTACCCAACTTGATTTGACTTGTATTGCTTGGTCAATCTTATCTGTGACGGGCTACATTGTTAGGCCCGATTGAGATAACGTCCATCCGTGACGGTCTTGTGCCCAATTGAGATATTTTCTCACATCACTGACCTTTGCTCAGTGACGGGGGCCATACCCGATAGTGATGAGGGTTAATGCCCCTTAAAGATAGCCGATCCCGTGCTAGTGTGCATCTCCAAATTAGAAACTATAATATGATGATCATAATATGACGTGTTATGCTCTTATGCTCATGCATGCCGTCATGTTGTAGTAACGAGAGGCAAATTAAATGGAGAAGGTAGGGTATGATTTTGGTGTCGATGACTGAAAAGATAGGTAATAATTGAAATTTTAGGTGAGCATTTGAGATTATGGTGATTATCTAAATGCACTGCAGCCTGCTGGGTAGATTTTCGTTTTCAATTAAAACTGATGGTAGATGACATATAGAATGATTGGCCAACAGCAACATTCTTGGCACAACAGTGAATAAGCAATTAGCACCCACTGAGAGTAGGTTTAATAGTATAGCTAATGATTTGACGATTAACCCATATTAAAATTAACATGTATAATAATTTAACTATAAGGTTGGTTTTATTTTTTCCCTCATCTCTCTTTCTCTCACTATAAATTTGATATAAATATCTTGAATTATGTATATAGCTAGCTCTTACATAAGAGTCAATGTTTTTCACTTTTTTTTATCTCTTTTTCATATAAGTTTATAGTTGACTTATAGATGAATATTGTCCTTACTCTGATAGTCATATTACTTTTGAGCCAGATCACATCTAACTGTGGCCAATCAGCATCAGTAATAACTTGCAGCTATTGTTGACTCTCTGGTTGTCTGAATACTCCTATGGTAATAAGTAATCTAATTAATTTATTGCGGAGTTCCTATGCTAATATGTAACTATGCAAAATTTACATATACTGTCAAGAAAGCATGCAAATTGTTAACTAAAATCAGTACCAAGATGCAAACAGTTAATTAATTAAGAAGTGTCCAAGATACAAGGAGATGCATGCTGTTCTCTGAACAAACAACAGAACTGTATTACTCATTTGTTAAAGACCATTCCATCCTGTGTTGCTTGTTCTCTGAATTAATTAACAAAAGAGCAGTACTCGTGTAAGTACTAAACCTGAACATATGTTTAGCTAGATTGCTAACACTTGGCAACAGACATACAGTTGGAGTCTGAAACTCTGAATCTTCAGTACACATACGTATGCAGATCCATGTCGTATTCTCAGAGGTCTCGTTAAGAAGTCAATCCCGTAGAGACCCAAACGATCGGTTGATCACTTGATCTTTTCTTGCCCAAAGAACAACTTGCTGAGACAATGACGTCTGTGTCGACTGTAGTAGCGTGTAGCAGTGCATGTTATCTCTAACGTAGAAACTGGAGCTCGTCAGTCCAAGAGACTGAACTGTTTGATTGATCTCTTGTGACAGTAACACACCCCGTGTATAGATTAGTGTGTGTTTATTCTTTGAAAGAAACATGTGTAAATTAATCGGATCCGGGAGTAATTAAGCATCTAAACTTTTCTCACTTTGCAAGAGAAGAGAACAAACTTATCTAGCTAGCCATACGTACGTATTGCAGATTCGGAATACCAAATTGCCATGCAGTGCTAGTTGCTCCTAGGGTGTTTCGTTTTCCTGTGTTCCCAAAACACAGGAACGCACAGAAAACGGAACGGTGCATTAGCGCGTGATTAATAAAGTATTAGCTATTTTTTTTTTGAAAAATGAATTAATTTAATTCTTTTAAGCAACTTTTGTATAGAAACTTTTTGCAAAAAAATACACCGTTTAGTAGTTTGAAAAGCGTGTGCGTGGAAAAAAAGAGTGATGAGTTAGAAAAACAAGGTGAAGAACTCAGCCCTAGTAACAAACCGCGGCGATATGACTTTTTCTCTGCCTCTTGGCTAACTTTACACGAGTAGCTTGTGTAATTAGTTAGGTAATTTTATCATTCTTTAAAAGATACCTAGAAATATCATAATTTTAATTATTATCCTTAAGAGATACCTAAAGATATCATAATTTCTAGTGTTTACCAGGTATTAAAAATTTTAGTGTAAAATATAGGTATCTCGAGGTACTTTCTTGGATTGTAAAATTTCTCATGCAATTATGTTATTACCTTTGTTTTTAAATATACAACGGCGTTAACTTTTAGACATGACGTTTACCAATTAGTTTTATTAAAAAAACAATGTAAATATCATTTATTTTGTTTTGACTTGTTTTTCAATTAAAGACATTTTAAGCTTAATTTATAACTTTTATGTATTTACACTAACTTTTAAATGGTCAAACATGATGTCCAAAAGTCACTATATTTAAAAATGATGAGAGTATTTTTCTCGTCCCAGCAAGCTATATATCATCAGAAAATAAGCTGGTGGTTGAAAAAGCACACAGACTTATAGGGTCTAGACTATTCATCAATTTGCGACTGACACTTTTGAGTCATATTCTTGACCAGGCACATTTTTAGACCCTTCAATTCCGGGATAGTTTGTTATCTACATACGAATTTTTGGAGTTTCCCAAGGTCTACATTTGAACAAAGATAAGAAACGGGCCTTATTTGGGCCAAATCGTCGACCCAATGTGCAATGTGTTTGTGTTGTTTAGAGTCCAGACAGTAGTATTAAAGTAAGGTACGGCCCAAATTGAATATATTTCGTCAATCAGCTCGGACTATCACAAAACGGTTAGTGCAAATTTTCTGACAAAAACTTACATAATTCTCCCATGCTTTTATTCTCGCAAAGTTCTTATTAATTTGTGTTGTAATTTTGCCTTCTGTAGTTGTGTAGATGTTGGGTATCTAAAAGCTGACTTGATCATACATGCGTCAGTACATTGTTCCCTTTCACTAGAACTTAATTTAAGGTTTGTCTGGCAGAGTTTTAGCTCCCGAAAACCTTTCCACGGAGCTGACTGGAGTGCTGTTATACACTAGATATGTGGACATTATGATAAGAAGCAAACTCAACTGTAAAGTTGCTTTATTCATATCACCCTGCCCTCATGGAGGAAGATCAAATGTCAATCATCTTGCACAAATGCCATCCAAATTTAAAATTTATTCATAATATTTTTTTGTGTTATCTAAATGACTAAATCTTACGAGGCTTAATTTGATACTTAATTTCCTTCAGTTAAACTCCTTTGCAATTTTGCATGTACTATGCAATGCATGAATCACTCGTGCACTTCTTCTTCCTTGGTGATCTTCTTCGTCGCCGGCGGCACGTCGCTGCCGTGGAACGGCGGCAGTGGCGGCCACTGGTTGCCCGGGTGCGGCCATGCCGGCATCGGCGGAGGGTGGAACGGGAACGGCGGCAGTGGCGGCCACTGGTTTCCCGGGTGCGGCCATGCCGGCGTCGGCGGCGGGTGCGACGGGAACGGCGGCAATGGCGGCCACTTGTTGCCTGGTTGCGGCCATGCCGGGACAGGCGGCGGGTGGGACGGGAATGGCGGCAGCGGCGGCCACTTGTTGCCACCAGGATGCGGCCACTCCGGCGTCGGCGGNGGCCATGCCGGCGTCGGCGGCGGGTGGAACGGCGGCAGAGGCGGCCACTGGTTGTTTCCAGGACGCGGCCACGGGAACGGCCACGCCGGGTTCTTGCCGCCGCCGTGGTGGGGACTCTCCGCCTCCGGCGCCGGTGCATCAGGGGTGTACGACTCGGGCGGCGGCGCCGGCGGCGAAAGGTCCGGCTCCGGTGGAGCGTGGCGGCCGTGGTGCTTGGACTTCGGCGGCGCCTTCTCGTGGTGCTTCTTGGGCGGTGGCGCCTTCTCCTCGTCCTTGTGCTTGCTCTTCTTGACATGGCCGCTGCCTCTCTCCTCCTTCAACGGCGGCGGCGCCTCGCCGACGACGACGGCGTGCACCGGCGGAGCCGCAGCAGGCGGGTCGACCACCGCCGGCTCGATCAATGGCGGCAAAGAGCCGAACGACCATACCGGCGCCGGTGCCGCGGCTTCGCCGCCGGCAGCTTCCGGCGCATCGGCGGCGGTGCCGGAGCTGGGCAAGAGTGAGCGCGACGTGGCGTCGACGCGGCATGGCGAGAGCAACGCGATGGCGAGGACCACGACGAGGTATGACATCTTGACGACAACTTCTACACGAGTAGAAGTTGTTGCTCTTGATGCCATTTTGGATTAGTGTCTTGATTGTTTCTTGGTTAATTAACCGGCTGTGGTTTGCTTGAGTTTATATAGGACTTGAAACTTGAGTGGTTTTTGGTTGGTGAGGGTAAAAAAATTAGTCAAACTTTGTAGAAACTGCGACTGGGTTTAGTTAGTTTGGTAACACCACATTCTTGTAGTGGCTTCTTTTTGTCTGTTGAATTCAGAATTACAGGTGCATGAGGGATTAGTAGTAATGGGTTGTTGGTGTGTCCATGAATGTGACATGCATTAGTGAGGGTTTAGGCAGGAGTCATTTCTT
The DNA here is from genome assembly GCA_008326285.1 of Oryza officinalis. Lineage (NCBI taxonomy): Eukaryota > Viridiplantae > Streptophyta > Magnoliopsida > Poales > Poaceae > Oryza > Oryza officinalis. The sequence goes on along the minus strand of BDMV01000011.1, from coordinate 3,569,261 downwards.
CATTTGCTCATGGTGGATCTCCTGTATCTCTTTTTCACCAGTCTGTTGTTCTGTGTAGCCACATCTTCTGGTCATGGATGATATTAGTTCTCACCATCACAAGTTAGTGCATTGCTACAATTTGATCATATGTAGTTGTCCTCTTGGTAGGTAGCAGCTGGCAAGAGAACCCCAAGTGAGACCAAATTAACTTGGGCTTAGAGGCCACTTGGGCGCAGACTTGCATCACACTGTTGGATTTGTTTGTTTATGCATAAGAATAAAGTAGACAGCGATCGATCTTACGGCATTGCTATCATCAGTCATCACTATTATTATTGCGGTAAAAAATGCTAGTGGTAAGGCTTACATCATGCTATCATCAATCACACACACACGTATATATATTGTGCTTAGGGTAGTCAGAAAAGCTCGAAACGAGCTAGTTAAGCTCGGCTCGAGCTCTAAATGCGCTGAAGCCGGGCCTAAGTCCAATCTCTCATGAGCTTTGTTGAGTTGAGGTTAAATAGTTCATGATTTTGGTTGTGTATGTAAATTTTTATTACTTATTTGATCAAACAGTAGGTGCAGCAGATAAGGGAAGAAATCTTTTTTCACGCACACGTTTCCTGAACTTTAAAAAAATTCATAAAAAGTTGTTTTAAAAAATTATATTAATTTATTTTTAGATTTACTTAATTAATCATGTGTTAATAGCTATCTTGTTTTATGTATTTTTTCTTTTCTTTTCTCTTAAACACCGATCAGGAATAATAAAAACATATATTTTCAGGTAGAGACTGAGAGGGACACGACTGATTTCATACAGGTGGCCCCGGCCCACAGTTCATTTGCAACGGCTGTTTCATCTTCTGACGAGATCATATCCATGCAAACGCAAGCAATTAATCCCCTAATCCCTTAATCCTTATCTCGAAATTCCTCCTCGATCGTGTCGTGATCCATCCTCCACCGTAATCTAGTTACCCCTCACTTCGCCTAATCGGCGGTAAAATCGCGAAATCATCCGCCCAGAAGACGCCGATCGGCTCGCGTGCGAGTGACGCTCGTCGGAGAGGGCGATCTCGACCGATCGATGATGTCTCCGAAGCAGGCGGCGGCGGCGGCGGCGGACGTCGCCGACGAGCAGCCGGAGCCGCCGGACGAGGACCCCGACGTCGCCGAGGCCGACCCCACCGGCCGCTACCTTCGGGTCCGTGCGAGCGTTCATCCATATTTTGATTTTTTTTCTTTTTTTGCGAGGTTTATGTTGGATTAGTTTGTTCTTCTGATTTGGCTAATTGATTTCGCGCGTAATGACAGTACAGGGAGATCGTCGGATCAGGATCCTCCAAGACAATGTAATGCCTCCAATCTCTCTCTCATCGATTGTTACACTCATTATGTTGTGTTTGGAAGAGAAGATCGGAAGATGGGAGCTTTTCTATATTTTTTTTTAAAAAAAACGTATCGTCTAGCAGTTAAAAAATTACACAGAGCAATAGCTGGTAACATGTACTGCCTTCGTTCATTAACATGATAATATATGTTGGTAGTTGTGTGACATGCAGCTACAAGGCCTTTGATGCGGTGGATGGCATCGAGGTGGCATGGGGCAAGGTGGAGATAAACGACCGGATCATGGGTTCTTCCAAGGAATTGCAGCGGCTTCGCACGGAGATCCAGCTGCTGAAATCGCTGCAGCACAAGCGCATCCTCAAGCTCTACGCATCCTGGGTCGACACCAACCGGAGGACGGTTAACATTGTCACTGAGCTGTTCACATCTGGTAATTTGAGAGAGTATGTATTTATATGTCCCCTGTCATGCATTCCTCTCTCGTTCACATTCTAGCTAGACACTACTTTTTATTCTTCTTTCAAAGTGTTTTTTTAAAAAAATAATTTCCACTTATCAATATATAGGTTTTATTGGTTCTACATTCATATCCACTTTGTTTATATCAATGTTATAAATCTACTCTTTTTGTCCCTAAGGCGTCCCTATTTTTAAAGTAAAAAAATACTTTTGACTTATAATTATGCGAACGCTATCTATGCTTAATGTCATGTGTATTATATCATTAGATTTATATTTTAAAATACTTTCATATGATGATGATTTTATAGTTGTTGATAACATATTAGGAAAGAAATTAATAGTCAAACTAGGCAGTGTAAAAAAACCTATATGCTTTATAATTTAGGATAGAAGAAGTACACCAGATAAGCAAAAAAAAAAGCTCAATTGTGTTTTATGATTAGGGTTTTGTTTTCATGCACCACTGATCGTTTTGGGTTTTCATTTAGAAGAAAAGGAATACAGCATAATAGAGGATTGGCTCAACGTTAGTACTACAAACTAATTCTTTTGTTTTCACTCAAGTAGATGAATGCAGGAGTATCTTTGGCTCATTAAATCAATATCTTTGACTCTATAATATGACTAGGTACCGTACAAAGCACAAAAAAGTTGACATGAAAGCAATGAGAAGATGGGCAAAACAAATACTGACAGGGCTAGAATATCTACATAGTCAGAAGCCACCAATCATACATAGGGACTTGAAGTGTGATAACATTTTCATCAACGGAAACCATGGGAAAGTGAAGATTGGAGACTTTGGTTTGGCAATGGTGATGCAGCAAAGGAAAACACGGAGTATACAAGGTAGGGGAACTGCTCCACAAAGCCACAATATTTACAAGTAAATTACAAGGACTGGAGACGGCTGTCTTCTATGCTTTCTTGAATTTCCTTTTATCTTCAAGTAAAACATGAATCAACAATTACTCTTGTTAAATACAGGCACCATAGAATTCATGGCACCAGAGCTTTTTGGTGAAAATTACAATGAACTGGTCGATATCTATTCTTTTGGAATGTGCATGCTGGAAATGGTGACTTGTGAATGCCCATACAGTGAATGTAAGGGCTTTGTTCAGATATACAAGAAGATTACTGAAGTAAGTGGCCTTCGATATACAGCATTCATACATATACCTACTTCTACGATTCTGGTAGCTAAACATATTACTACATCATATTCATGGCGCTATGACTGCAGGGTGTAAAGCCAGCTGCTCTCTCCAAAGTCAAAGATGCAGAAGTGAGAGGCTTCATTGAGAGCTGTCTAGCTTCAGTATCTGACAGGTTGCCTGCAAGTGAGCTCTTGAAGAGCCCTTTTCTTCAGAGTGATGATGCCAACCACAAAAGCTCCAATTCAGTGCAAGAACCAGTAAAATTCCCTGAAAACATAGACCTGGATTGTACTAAAGATGAACCAATTTTTGTTTCTCTGGCGCCAAATAATGGGACAGTCAATGGGAAGGAGCAATCTTTCAGCTTGGTGCTTCAGAAGAGTGAATTTGTGTTGGAAGGGAACATGAGCATCACCAACCCTGTCATGCTGTTTCTGCGATTCCCTGGTCCTGATGGTAAAATGATAAGCATCAAAATGACATCTTAGGATTGAAATGCAACTTAACTTATGTCTTTTCGAACAACAAAACTTACTTAAATTTAAAATCTCTTTGCAGGTAAGTTCAAGAATGTTCAGTTCCCCTTTGACATGGAGAAGGATACCAGCCTGTCGGTGTCTACTGAAATGGTTGAGCAGCTTGAGCTGCCCGAATGGAACAACCCTGTCTTGGCCGAGTTGATAGACGCCTTCTTACTCCACATTTTGCCCAGTTGGAAACCCTGTGTTAAAGTTGGCAAGATGCTGCCGAGTTCTTCCTAGGGAGTGAGTTGTCCAGTTTTCCCCATTTCGATGGCCTGGAGAATATGTTTATGTCTCCTTGGTGTATGCTAAAATCTCAGTGCCACGCATTGTATGTTAAAGCACAACGTTTTTTGTACAGAATTACTGTTAGGGAAGAGTTCTCAATGGAGTCGACGAATTCTTCATTTTAGCTATTGTAGCCTGTATGTGAATTCCTGCATAGGAGAACAGCGCTGCCAATGCTGTATCGAGATATGGTGTAGCATCACTTTTTTTTTTATCTATCATCACTTTTGGACGGCTAGAATTGCTTCGAGATCCGTGCACATCTATAAATAAACCTACATATTCCTGGTCAATCCCCACCCTCACGCAACTCACTAGCGCTACCACTCTCTCCCCCTATCCTTGGGCGCACCACCAACCCTATCCCCATCGGCACCTTCTATTGGTGCGGCGACACTCACAGGTGTTGCCCTCAACGAGCTTTGTTGTTGTCTCATCGATGTTTCTCATCTTCCTCATCTCTCCAGGCTCACACATCTGGCGCGTGGCTCACATCGTCAGATCTGTCATCACCAGGCTACCGCACTCCTCTCCTATGACAAAGACGGTGCCACCATTGCCTCTGCCCTACCACGTCCTATCACTTACCGTTGGGCTTCCGCGTCCTAAGACCTCCCTCTAAGGCCTAAGGGCATTTTCAATGTATAAGTCTCATTGAGCCATAATGTGAGCCTAATTTTAGCTATATGGCAATTGTTGCAATGTAAGTGACAAAAGAAAAATATTAAACTGGGTCCCACACAATTAAAAAGATCTTACTCTGCATCACAACTAGTACTACTTTTTGTTGGTGAGAGAGTTAGAGGGAAGAGAGTCAAATATTATTGATTTGTTTTCTCCCTATGGCCAAGCCTCAAGCTTGTAGCTAGCCTCAAGCTGAAGGTCACTTGCAAACTTTCCTATAATGTATATGGTTGTTTTTAGAGCTTAAAGTCTATCTTATGTCCAACATTGTGGATGCCCTAATGCTGGTAAGTTCTTCTACCTGCCCCACTCTCTCGCCATCATCTCTGTCTGTTTTCCTAATCTAATAGAGGTTGAAGTATGATTGAAACTTAGAAAAATAGAAAAAAAATCTCAGTCGATTGAATTGATGGGCAGTAAGTCTATTTGCTCATAAAACATAAAAAAGGGTAAACATTGCATCGTGAAGTAAAAAATGTCTCACATATTTTCTATATAAAGATGATTAATTGTGAGTTATTTCTTCCTATAATAGACAGTATACATTTTATTTCTGTAGTGTGTCTCATTCGTACATTTTAGTTACCAAGTTATAAACCCATAATATATATAGAATTAAACACAAAACTACACAATAGTATTTTAAGAAAAACATTTTTCCTAGCTATCCCTAGCGTTACAGTCACACGGCTCCACAAATGTGCCCTAACAATTCGGTAAAAAGAAGTGCCCTAAGAATAATTTAGTAGGGCACATTCCAAAATGGTCCTCTCTTCTAGCCATGCCATGGTGGAATAGTTACAGTTTTGCAAGAGTTTCCAATGAAGTCTGCAAATTTTAGTTTTAGCTGATGTAGCCTGTATGTGAATTCCCCCATCTGAGAACAGCGTTGCCAATGCTTTATCGATATATGGGGTTGCCATTTATCACTTGTCTTTTTTTTATCTATTCGCCACTTTTGAACAGTTGAAATTACTTTGAGATTAATGTACATACATATATAAATAAAACTAACTCTTCCTGGTCCATCGCCATCCCTCACGTGAACTGCCAGTGTCTCTATCCCTCCCCCACCCTCGGTCACACTAGAAGCCCTACTATATTGGCAAGGCCTGTTGGTGCATTGATCCCACACGATGTTTCCCTCCCCGACTGTCATTATTTTCTCATCTGTTTCTCATCTTTCTTGTCTCCGGCGGAAATCCCTCACTCTGCCTCTTCTTTGGGCTCATATCTGGCGAACGACTTGCGTCGTTAGATCTATCGCTGGTGGGTTACCACCCTCCAATCCCATGACTAAGGCAGTGCCACATTGCCTTGCTGCCCTGCTACGCCCGTCGCTCACCGTCAGGCTTCCGCCTTCTATGCCTCCCTCTAAGGCCCACTGGCGAGTTTCTCCTCCCTAGCCTAATCTAACTAGAGGTTGAAGGATGATTGAGATTTAGAAAAATATAAAAATCTCAGCCAATTGAATTGATGGGCAGAAAGTCTATTTGTTCACAGAACATAAAAAAGTAAACATTGCATCGTGTAATAAAAATGTCTTTCACATAATTTCTAAATGAAGACGATTAATTGTGATAGGTGACAACTTATATCTTCCTCCCCGTCCCTCGTGTGACTTGCTAGCGTCACCACTCCCCCTCTCCCCCAAACCCTTACGCTGACCACCACCCCTAGCCTCATCAGTGGCATGTTGGTGTAGCTTCAAGAAGGCGCGGTGCGCTAGTTGGGCGACAGGGTGAGGGAAGATTGTGTGTGGGGGGGGGGGGTGCGGAGGGAAAGAAGATGGGGAAAGCAGTTGAGAGAGGAAGTTTTCAGGAGGAAGAAAGGAGAGAACCAAGAAAATAGGGCGAAAGGGAAAGGAAGTACTAATCTGGAAGTCGGCGGCCACCAGCACTTCTTCCCTAACCTTTATGCGTGAGAACGACGAGACGAAGGCGGCGACTTCGACTCCATCCCTAGTACCTCCCTTGATAGGTCAACTGGGCCTTATTGGGCTCCTTCTCTTTACAGCCATTGATATCCACTCAAGGCATCGTAGTCGTTGGATCTTCTCTTCCCTCACAACTCCCTCACAACCCTAGCCTGTTCCCTTCTCTTCTCCCTTCACGCCGTCAAGCGACACAAAAAAGTCTTGCCATCTCTTCTAGTCTTCTTCCTTCCTCAACCTCTTCTTCTTTCCTCGACGTAGAACCACTTCTTCTTCCATCCTCAATGCTAAACAGTGCCCCTGAGTGCTTCTCTAGCTACCACCCCGCACCACCTTCACTCCCTCCCACTATCTCCACCTCCCTAGTTGACCGCCAAAACCATCTCAGCGCTTGCCAAGGTAGGGAACTCGCCTAACTAATTTCTCCTCTTCATCATCTTTGGTGAACTTCGCTCACTCAACCTCTCCTCCTGGCTCATCTCTAGCATCTCGCACCATTGGATCTACTACCCACCGGCTAACTGATCTCCTCTCCCGCAACTAAATCGGTGCCACCATCGCCTTGCCACACCTCCGAGCTTCCGCCTCCCAAGGTCCCCCTCTATGGCCCAACACTACATTGGCCCTTATCCCATTATTGATAAACGAGGCGAAGTCGCCTATCAACTCGAGTTGCCCCCAGAGCTGGCAGGAGTACACGATGTATTCCATGTCTCGCAACTAAGAAAGTGTCTTCGTGTCCCCAAGGAGCAAGTTCCCCTCCAAAAGGTTGATATACAGAAGGACCTAACCTACCCGAAACGACCGATCAAAATACTCGATGAGAAGGAACGTCGTACGCAACGGAAGGACATCAAGTTTCTCAAGGTTCAATGGAGTAATCATACCGAGGATGAAGCTACCTGGGAATAAGAAGACCACCTCCGAGCTGAGTACCCAAATCTGTTCGCCTAGCTGCGGAATCTCGGGACAAGATTCTCTTAAGGGGGTAGGTTTGTAACGCCCGCGTTTTTCTAAAACCGCAGTTTAGGATTTATTTTAGCGTCGCTCTTTTATTTCGTTCAAAATCTCCGAAAAATATCAAAGTTAGTTTTAATCTTATTTTTATTTATTTCTCGGTCATATCAAATCATTTTCTTTCCGTACAAATATTCCAAAATGGTTTTGGACTTCTACTGCCCGGTGATTATCCGTCCCTTTTTCCCGTACCCGGAGTTCTTTGCACTTTCATTAAGTTAGACAAGCAAATTAGGTTCATCCAATACTCGTACAGACATTCTTCTTTTCCTATTTTCCTAAGCTCCCTGGAAAACCGATGGTTAGACTTCGTCCTGCCAGTGCACAGTGAAAGTTTGGCACCGTTTTTGGCACTGTCTCCGTCTTCTCCGCCGAAGTTAGGCACCGCTCCATGCCGCTCGCCGACTAGGTCTGGCAGCATCAACAGCAAGGAAGGCCTGTAGATGGAGAAGCAAAGCATGGGTGCATCAATGGCTGCTCTCGTCGCCATGTTCTTCCTCCAGAATCACCATGGATAGTATAAATACCCAAGAAACTTATCATGGAATTCCTCAACCATTTCACCACTCCGTTTTTACCACTCCGAAGCCGAATCGCCAAAGCCTTCCTCCCCTTCTTCTGTTCTTCTGCCCGGTCCTCCTCCTTCTTCCTCCCCGGCCGAGCTGCCCCTCCCCTTTGCCGGCGCCGATGCAGCCACTAGCCGCTAGCGCCAGGCCGTCCGCCGGCACCAAGCCGCCCAGCCGCCAGCCCCGCAGCCGGCGCCCAGCCGACCGGCCGTCGCCCCTGTGCCGACCGGCCGTCGCTCCCAGCCACCGGCCGACGTCGACCAGCCGCCGGCCGACACCGCTCCCGCCGCCCAGCCGCCTGCCCACACCGCCGCTCCTCCTCCTACTGCTCGGGAGAGAGAGGGAGAAGAACATAGAAAGAAAAGAAAGGAGGAGGAAGAGATAAGAAGGAGAGAGAAGAGGAAAAAAAAGTGGGACCCACGGGCCCCACATCTCTCCATCCACCTTTGACCTTTGACCTTGACCTGACAGCTGGGCCCCACTTGGAATATTCCCTGGAATATTCCTCCTTATTATATTAATCCCACCAAAAATCCCCAAAACTTCAAAAATTCATATCTTTTCATCCCGAACTCCGTTTGACTCCATTCAAATTCCAAAATCTTTCTAAAATTCCCCTCTATCTAATGACACTGTCTTTTTCGTGTTTTGTTTTCCTTTAGCAGTGGTTTTATGTATTGCTTGTTTTCTCGTGTTTAGAGTCCGAGATGGACGGAGGATTCGCGCAGGAGTTCGATGCTCCATTCGTTGTCACCGAACAAGGCAAGCCCCCTTGACCATTTATTGAACCTATAATTTTTAATTAAGTATTTTGTTTGCCAAATTGCATGCTATAGGTTACACTATTTTGGCCACGATTCTAATATGGATCGTCGGACCTTCCCAGTAGTCACATTTTTACTATATAGGAATTGGTGACCCCTCCCTTTGTAACTCCACTAAATATTTTGCGTCGGTATTTGTGGGCCCCCGGTTTTGTATACCGGAAACCCCATGTGTATTACAATACCATTCCCTGGATCAGTAGATGGTACACACATGGCACAGTTGTATATCTCAAGCTGACATCGTCTTACAGGTCTTACAATATGTTAATAATACAAGGGTAGCCCAAATGGAACCCGAATAGACCAAGCATGGTCGACAGCAACACAAACTACCAAAACAACTAAATGAAGTAGCGGAAGCGAAGCAGCGGCGGTCCATCTTATCCCACACGCATCGACTGGTGAACCTAGGTCCCTATTCCACCGTCCTCGGTAACTCCTTGCCAGCATAGCACATGTACAGGTCGACACCAACACCTTTCTAAAAGATGTAAATAAGCAAGAGTGAGTACCAACCGTACTCAGCAAGCCACCACTACAGAATGCATATAATGTTCATAGGGGTTCAAGGATGGCTTGGTTTATTTGCATAAAGCTAGTTTTCACAAATTATTTCACAAACCTATCCCACAACAGTTTTAACTGAAAACCACGTTAAGTTGAAGTTATCATTAACCTGCGAGGGTTCATCCACCTTCCCCAAGCCTCGCTTGGTCCGGTTTACCCTCGCATCCAATTTCCACAATTTTAACCACTATGACCTTTTTGCATATCAGGCAAGGTCACACCTTCCACACCCATCATATTTTAAGCAATATTACAAATTGACGAGGCTAGTCAAGAGTAATACAAGTCCCGGCGCTCATTAACCGCGAGCACGGCTATTCGAATAGTTTAATTTACTCACACTGCAGTGGATGTACGCTTTTAATCCCACACTCCGTGACTCACCCAACACATGAGACTTGTCACGGCCCGGTTTTTCAGTTACCCTCGCATGGCGGCACCCGCTCCAAGGACTATGAATCCCCATTGCACCCCCGGCGCCACATTCCTACCTCGAGCCGGTTGTGAGGGGAGTCCTGGCGCTCCCGAGATTGAAGGTTACATCATACATATATAAAGCTTGACGTCATTAAACCACACACTTCCACATTTCCATACCGATATCCAGAACCTACCATGTCTGGGGTGCCACCCCACGAGAATAACCTAGTCCACCGGGTCTAACCCCACTCAAGAAGTGTGGTCGTACTCGGTTCGTTTCCTGCTTAGCTTCTTGACTCGGTCCTTAACTGACCAGGGTCGGCGGCTTACCGTTCCCAGAACCACCCATATTCTATCCGTGCCGCCCCAGTCGAAATCACTTTTGTTTAATTAAGTTTTTGGGTTTTCACAAAGGTTTTCATGCTGTGGGTGGCGCTTATGTCTCCACCCGATCTCTATCAATCACTCCCATCGAGTGATCAGTATAACCACGTCCACATATCCCACATATGGAGTGTATAACGTCTATGTAAGCAGGGCTAAGCAGTGAGTAAATAATCACGCGTAAAGTAATATACTCAGGTCACAAAGGTGTGTAAATACATAAGGATAAACAATATCAAAGGTAAGGCTTTAAGCAAATGTAGGTACGCGTTTTATAATTAGCATGCAATTTTATTTGCAATCAACACATTTATAAAAATAGGATCAACATGTTCGAGGAAAGGGGCGTAGTGACTTGCCTTGCTTTTAGGTTCCTATATCTTCCAACAATCCCGCGTCAGTAGAATTTCCGGATCATCCACTACGCGATCGAAAAGAGAAAAACATCCAAAACCCTATAAAGCAGATAATAACTATTATAAACCAATTGTGCCATTGGATAGATCACATTTTTAGAAAAATTATGGAAGTTGAATGGAGTCAATTGGACTTACGGTTGAGGAGATATGAATTTTGGAAGATTAATGGATTTTCTGGAATGCGAAAATGAATTTATTAAGTTGGAAAGGAATATTCCCAAGAATATTCTTTTGGCTGTGAAGTAAGAGGGAGGCAATGTGGACTTGGTTTTGGGAGGGCTTGGGCTTTAGCCCAGAGATGAGGGAGGTCGGCTAGGGAGTTAATGTCGACTTTTTAGTCGGCAGCCCAATGGATGAGTAGGGACGTTGTATAGACTTCTATAAGTGACTTCATGGTCTTGGTCCGAGGAACCAAAGGGAGGTTACATGGACTTGTGGATATAATATCAGGTCGGCTAGCCCAATGAAGTTGAGGGACATCAAGTAGACTTGTAGGGATTTTCATGGGCTTAGCCCGACATCGTGAGGGAGGCAGTATAGACTTTCGCAAGTTCTAGGTCAAAGTGGGGCCCGCGGGGAGAGAATGTGGGGCCCACTAGTGGGTCCCACCTCCTTTTCCTTTTCTTTTTCTTTTTCTTCCTTTCCTTCTTCTCTCTCCTTCTTCTCTCTTTCTTTTCTCCTGCTTTCTCTGCTGTTCTTGCCGGGAGGAGAGGAGGGTGCCGAGCGAGAGGGCGCCGGCGGTGGGGCGGCTGGGCGCGGCGCGGCCGGGGGTGGAGCGGCGCCGGCGGCGGCGCGGGCGCGCGGCTGGGAGCGCGCAGGCAACGGCGCGGCTCGGCCCGGGCGGCACGGCGGCTGCGGGCGCGCGGTGGCAGCACGCGGGTGGCGCGGCGCGCGCGTGCGGCGGCCGGGCGGCGCGGCTCGGCAGGGCGGAGCGGCGCCGGCGGTGCAGGCCGGGGACAGCGCGCGGCTGGGGATGCGCGCAGGCGGCGCGGCGGCTGCGGCAGAGCTGCAGCCGGCCGGGCTGGTGGCTGCGGCTGGCCGGCACGGCTACGGGGCGGCAGCTGCGCGCGGCCGGTGGCGCGCGGCCGGGCTGGAGGAGGCCGGGGCCGGGTTGGTGCCGGCTTGGCTTGCGCGGCATGGCCAGGAGGAGGCCGGGTGGCGTGCGGCAGCGCGCCGGTAGGAGGAGGATGGGGTGCCGGCGGCTCGGGGAGGCACGGGCGTCAGCCGGGCACGGTGGCACGGCAGTGCGCCATGGTACCGGCCGGGCAGGGAGCTGCGCTCGTCGCGGCAGGGGTGGCACCGTCCGAGGGTTCGGCCGAACGACGACCGGGGACGCGACTCGGGTAGCTTGGCTGGACGTCGGGTGGCTCCGCCGAACGACGAGCGGCTTGGCCAAACTGCAAGTGTGCTTGCATATGCATACACACAGCTAGCTAGCTGCATGCATGTGAGCTGCTTGCATGCATGCATGCACACGGCTAGCTAGTTGCATGGCGCATGCATGGGCGGTGGTGAAGCGGCGATCGCTGCGGAGGGCGGCCGCGCAAGGGACGGGTACGGTGTTGCGCCTCACGACGTCACCGCGCCGCGGCAACAACGGTAGACGAGGAATGCGGTAAGGAAGCAAAAGCAAGAGGAAGAGCAGGAGAGGAGCTCACCTTGCGGCAGCCGGGTAGCGGCGTACCGGGCGACGGTCCTCGCACGAACTACGGTCGTCGAGGTACAGCCTGGGGATGGTCGACCCGCGGATCGTCCTCGCACACCACGTGTTCGATCGATGGTAACAAACGAACACACAGTGTTAAGGAATAAATGTTAGCGGGTTAGTGCAAGTTAGGGGTCAGGGGTTAGCGAGTTAGAGGTCAGCGGGTTAGTGAGTTAGAGGTCAGCGGGTTAGTGAGTCAATGGGTCGAATGTTAGATGTTAGAGGTTAGCCGTTCGATAAGTTAGTCGTTCTCGGGGTTCAGATGACGGCGCGGCGGCCTACCCGTCCTCTTGCTCAACTGAGGCCCAGCCGGAGCCGGCCGCGGTGGAGCAAGCGGAGAGACGGCAGCGCGTGCGCGGGAGGAAGTGGCTGAGAGGATGCAGAACGAGCAGGAGGAGAAGAAAGAATGGAGAGGGACGGTTGCGTATTCGGCTATGGTTGCCCTTATATAGGCTTCACCGCACGAGCTCGTCTTGAATGGCCATGAAGACAGGGACGGGGTAGTTGCAGCGGCCGCGCGGGTTGGTGCGCATGCCAGCTTAGGCTCGACTAGCCGCTTGCATGCAGGCATACGCATAGCTAGCCAGCTGCATGGTGCATGCTCGTGGCTGACTTGCTTGCATGCATGCACATGCACAACTAGCTTGTTGCATGGCTGGCGGCGGTGCGAGGTTGAGCAGGATGCGCGTGGAATGGCCGGCAAGCTCGCCGGTGAGACGGGAGCGGAAGATGGCAGCCGGTGGTGTCGCAGCGGCCTCGTCGTAGCGGCGCGGCGTGCGGCGACGTCGCCACCGAAAACAGTATGGGGGGAGAATTAGACTTTATTTTTACTACCAACCCAATAGGAATGAAAGGGCTCGGGGAGGCAACATGGACTTTTCCAGAAAAAGCCCAGCAGGAAGGCCACGGTAGAGGGAGTGGAAATGAACTTGTTTTGCGGAATGGGTTGGGCTAACAGAGGGAAATGTGGCCCAAAGAAATAGGATGTTCGAATATTTTCTTTGGGATATGAAATTTGGAAATTTGAAGGGGGTTTGAGATAGAATTTGTACAGAGGACAACCTTTTCGGTAAAAGGATTTAGTCGAGATCTTTTGGCACAGATTCTAGACACACACAAATAAACAATAAACAAGCAAACTAAAATTATGCCTGAGGACTAGACTTTGTCTGAGGAGGTCATATCCTTGAAAATAGCCTATTAGGAATTTATATTTCGCAATTAAGGTTTCTAGTAAATACTTTACCAATAGACATTATTTTGCAAATAATTTCCAAAAGCTTATCACTCTATATAAAGGTGCATAGAAAATAATCAAAGCTATTTCTTTAGTGGAACAATATTTGTTTTAATAAACTATCCCTTAATGGGTTTTATCCAAAATGGTGATACATTTAGATATATAGCTTTATTTATAAAGTAAATATGCTCAAGGGTTTTTGTTTTTCGAAAATAATTGGCATATGCAAATCATAGCTCCTTGAATAAATAATATTTGAAATCAAATATCGACGTATCCTCAGACGTTCGTCTATTAGCCCACGTGTAAACGAAAAACGACAGATCGAATTGAGTTAGTTCAGGCATGAATGTATTTTGAAAAAGATTTTTGGTTATTCTGAATTTTTAATTCCGTATTCCAAAGTCGAAATATTCAGGATGTTACAAACCTACCCCCCTTAAAATAATCTCGTCCCCGAGATTACTTAGGGGTTAGAAAAAGAGAGGGATGGTTGCACTCCGGGAGACTTCTGAAGAAACACAGAGGCTGAGGTACCATGAATTTTCCAAATTATACAGGTTCGGTGCTGGGCTGGTGAAGAACATCCTGGTTCACTGTCCTGACCATTTTAAACTCCTTTTTCACGCGGATAAGCTTGCACTTTTTCTGGGGACAGGCGTCGGTACCTTTATCTTTTTTTTGTGATTCATATGCATGCGCATGTGGCAGTGGTTGTAGCGCGCAACGACTGGTTGTCGCAGTGGTACCTTGTGTACTCTGCGAGGTTCATAGCCATTAACCGGGGCATCCAAATATTCAACGGCTCGTTTCGAAATACACCGGTCTATCCAAAATTTCAAATCGCCCTGTACACTTGGGTAGTTGCTTTGCCAGGCGTGCAACTTTTGATAAAAAGGGGAAGAGAGAGGGGGCTGCTTTACGCCTCTTTGCGCGGTAGCCCCGAGCGGAGTGTGAGTGGAGGGTGGTGTAGCTCAACTAAGGGAGGAGATGGAGCGGCGGCTCGGCGGTGGAAGCGACCTGGATGGCGGCGAGCGCGGCGCTAGCTACCACGGTGCCGGTGGCGGCGCGGAGCGAGGCGCTGCGGCGCAAGGTGCTCCGAGCGGGGGCGTTGCGGCCAGGGGTGAGCTACGCCGGCGGTCGGGGTCGGCGACTGCTGCGGTTGAGTCGCAGCGGCGTGCTTCTTCTCCGGCGCAGGCGGCAAGCGACGCCATTGGGGGCGGGGCTGCTGTGATGATGGCGCGGGGACATCCCAATCGAAGAGGGACCTTCTTGTCGTGGGTGTGCATTGCCTTGTACTGGGTGTGGGTATGGTCCGGCCTACGGTTTGTTAGCGCAACTATTTGCGCCACTTTATCTTGGTTGGTGCGTCCAGTGGTCATCCTTTGGGGGTGGTGGCGCGTGCTTGTTGCGGACGAGTATGCCGACCACCTATGTGAGGCGGTGTTCCTCCTCATAGTGTTGGCGCCCATCGTCTTCATTTCCGTTCTGAAGGCGATGTTAGAGTAGGTAGTTGACGACATGGTTGCCAAACCTTGGCATGTATCCCCTATGTATCGATCTTCATAGTCCATCTCTTTAATCTTTGGCCTTTCGTGTCATTAGTGTGGTTGTCTCTAGTTTGTACTTGTGCCTGACTTGGCTTATCCGTTGATGAGGCTTGATTACTAACGGCATTGTGGGTTTTCCGAACAGGTTCATGCCTGTTTTAACTTTGGGTATCTAGGGGTTGCTTTCTCATTAGACGAGATTATCGTTCAATCTTGAAATAGTTCAATCCGTCGGATGGCTTTCTATGGAAAGGGCAGGTCAGCCTAAGTGTGGACACAGACGACCCTTTCTGAACAATGGATTCATGGCAGGCAAAAGGTTGTGTTACCCTTCATCCAATTTCTCCTTTGAACGAGATAAAAGGGGAATACATCCTTAGTGAGGAAAAGGGAGAGTTGCTACTACTGGATAAGACATTTCCCAACAAGGGTCTACACACATAGCTTGCTCATGGTGACGGTGGAGGCGAGAGTGGATCGAACTCCAGCGGAGGCTTCCTGCGAATCCTGGTCAACTTGTGGCCTTGGATGCGGCGAACTATCTCAGATGCTTGCAAGAGTTGTATGGTAGTGCACTCCAGAGATAAGCGCTGGTAGCGGGCTTCTAGATCGGCATACCGATCTCGAAGTTCATCCAGTTCTTCGAGGGCCTGCTCATAGGCGTTCTCAGTGGTGCAGGCTAGCTTGGAGAGGAGAGTGCACCTGCTCCCTTCGAGTTGTCCAGTCGAGCGGAGGCGGCACCGGTTGTCGTCTTCTTCGCGATAGGGGTGGAGACCAAAGCTGTCGGCTACACCCAAGGGGACGCAAATCTTGCAAAGCCGTAGGAGGGCCTCACGAAACACATCCTTGATGGCAGCTTCAGAGGTGATTCGAGGATGGCGAGTCTGGAAAGCGACCACTTCATCTCCTTGGAAGTGGAGGAAGACTTTCACCTTCCAGCTCTTCTGGGATCCCTGGACGATTTGCTCGCCACAGTAGACGGGCTCCTCAAAGAAATCGAGTTGCCGGAGTAGGTGGCCTAGTTGTTCGGCATACCCGTTAGGGTTTTCCATGGCATGCCCCTCCATGGTTACGGGTGGGTTTTCCATGGGCTTGGGTTTCTGGCTAGCTTAGACCAAAAGAAGGGTGCCCTTTATCGTGGTTGCTTGGGGTTCCTTTTGTAGGCACCATCTTTCGGTGGCTCCTGTTATGGGGTCAGCATCTCCAGTGTTTGTGCTTCTCACGGTAAGTCCTGTTCCACTTACTGGTGGTGGACAGTATCTTGTCATGTATTCCCGAGGACTGGTGGTCATGGTTCTTGTCAGCCTTGGTTTGACGGGTCTTAAGGCGATTACATGCCCATAAAACTGGATTATCTTATGGCTGGGCATTTTGCTGCAGAGTCAGTCCTTAGAGTGTCCAATGAAATTTTCTTGTTCTTCCTGTCATGGGCATGGCTACTTCGGGTCCTTAATGAGTCGTCTGGGGCCGCTTGTTGATGAGGGCTTGAATACTGATTTTATTATTAGTTCATCGCCGTACTTACATCGCTTCCTGCTCGGGTAACGGGGGTCGCTTCTTTCTGTTAGGTGTGCTTATTAACCAAAACTTGGAATAACCCATACTGACAACAATGGGCTTCCCAGAGGAAGGCATGATGATCTAGCTACGAACAAAATGTTCAGCTGCAAACCATGAACTTATGACGGACCAACGGTTTCATTCCATTCATAACAGGATACAGGGGTACAACTCCAGGGGTAGGGTACAATTCAAGGGAAAGGGAAAAGGAACTACTACGCTTAACAGTGCAAAGCCTAATAGAGGTTTGCACACCTAACGGTACTCATGGCGATGGCGCAGGGGAGACTAGATCCATCCCTAGGGGGGACTTCTCGCGTTTCCTGCTCATCTCACCGGCTTTCATCATACTGGCCGCCACATTCGCCTGTGCAAGCAGTGCAGAGGTGTTCCTGTGGGTCAGCCGCTGGTAACGGGCTTCCAGGTCTGTGTACTGGTCTCGAAGCTCGTCCAGCTCCTCGAGTGCCTGCTCATAGGCATTCTCGACAGTGCAGGCTAACTCGGAGAGGAGAGCGCACCGGGTTCCTTGGTCCTGTCTGGTCACGCGGAGGTGGTACCGGTTGTCTTCTTCGGTGCGGAATGGGTGCAAGCCATAGTCATTGACTATACCCAAAGGGGCGGAGATCTTGCAAAACCGATAGAGGGTTTCACGAAGCACATCCTGGAAGGCAGCTTCAGGGGTGATCCGGGGATGACGTGTCTGGAAGGAGATCGCCGTTCCTTCTCCTTCTCCCTGAAAGGAAAGAAAGATCTTCACCTTCCAGTACTTCCGGGATCCTCGGACGATCTGCTCACTATGGTAGATGGGTTCAGTGAAACCACCTAGCTGCCGAAGTATGCACTCCAGCTGTTTGGCATATGCATTGGGGTTGTCCTGAGGTGGACAATCTGTGGTTACCATGGGGTCACTGTGAGGGGGGTTCTCTGTGGTTGCCATGGGGTTGTTCTGAGGGAGACTCCCTGTGGTTACCATGGGGTCTGCCATGGGGCTGGGGGTTTTTTTTTCTGGCTAGCTTGGTTCAAAAGAAGGGAGAGGAGTGATGCATTTCCCTGGGGTAGCCTGGGGCTCCCTTTATAGGCATCGACCACTGGCTACTGTGATGGGGTCAACAACTCCAGTGCTCGTGTGTCCCGGTGTGGCCTGTTCCAATTATTGGCGACGAGCAGTATGCTATTGTGGATCCTGTCAATCGAGGCTCCTGTTGTGTTCCTGTGGGTACTGTTGAAATATGGCGATTCCCGGGTCTTCCGGAGTCCTTGGTCGGTACTGTTTGGGTCGCCGTCCTTGTGGTCGAAGCTTTCGGCTGAGGTCGCACTCCTATCTTCGTAGGTTGCCGAATTCCCAAGTGGTTTTGTTGTGGTCGGCTTACTGTGGCTGTACCGGGTGGGGTCTTAACTTAACACTTGTCGATCCTAATTGTACTCATGTTGGTAATCATCCTTCATCCTGACAACACCGGTATTTGGAAGATTAGGGAGGCATGAGAAAGTCCATCGGGAAGAAAGAAATAGAGTTTTCTAAGAAAGGGCTGCTTAATGGGAAGTTTTAATTGTTCGGGTGATGTGTATCATATACTTGGTGAGCACACAAGGGAGGGGGGGTGAGTAGTTAACTGCTTAAGAGCTA
This sequence comes from Oryza officinalis, assembly GCA_008326285.1. Taxonomy (NCBI): domain Eukaryota; kingdom Viridiplantae; phylum Streptophyta; class Magnoliopsida; order Poales; family Poaceae; genus Oryza; species Oryza officinalis. The sequence continues at coordinate 3,550,993 of BDMV01000011.1, read as the reverse complement.
CTACACAACAAGAAAATCAATGCACAAAACGATGGGTTGCCACCCCATACTGCAATAACTCACAATAGGAGGTGGCTTATGCACAATACAACGTCTACGACACACATCTAAGGGTATTTAGTCAGATCGGTTAGTGGTTCATGAGGTCCTAATAAACCAGCTATCTCTTCATCCTTAATCCTTATAGTCTGTATAGGAGTATTTGAAATTAGAGTGGTGAGTAGGGGTTGGATATAAATGAATTTTCAAAATTACTCGAGAAAGAGGAGTAGTAAGAACCCATGGCTTTATCAAAATAGTTTTTGCAAATATATAGCTTGAGGGTAATAGGCTGCACTAAACCAGTCCTAGGTTTTAACGGTGGTTACAAGGGTCCTTAGGTCCTGCAGTCGTCTTGCTCTGATACCAACCCTGTGAGCCCCCGGTTTTGTATACCGGGAACCCCATGTGTATTACAATACCATTCCCTGGATCAGTAGATGGTACACACATGGCACAGTTGTATATCTCAAGCTGACATCGTCTTACAGGTCTTACAATATATTAATAATACAAGGGTAGCCCAAATGGAACCCGAATAGACCAAGCATGGTCGATAGCAACACAAAATACCAAAACAACTAAATGAAGTAGCGGAAGCGAAGCAGCGGCGGTCCATCTTATCCCACACGCATCGACTGGTGAACCTAGGTCCCTATTCCACCGTCCTCGGTAACTCCTTGCCAGCATAGCACATGTACAGGTCGACACCAACACCTTTCTAAAAGATGTAAATAAGCAAGAGTGAGTACCAACCGTACTCAGCAAGCCACCACTACAGAATGCATATAATGTTCATAGGGGTTCAAGGATGGCTTGGTTTATTTGCATAAAGCTAGTTTTCACAAATTATTTCACAAACCTATCCCACAACAGTTTTAACTGAAAACCACGTTAAGTTGAAGTTATCATTAACCTGCGAGGGTTCATCCACCTTCCCCAAGCCTCGCTTGGTCCGGTTTACCCTCGCATCCAATTTCCACAATTTTAACCACTATGACCTTTTTGCATATCAGGCAAGGTCACACCTTCCACACCCATCATATTTTAAGCAATATTACAAATTGACGAGGCTAGTCAAGAGTAATACAAGTCCCGGCGCTCATTAACCGCGAGCACGGCTATTCGAATAGTTTAATTTACTCACACTGCAGTGGATGTACGCTTTTAATCCCACACTCCGTGACTCACCCAACACATGAGACTTGTCACGGCCCGGTTTTTCAGTTACCCTCGCATGGCGGCACCCGCTCCAAGGACTATGAATCCCCATTGCACCCCCGGCGCCACATTCCTACCTCGAGCCGGTTGTGAGGGGAGTCCTGGCGCTCCCGAGATTGAAGGTTACATCATACATATATAAAGCTTGACGTCATTAAACCACACACTTCCACATTTCCATACCGATATCCAGAACCTACCATGTCTGGGGTGCCACCCCACGAGAATAACCTAGTCCACCGGGTCTAACCCCACTCAAGAAGTGTGGTCGTACTCGGTTCGTTTCCTGCTTAGCTTCTTGACTCGGTCCTTAACTGACCAGGGTCGGCGGCTTACCGTTCCCAGAACCACCCATATTCTATCCGTGCCGCCCCAGTCGAAATCACTTTTGTTTAATTAAGTTTTTGGGTTTTCACAAAGGTTTTCATGCTGTGGGTGGCGCTTATGTCTCCACCCGATCTCTATCAATCACTCCCATCGAGTGATCAGTGTAACCACATCCACATATCCCACATATGGAGTGTATAACGTCTATGTAAGCAGGGCTAAGCAGTGAGTAAATAATCACGCGTAAAGTAATATACTCAGGTAACAAAGGTGTGTAAATACATAAGGATAAACAATATCAAAGGTAAGGCTTTAAGCAAATGTAGGTACGCGTTTTATAATTAGCATGCAATTTTATTTGCAATCAACACATTTATAAAAATAGGATCAACATGTTCGAGGAAGGGGGCGTAGTGACTTGCCTTGCTCAATTGGGGGTTCGTTCTCGATTAGCTCAGTTTCCTCCTCGCAGATGTACCCTGTCCGGTTGAATACTAACGTCACAAACTACTCGCTAACACAAAAAGAGCCAAAAATTCTAGAACAATCAAAAATAACCAAACTAGTGCCATTGCGTAGATCTTGATTTTAGAAAGATTTTGACGAAAGTTTCGTTCAAATCCGACTTAAAACGAGGGAGATATGGAATTCGAAAGATTGAAAAAGTTTTAAAACAAAGAAAAGGGAAAGGTCTGACGGGTGGAACCGCCCTTAACTCCTCACGTACAGGTTTTGTTTTTAAAAGAGTGTGCGCATGGTGAGGTGAAGGGCTTGGGCGAGCTACAAGCATGCATGCATATGCATACACACGGCTAGCTAGCTGCATGCATGTGAGCTGCTTGCATGCATGCACACGTACAGCCAGCTAGCTGTGTGGCGCATGCATGGCCGGCAGCACAGCGGTGATCGCTGCGGAGGGCAACCGCGTAATGAACGGGTACGGTGTTGCGCCTCACAACGTTACCGTGCCGCGGCAACAACGGCGGTAAGGAAACAAAAGCAAGAGGAAGAGCAGGAGAGGAGCTCACCTTGCGGCAGCCGGGTAGCGGCACACCGAGCGGTGGTCCTCACACGAAACTACGGTCGTCGATGTACAGCCTGGGGACAGTCGGCCCGCGGATCGTCCTCGCACACCACGTGTTCGATCGGTGGCAACAAACGAACACACAGCGTTAAGGAATAAATGTTAGCGGGTTAGTGCAGGTTAGGGGTTAGGGGTTAGCGAGTTAGAGGTCAGCGGGTTAGTGAGTTAGAGGTCAGCGGGTTAGTGAATTAGAAGTCAGCGGGTTAGTGAGTTAGAAGTCAGCGGGTTAGTGAGTCAATGGGTCAGATGTTAGATGTTAGAGGTTAGCCGTTCAATAAGTTAGTCGTTCTTGGGGTTCAGATGACGGCGCGACGCCCGACGACATCGTTGCCGGAAGTATTACCGGGGAGGAGCATTAGATTTTATCTTTTTATTACTTAACCCAACAGGAATGAATGGCTTGGGGAGGCAAGATGGACTTCAATAGAGGGGGTTGGGTGCGTAGAGGGATATATGTTAGACTTTGGTGAGGAGGATGGCTTGTTGGTGGACTTCGGCCCGAAGAACAAGAGGGATGTAAGTTGGACTTGTGGATAGGTTGTAAGGCTGTTTGGCCCAATGAGGTAGGGGGAGGCGTTGTAGACTTCTTGGCGAACTTTATGGGCTTCGGCCCGACAAAGAAGAGGGACGCGATATGGACTTTTGTAAAAGATTTCATGGACTCGGCCCGATGGAAGAGGAGGGAGGTGTTATAGACTTCCTAGTTGGGTAGCCCAAAGAAGAGGGACCTGATTTAAACTTCTTCAAAGTTTGGGGGCCCACGAAGAGAGAGATAGTGGGGCCCACCGGCGGGTCCCACCTCTTTTATTATTTTTTTTTCTTTTTCTTTTCCTTTTTTTTTTCTTTCTTTCTTTCTTTTCTTCTTTTCCTCTCTCCTTATCCTTTCCTTCTCTCTCCTTCCTTTCTCTCTCTCCTTCTTTCTCTGTTCTCTATTTGCTCTGCCGGGAGAGAGCCCGAGCGGGCGGGGCCGACGGCTGGGAAGGGCGGCCGGCCGGGCGACGGCGCGGCACGGCCGACGGAGCGGCGCCGGCGCGCGGCCAGGGATGGCGCCGGCCGTAGGCGGCGCGCGGCACGGCGCACGGGTGCGGGCGCGGCGGCGCGACGCACAGGCGGCGTGGCGGCTGCGGCCATGGCTGGCCTCGGCCGGGAGGGCGGCACGCGCCAGCGCGTGCGGCGGCTGCGGCACACGGGGCGGCGACGCGCGGCAGCGCCGCGGGGAAGGGGCGGCTGCGCGGCGCGACGTGGCGAGCCCGGCCGGCGTCGCGTCGACCGGGGCGGCGGCGCTTCGGCACGGCGCGGGAGGTGGCGGGGCAGCCGGTCGGGCGGCACGGGCGCCAGCCGGGCGCGACGCGGGCGCGGCAGTGCGCTGCGGGTCGACGACGTCGCGGCTCGCGCGGCCATGACCCGAGGCGACGCGCGACCGGGGCGGCGGCGGCTTCTGCTGGGGCGGCGCCGGCCGAGGCGGCGTCAGGGCAGGAGGGGAGGGCGCCGGTGGTTTGGGGTGGCGTCGGCACCCCGGGGCAGTGCCGGCCGAGGCGGCTCGGCGCACGGCAGGGGTGGTCGGCTGGCGTGCGGGCCGGCCACGGCGTCGGCCAGGCAGCGACGGCGGGGCTCGGTTCGGCCTGGGCGACGGCCGGGCTGAGCGTTCGGCCAGGTGGAGGTGGCGCGTGACGCAGAGCTGCAGTGCACGGCAAGAAGGCGGCCGATCGAACGACAACCGTGTTCGGCCTGTCGGTGTGATAGCGACAGTGAGCGAAAAAGGGCGGCTTTTATAGCCGTCGCAGCCGGCGGACAGCGACAAGCTTGCTCGGCCGAGTGGGGCCGACGGTCCCGTGAGGCGGTCGTCGTCGACAGGGAGTCATAGCTGAGCGAGGATGGGGCTGTTGCAGGACGGCGTGGACGCGGCGTACGCGTTCGGTGTGGACTTCTCTCTCACTGTGTTGCCGGTGTTTTGGGGGAAGGCCTCGGTGGACTGGAAGCTTGGTGCAGGGGGAGCCGTGGGCTCGGCGCTTGCAGGCATTCCGTCGAACACCTGGCGTGCGAGCTGGCTGAGGAAGAGGGATAGGAAACAGACTTGTTTTGCTGGGCAGGCCTTGGGCCAGGGGAAGGGAAGAGTACTAGGCTGGCCTAGAGGAAGATGGGCTGGCCCAATAGGGAGAGGGAGGGAGAAAAGAGTTGGGCCGAACAGGAAAGAGTCCAAAGGAATAGGATGTTTTGTAATTTTATAGGAATTTGGATTATGGAATTTGAATGAGATTAAATTCCAAAATTGTAAAGGGACTGTATAAATGGACATTTAATTTTGAGTTTGAATTACAATTGGACTGTTAAGTGAGCTCTTGAATTTAATCTGGCATTTAGATGGGCAAGGATCAGACTTAGAGATTTCCCCGAATTTAATCGGATGGATGGACCGCGTTACCGAATCAACGTTCGATCTACGAATTCATCGGTAGTCCTAGGATTCCGAGGAAGGGACTAAATTAGGGAATTTTGAATAAAATGATTTATGAGAAAAAAAGGATTCGAACAGAGAAAATTTCGATTAAATAGAGTTGGGTTTAATATTCAATTGTGGTAGTCGAGGATGTCAAGGAGGGACGTGACATTTCGATAATTGACAATAGCTCTCGAGACTTTGATTAGAGAACCGCAATTACCAGAATAGATGGATGGTCGAGAAGACAAAGGAGGGATATTACCTCGAGAGGTGTTCAATTCAGGAAGAGGATCGATTTACGAAATTCAAACACTAAGGAAATCAATGCATGGCAAGAATTTAGGTTCTCAAGGATGGATTTAATCAAGATCTTTGGCACAGATTCTAGACACACACAAATAAACAATTAACAAGCAAACTAAAATTATGCTTAGGACTAGACTTTGTCTGAGGAGGTCATATCTTTGAAAATAGCCTATTAGGAATTTATATTTCGCAATTAAGGTTTCTAGTAAATACTTTACCAATAGACATTATTTTGCAAATAATTTCCAAAAGCTTATCACTCTATATAAAGGTGCATAGAAAATAATCAAAGCTATTTCTTTAGTGGAACAATATTTGTTTTAATAAACTATCCCTTAATGGGTTTTATCCAAAATGGTGATACATTTAGATATATAGCTTTATTTATAAAGTAATTATGCCCGAGGGTTTTTTTTTTTTCGAAAATAATTGGCATATGCAAATCTTAGCTCCTTGAATAAATAATATTTGAAATCAAATATCGACGTATCCTCATACGTTCGTCTATTAGCCCACGTGTAAACGAAAAACGACAGATCGAATTGAGTTAGTTTGGGCATGAATGTATTTTGAAAAAGATTTTTGGTTATTCTGAATTTTTAATTCCGTATTCCAAAGTCGAAATATTCAGGATGTTACAGTATTCATAATGCCGAAGTAGATTACATACAGGTCACGATTGTACTGTCGTGTGGGAAAACTGAGATACTTATTATTGCTCATTTATTTTGAGAACCCGGCGAGACGTCGGTATGGTTGTGAAAAAGAGAAGTGTTTTGTAAAACCTGATAATGCGGGAGTTAGTACCTTGGTGGTTTACCTACACATTATCCATAAGGATCGTTTCATTTGGGAAATTCATCCGAACATATGACAATACGATTGCACGGGTATAATGGGATGTCCCTGGCCGAGTAAATAGCTAAAACATAGGTGTCCAGCATGTTAGCGGTTGAGAAGCACTGGTATGGTGGCGGGTATGGCAATCTCCTGCAGTGGGGATGTGTCGGAGTCCATACGGTGGGGCCTAAGTAGATGAGGGCTTGAAATTTGGCCTAATGCTTGGTGGAGAGATTCCACCCAACTGTGGGACACGAGATATTTATGGGTTGGTTATGGAAAAGCCTTGTAGCGAGCTCTCCTTTGTTGGCCATGTCTGATCCACATGTGTTCGGTAATGCGAGAAGTCCGCGACATGTGGGTAAAGCATGCAACCTCTGCAGAGTTTAGTCAAACTGTTTAAACAGCCGTGCCCACGGTTATGGACGGATGTGAGGTGTTTCTCATTGTGTAGTGTTTGTTTTAAACTTAATAAATTGATTCTTGGGATGAAGACCGTTACTAGAGTTTACCTTTGTGGCGAACGGCCAGCCTTCATGGTTGGGAACGAGCCTGTGTGACTTGGGGTGTCGATTGGCACCAAGGTGTAGTTTAGTGGCTGAGATGGCCGAGGTAGAGTGGCTAAGATGGCCGGGAAATGCTGAGATTGCATGGTGTTTATATTGAGGGTTACTACAGTGACAGGTTGTTGCAAAGCAACCTGTGGAGTGGAGTGAGGCGTGTGCCTTACTTCGAAACTAAAAAAAACTGTCACACTAGAGGTTTACAACTAAATTATTTATAAATCTTGGCTTTCCAAATAAAACCGTTCTATCCCTTGTTATTGGCCTTGCGTGTCATATTTTTCCCGGGCTTGCTGAGTACACTAACCCTTGCTATTATTATTTATAGAGTTAGAAGAAGGATATCCCGACCCTTCCACTGAGGCCTACTTTCAGGAGCAGGCCGAGTACGACTTCTTTGGGTTTCAAGCCTAGTTCCCAAACCTAGCCTGTGGATTTATGGTTGTCTTTATGCTTCATGTCACCCTCCGCTGTTGTTATGTTTCTGCTTGCGTATACCTTGTCGTTTTAGTGTTTCTACCAGTCCGGGGTTTGTCCACGATGCTAGTAATTTGAGACCTCCACCAATGTTGTAATAAAAGCTTTGTACTTCTGGATTCCACTATTATTCTGTGAGTACCAACTCGTGTATCCTGGGACTGATACTGTAATCACAGGTAATGTTGTGACCTCCAGTCTATGCCGGTTGGTTTTCTAGACCAGCATAGTTTGGGGCGCCACAACACCCCACATGGGCCCCACTTCGGCGAGGTCCCAGATGAAGTTACAAGCCCAAAGGCCCATTATAGGTGATGCAACACCTTGTTTCTGTGATTATAGGAGATGAGGCTAGATCCGTTCGAAAGACGACCCTGAGAGCTTTCCATCAAGTACACATGGGCCAAAATGGAGTTCGTATGCATATTTGGTGGACATTTGAACTCAGCAGTGTAGCAGGTGGCCGAATTGGATTCCAGAACTTAAACAACTTGATCTTGACATCTTCCGGTTGACCTGTGATGTGAGCAATGGTTGTATCAATAATAGCATGGTCACATCAAGCATCATAGCTATTAGATCTTTTCTTCCCTCACAACCCTAGCATGTTCCCTTCTCTTCTCCTTTCACGCCGTCACGCGACACAGAAAAGTCTCGTCACCTCTTCTAGTCTTCTTCCTTCCTCGACATAGAACCGCTTCTTCTTTCTTCCTCGACATAGAACAGTGCCCCCGTGTGCTTCTCCAGCTACCTGCCCCGCACCGCCTTCACTCCCTCCCTGTATCTCCACCTCCATAGTCGATCACCGAAACCATCTCGACGCTCGCCAAGGCAGGGAACTCGCCTAACATGGCAACTAAGGGAAAATCATGGCGTCCATCCTCCACCTAGCTAGCTCCGAAAGGCCGCCAAGGCGCTATCTAGATTCTATTCTTAGAACACTAGTTTCTCCTCTTCATCATCTTCGGTGAACTTCTCTCACTCTACCTCTCCTTCTAGCTTATCTCTAGCATCACACACCATTGGATCTACAACCACCGGATAACTGACCTCCTCTACCACGACTAAGGCGGTGCCACCATCGCCTTGCTACACCGCCGAGCTTTCACCTCCCAAGGTCCTCCCCTCTATGGTCCAATGCTGGTGAGTTATCCTTCCCTATCTTGCTCTTCAGACCTCACCTTTATCCATTTATGAGATTTTAGAAAAATCCAAATTTTTTATGATTTAGAAATATCAAAGCCGATTGATGGGCAATAGTTAACTCTTGAGATATCCCTTATCATTGTTGTGCTCATACAACGATGAAAGTTTTTTTGGGTTCATAGTAAAGACAGAAAGATTTTTTAGAAACGTTTCAAAAGAATAGATAAAAAAGACAAAATAATATGTTATATGAGATATTGCTCACAAAACAAAAAAGAAAACAAACATTGCAACACGTAGAAGAAATATCTTTAATATAATTACTGAGAAAAGATGATTAGTTGTGCTAGGCAATAATTTTATTTATACCTACTAAACTACATTTATACTATGTAGTTATGTGTCACCCACATATTTTTACTATAAACCCATAGTAAACACACAAATTTACCCATAACACAAAGCTTATCACAACATTTTAAAAAAAACTAGGAAGGAAGCCCGCGCAGATGCGTGAGCATCTTATTTATTATTTAATGAAAACAATGATAAAAGAAATTATATCGCACCATTTCTATACCGTGAAATAGACTATACACTTTAATATATTTAAATTATAAGGATATCTCCCATATTAAAAAATCACTTTGTCCCGATTACATATAAATTTCCCTATTGTCACTCCAACTCATTATCACTGTTTAAAAACTGAGTATCTATTAATAGATAAAACTACATATATATATATATATATATACACCAATAAAATAAGTCTAATACATCATTAATACATTAAAATATCAACTACACCTAAGTGTTCATGTCTCATTTATTTCTAAATTCATATATAAATATCCTAAAAATACCACTTGTACTAATTAATGAGATATCATCGTTAAAGTGAAACATAAATGCCCCTCTAATGGGTGAAGCCGATTGTAACGACAAAACTTACTTTCTCTGTTGCCTTGAAATATGGGTCCTGTATCGATACAGCAGTGCCCCTCGACCAGCCTGGAGCACAATTTTAATTCTAATTCATACCACACCCTCATGGAGTATTGCATCGATAAGTAGTAAGTCGAGAACTATTGGCGACGATAGCCTTCACTGGGTTGCCTCAACTCAGCCATATGTATACCCCTGTTATACTTACGGCAACGTGACAAACTCTGTTGTCCATGCTTGGTGCCCTTCAGGAAGAAGATAAAAGATGATTAAAATAGTGTTTTTTTTAAAAAAGTTTTGAGTAGATTTGTGGCATAGAGTAGACGCAATTTGTTTATGCTGTTAACTATTACTACTCAAATATTTGTGGTATACATAGAATACTCTATTTCGAAAATAAGGGAGGTTAATCATCCGGTGGTACTAAAAAGTTATAGCTAAAGAGACATACCATAGGATAATCTCCATAGCACCATCTTATTATTGATATTTTAACAAATATATATAGTTTAGCGCTTGGTTTCTTTTCAACACCTATTGTTGATAATCACAAGAGACACATTGTTGACTGTCGTTAAGTGCAAACATAAACCGTCAACTCCTGCATAAGTAATAAAAGATATATTGTCAAAACTTAGTGGTATGAGTTTTATACTAACCATTTCCACTAGTTTTGGTACATCTATGTATGCAGGTTAATTAAGGAGAAAAAACACCCGCCATACGATGAAAATGAACCTCCGGCCAATCACGTGCAAGTACAAGGATTGGAGGGCCCACAAGTCAGTTGAAACTGACTTAAAGTGGGGCCAAACCACCCTCAACCATCTTAGGGGCCCACATGACAGCCTTTGGAAGAAAGGTGATGGACAAAGGTAGGACCCAGGGGTAGGCCGAACCCCTGGTTTGGCCGAACCGCCATTGGCTCCCCTCATCTCCACCTTTCACGTGTATGCTCTAGATGGCCTCCCAATGACGGTTACAAAGGCGTCGACCTTCACAACCGCCATTCCAAGCTATAAAAGGAGGAGGCTTCACACACTTCAACACACACACAACTTGGATCAAGTAGAGTACAACTCACTTGTGAGCTTCATTTTTAGTATGTTGGTTTAGTACAGAGTGAGGGGAAGCTCCGAAAGGAGTGCCCTGAAATATCAGAGTTCCTTCAAGAATTTTACGGAGGAGTGCCGGGCTGTCGACATTCTTTCAACGGAGTTCCGGAGAAAGCCAGGATTATCGGCCTTCTTTTTTCGCTTGTACCTCGGCGGATGCTTACTTTTATAAAGTAAGTATTCGAGTTTTCTTATGTTATTTAATTAATTTCTTTAAGTGAGATATATCCTCATCGGTGCAGATTCGTCGCTTAGTGCGTAGCTAAGTGCTCTACTACTAGGACTCTGGATAAAGAAGGAAGTTATTGCATAAGGCTAGAGTAGTAATTAATAACTTAGACGTGGTGTTTAGGTTAGAAATTAACTTCATTTGTTGTGTGCTCCACGGAAAGTGAGGTAGGCAGCAGGCGGTGACAGCTCTGTTCGTCCTTTGTATTTCTCCATGTTCAAGTACATCATAGAGCTCAAGGCAGGACTCAGCCTGGTAGACCCTAGGGAGGGCCAGTGCCCGAAACATACGATAGAGTTTTACCTTTAACTTAACTTAATTAATTAAAAGATATAGGAATCCTCTCTAGCCAACTATAGGTTGTTGTGTCCTTGGGTTGAATTCTAGTTAGTAGATATACACACATGTTCGTCGTGTTCGATACCCTTTAGTCACCCTAAGGGAAAATGCTCTAATGTATTCGTGCGCTTGCGGATTTATCTGTAAACGTAAGAAATACGAACACATATTTACTAATTTGAAAAATGTATTTATTTTTTCAAAACTTATTTACAACAACTAATTTGTGAGAGTACACTTATAGTCACGTTGATGGGATGTATGACTGTTGGCGCAGAATTTAGACCCGCCTCGCAACAAAAGACGGGCTTTACGTTTCCACGGCGGCCTGGGAGATCTGCTTAACTCCAGTGCAGGTCCAAATCGGCTTGCCTAGTCGTGCGCAGAGCGTGCCAGTTGATTTGATCTGCAATCAACAAGAAACAAGTAAACCATTACAGAAAACAATGGTCGATCGGCCGATAGGCCGATGTCACATTGTTATAGCCCAGCCGATAGGGCAAAGCTGTATCGGCTTACTCAATATAATAAGTAAATTGAATAGATCCAATCTCATCGGCCCATGTTAACATGCATATAACAAATTAATGGAATCGGCCGATGAGGGTTTTACGAGGATAACTACACTAGCTATTACTCCAGTGTAAACTTATACAAGCCAATCGGCTAATATAAATACACCAACCACAAAGAAGTCTTTAAGAACACCCTGCGACCGATATGTTCATATTCATCGATCCACATGTATAAGTGGCAAACACATGCAAGAACATAAATAATCACATGCATTAGATAAGACCGGCTGAAACCCTGGCGCTATCCTTAATTACAATCGAAAGCAGGCTTCGTGTTAGATCTCGAAACAGGACTAAGGTCGATAGCAACTCAAAGTGTGAATTGAGACTTAACGCAAAGGAAATCAAGTTGTCGATTGCTTTTGGGGATGGTAAATGCCTTAGATAATCTAAACGAGCAAACTGATTCAACCATCGTCGGCAATAAACCCTAAAATGAGTTAACCACTGGCGAGACAGAATCAGAAGACCACGTCGAGATTAACTAACACACGATAACGACAATCACATCATCAGGGCTTAACGTGCCTAAAGCGACACGCTAGCCTCGACGATATAGATCGTTGGGTGCGAGTTCTTACCTTGCTCTAGGGAAGCAAGAACTCGTCAGGAGTCAACCTCTTGCGAGGGTTGGCGATGCGCCGAAAATAGATTAGTTTGATTGTATGATTGATTGAGAGCTTCTATGTACAAACTATCGGGATATTTATACCCGAGGTTACAACAGAACCCTTGTAGGGCACGATCTTATCTACAACTAACAAACAAGTCTTTGCGGCAGACTTTAGCCACAGATTAGACCTAAACTACTTAATTTACAAAGTACAATTGCCTAAAACCGAGCTTTATCTCTATTTGGCAATTCCCTTAAAGCTTATCTCGAGCCCAGACCAAGCCCACGTTGACGCTATCAACTTACAACCCGTATCGGCCCACGTTAACACCGAATCCGTATCGGCCGATATGCTCTTTATGGCAACACCTTTCCCAGTCCGATACGGCTACCGGGTCCGATACCAACTCAACAAATTTGCGTTTCTCCGCCGCCGATTCAACAAACTCTTCGTATTCTTCAACTCCGGCGACCCCTCGGCGTCCCGTCGACATCAACCCCCTTCACATCGACCTCTTCAGCAACAACCATGGCCTCCACCCCGTTTTACGCCTCCGAGATCCCTGTGGTGAGTCAATCCTTTCTAAATTCGCATTATCGCTTTTTCCGCCGATTTCTCCAAGTTAGGGTTTTTACTCTTGCCCCCCGGGTCTTATTATTCCATCACTGTTCTGGTGACATAGGTCTTCAAAAATCAGATCCTGATCCCGACCAACGACAAATCCCACCGCTTTCTGCTAGGCCCTATGGGCGACTGCGAGCCAACTTGGTTAATTAACGCCGAAACGGACAAAATCCCCTTTAGGCAAACCAAGCCCAATGTGTCTTCATGGAAACATACCTTCAGGTCTTGGCCAACAAAGCTCAACGGTTACAGAACTTGGCATAAGAGGATTGCCGCTGCCAAACAAGTCCACTGGGACGAGATTGGGATCGGCCAATGCATCGCTTTGTCCCTGGCCGATACCAAAAAGAACGAACCACTCATGTCGGCCGCCAGCTACTTCTGGTCCAGTACCTTGAACGCCTTTATGTTCAAACAAGGTCCGATGACCCCCACTCTGATCGACGTCAAGATACTAACAGGGTTGGACATTGATTCCGAGATCAACCCCTTCAGCCTCCTAATACATAACAGCCACAAGTTGAAGACCAAGAAGATTGGAGGTTGGTCTGGGTACATCTCTGAACACATGGAACAGGGATCGGTCTCAGAACGAGAACACGTAGCCTTCCTGACATTGTGGTTGGAGAGATTTGTCTTTTGTGGATCGACCTGCGGCCCCACTACAAACTGTCAACACTTGGCTCAGGCTTTGGTCGACAAGAAACAAATCCTCTTGGGCCGATACCTTTTGGGAGCTGTCTATCGGCTGCTTCATGCCTCCACACAAGATTTGATACTAAAACAAACTGTGGCCCATGGAGGACCATGGTGGTTTGTTCAGTTCTGGCTCACCATCCACACCAACACCATGGTCAATCGGCCTCCATTATCGGACTCCTGCTTCCCCTCCAAATATGCTGATCATGAAGACCCCAGGACCATAAGATGCATGTCCTATGGGGAAGCAGCTTCTGTCTACCCAGGCGCAGACCAGTCGGTTGAGGACATGGCTACATGGTTCATTCGCTTCTTCATCGGCCTTCCATCGGTCAGGATGGACATGTTTGTCTACACATCGGACCGAGATTTCGAACTCCCTGACGATCTTCAACTGAGTTTGGTAAATGATGATTCAGAGTCAAGGGAATTGTTCATGATCGGCCTCACCCCATGCCTGCTCCCAGTAGGCCTATTTCAAGGAAGAAGCACCAGCCTGTCTTACGAATTTTATAATCCAATGGTGGCCGCTAGACAGTGCAGGCTTGGACAACTTCCTGTGAGTTTGTATCTTCATAAGCTCCTAGAGAGCAGAGGCACGGTTCCATCGGCGCTGGTCATGAGCAAAGCGCTGGAAATCGAACTCCCAAATCTCGGCAATTGTGACCGATTGCATCTGAGCGCCTTTGTTCATATCAGTTTTCAGACATGGTGGCAAGAGTGGGCTACTCATATTTTCCACCAATCGGCCAGATTCTATGTGACGGACCTTATCAAAAACATCAGCCCTCAGGTCCCCGATGGTCCAATTCCGGCTGTGAGCAACAGTGGGGGAGAAATCTTTTATCATCAAGCCCTAGCCCCGTCAGGATCAACTGTCATGGAGTCAATCATCGGCCAAACCGCCCCAAAGCTGGCGTCACTTCTCCAAGGTCCAATGCCCAAAGAAAACCCCAAGAGGAAAGCGCCGGCCAAAAGCAAATCGTAGAAAGCCAGCAAGAAGGCTAGAACTGACGACCAGGCCGATGCCGAAGAGCTAGACCCCTCCTTGGAAGAATTCCTTGATGAACAAATGATGGAGGAGCAAGTTGATGCAGCGACGGCCAATGCACATGAAGAAGAGAACCCATCGGTCGAAACTACCAAGGAGCCATCGGCCGAAGCTACTGAGATCCCGCCAGCCGATGACCAAGGCGACGCCCCCCAACCAAAGAGGACCAGACATGCAGTTCGCAAGGTCAATATAATCACTTCTTTACGTTTACATAATCCCATTGTACTGTTATACTTTAACTTCATATCCCTTTCAGGCTGCGGTGTCATTTGTGCTGAAGGAGAGAACTCAATCGGCCCCTTTACCAAGAACCAAGAAGGCAACCTTACAAAGGCGCGAACGAGCCAAGGCACGATTGAGAACTCCTTCTCCTTCTCCACCACCCTCTCCGATTGTCTCGGTAAGAGTTAATTTTGCATTATTTCTAGTAACATAGATCCGTTCATCAATTTCCTGCTTTTCTCCAGCCAAGAGCTTCTTTGCCTGCGCCACATTGGCCAACCCTCTCGCCCACTACGTCAACACAGCAAAAGGAGGCCGATGTAAGCACCATCGAAGCTCCAACACAGGTAACCAGGGTTACCCTGATCCCCCTTGTTGCCGATTCTTGTTTGACAGGGCTAACCTTGGCCCATATTGATATTTGCAGAACCTAGCCGATATGTTCTCCTTTGATATCGGCCAGTTTCTTGACGATGAGGACAAAGAACCGCCCATAACAGCCAAGGCATCTATCTCTGATGATCTGAAGAACCGGCTGACCGACATCTCCAATCGGCTAGAGTCCTCATTGGAGTACTTGGTGGAAGATTGCACCCCCATCAGGGTCAGGGTACAAGAGATTCAAGACGAACTGCCCGAAAACCTGATGGAGATTCTAACGCCGGCCATCTTCCTGGAGCAATATCGATTCAAGCTTCATAAGGCGAGAGAAAGACTTGCGGAGCGACGAGAACGTGAACAAGTGGAATCGGCCCTGTCCGCTAGCAAGGCTCAAGTCAATGCTGACAAGACCAAGTTGGACGAGCTAGCGGTGGAGCCGATTGTCTTGAAGAACAGACTCAAAGAACTCCATCGCCTCGAAGC
This sequence comes from Oryza officinalis, assembly GCA_008326285.1. Classification (NCBI taxonomy): domain Eukaryota; kingdom Viridiplantae; phylum Streptophyta; class Magnoliopsida; order Poales; family Poaceae; genus Oryza; species Oryza officinalis. The sequence goes on along the minus strand of BDMV01000011.1, from coordinate 3,535,267 downwards.
AGAGCTAGAATCAAAGCTGGAAGCCACACGCCACGAAATCCAAGAAGTTGAAGCCGGGATAGCTGCACCACCCAAGGCTATCGAAGACCAGACGGCAAAGCTCAAGGCATCGGCCAAGTATCTTGCTGTTGACGACGGATTTTGGTAATCGACTTGGAAGGAAAGAGGAAACCGAAGCAGAGAAGAAGGATTGAAGTGGAATCGGACCAAGCTTTGTATCGGACTCGGTAACTGTATCGGACTCGAGGAGTGTTGCTATAAAGGGCATATCGGCCGATACGGATCTGGTTTGGTCATGGGCCGATACAGGTTGTGAGTTGACAGTGTCGACGTGGGCTTGGTCTGGGCTTAAAGTAAGCTTCAAGGAAGTTGCCGAATAGAGATAAAGCTCGGTTTTGGGCAATTGTATCTTGTAAATTAGGTAGTTTAGATCTAATCTGTGGCTAGAGTCTGCCGCAAAGACTTGTTTGTTAGTTGTAGATAAGATCGTGCCCTACAAGGGTTCTGTTGTAACCTCGGGTATAAATATCCCGATAGTTTGTACAGGAAAGCTCTCTCTCGAATCAATCACAAAAAACCAGTTCAATCTACTTTCGGCGCATCGCCAACCCTCGCAAGAGGTCTTCTTCAGCGAGTTCTTGCTTCCTCGGAGCAGAGGTAAGAACTCGTCCCCGACGATCTGCATCGTCGGGGCTAGCGTGTCGCTTTAGACACGTTAAGCCTCGATGATGTGATCGTCGATTATCATGTCTTGGATAGTTTTGACAAGTATCTCGATTAAGCCTTGCCAGCGGTTTACTCGTTTTAGGGTTTATTGCCGACAATGGTTTAATTTTTATGCTTGACTAGACTATTCAATGCATCTGTCATCCCCAAAAGCAATCGACGACTTGATTTTCTTTGTGTTAAGTCTCAATCCACACTTTGAGTTGCCATCGACCTTAGTCCTGTTTTGAGATCTAACACAAAGCCTGTTTTCGGTTGTAATTAAGGGTAGTACCGGGGTTTTAGCCGGTCTTATCTAACATATGTGATTGCTTTATGTTCTTGCATATGTTTGCCGCTTATATGTGCGGATCGATGAGTATAAATGTGTTGATCATGAAGTAATCTTAAGATCTCTTTCTGGTTGATGTATTTATACTGGCCGATTGGCTCGTATAAGGTTGCACTAGAGTACTAGCTAGTGTATTTACCTTCATGCTACCCTCATCGGCCGATTCCAATAATTGACTATAAACATGATAACATGGGCCGATGAGATTAGGTCTACTTTATTAGTTCTATCTTATTATTATTTCAAGTAAGCCGATATAGGTTTGCCCTATCGGCCAGGCCTTCACGATGCAACATCGGCCTATCGGCCGATCGGCCATCGGTTCTCACATGTTTTATTTGTTTAATCTTGTTGATTGCAGATCAAATCAACTGGCACGCTCTACTTACGACTAGGCAAGCCATTTGGACCTGCACTGGAGCTAAGCAGATCTCCCAGGCCGCCGTGGAAACGTGGAACCCGTTTGGTTGCTGGACGGGTCGAAATTCTGCGCCAACACTTGCGACCCTGAGTAAATCATTGAAGCCAATTCCCGGGTCGACGGCCGATGACGCCTAAGCTATAGAAGACATTGAACAAATTCGTCGGAGAGCCATTGCAGCTATTGCGGACTTCATAGGGTGATGTAACCTATTTTGTCTTTTTACTGTGTAAATACAAACTTCATTGGCGAAGCAGCCGAATTTGATCTGAAAAGTCCAGCTTGAAAATTACTTCTGAAATCCATCTCGCAAACAGATATCCTTTACTATAAATAAATCTTATCGGCCAGAAAGCCGAATTCGATCTCAACCTTGAAAAATTCCGCATTCCGCCTTGAAAAATTCCTTGAAAAATTCCGCATTCCACGCTTGTATATATATATGCCCCCCAAATTTTACAAGATGAGGGCTCATGTTGTAAAATTTGAACTAAGGACGATAGTCCATATCGGCCATCTAAAGACGATGCATGACACATCGGCTATAATCATAAATCGGCTGGAGGGCCGATCATGAATCGATCCCTAGGCTCGGGTAATATTTCTTTAAATACTTGCCGTTGAGAGCTCTACCATAAACTTGTCCATCTAATCCCTTGAGCAAATAAGCATTATGGGGAGCGCAGCGATGAATCTGAAAAGGACCTTCCCAATTAGGTGACCACTTGCCGAATTTGTTATCACGAGAACCGATCGGCATTATTAATTTCCAGACAAGATCCCCTTCCTCGAACGACTTGGCAACAACTTTCTTATTATAATGATGAGCAACTCGATCTTTATCACGCTTTATTTTCTCCAATGCCCGCAGTCGAACATGTGCCAAATCGTCCAGCTCATCGACCATAAGGTTATGATACTCATCGGCTGTCAAGTCGTCTTGCAAGGCAATTCTCCTTGAGCCGATGTTGGTTTCCCATGGCAGCACGGCTTCATGCCCATAAACCAGCTGATAAGGCGGCACCTGAATCGCGCCATGACAAGCCATCCGATACGCCCAAAGGGAATCGGCTAGCGTGGTATGCCACCGTCTCGGCTGTTCGTCGATTTTCCGCTTGATCAACTTGATTAAAGTCTTGTTGGAAGCCTCTGCCTGCCCATTAGCTTGCGCATAATATGGAGAAGAATTTAATAATTTAATACCCATGCTTTCAGCAAACTGCACAAACTCATCGGACACGAAGATTGATCCTTGATCTGTAGTCAATGTTTGTGGAAGTCCAAACCGATATATTATATGCTCTTTGACAAACTGAATTGCGTCCTTGGAATCAACCTTCTTGAGGGGAACGGCCTCAACCCATTTCGTGAAGTAATCCGTAGCCACCAATATATATTTGTGTCCCTTGCTGAATGGCGGGTTTATCTGGCCGATCATATCTATGCCCCATCCACGAAATGGCCACGGCTTTATGATTGGATGCATAGCCGATGCCGGCGCTCTTTGAATTGCTCCAAATTTCCGACAATCTTGGCATCCCTTATAGTACTTGAAACAATCTTCTAGCATCGTTGGCCAGAAATATCCTACGCGCTTTAATAGCCATCTCATTTTATGGGCCGATTGATGTGTTCCACAAATCCCTTCATGGATCTCGCTCATGACAACTTTGGCTTCTTCAATACTTAAGCATTTGAGCAAGACACCATCAATCGTCCGATAATACAGGTCATCATCCAGTAAGACATAGCGTAACGCCTTATACTTCATTTTTCGTGACACCGATTGAGAAGGATTTCTCAAATACTCAATGATGTCAAACCTCCAATCATCGGCATCCATGGTGGTGATCTGAATCTGAACATCTTTAGTCATCGGCCTGTATCCCGATGCCCCCTGAGCTAAATCATTGACCTCGAAGTTCTGCTTCCTGGGTATATGCCTCATCGTCACAATCCTGAAACCTTGTAGCAACTCCTTGCACTCCTTATTGTAGACTCTGAGAATATCATTCTTGCATTCATACGCCCCAGAAAGTTGATTAATTACCAGTTGCGAATCACCAATGATCTCTACGGAATCGGCCTCGACTTCTCGTAATAACTGTAAGCCTTTAAGCACCGCTTCGTACTCTGCTTGATTGTTAGTATAATAAGGCTTGATAGTAAAAGCAAATTCAAAACTTGCCCCCCGAGGGGATATGATAACTAGGCCGATACCGCATCCATGTCTGTAGACGGATCCATCAAAATACAATGTCCATGGCATAATATCTGCATATGCAACTGACTCATCTCTGTGTTGAACAATAAAATCGGCTAGGGCTTGTCCCTTGATCGCTTTAGCCGATTCATATCGCAAGTCGAACTCTGTCAAGGCAAAAATCCACTTCCCAATTCTTCCTTTTAATACGAGGGCCGATAGCATGTATTTCATCACATCGGCCTTACTTACCACAATGCACTCATTGAAAAGTAAATAGTGCCTCAGCTTAGTACATGAAAAATATAAGCACAAACAGAGTTTCTCTACCGGCGTGTACCTTGTCTCGGCGTCTAGCAACCTCCTGCTGAGATAGAAAATAACTCGCTTCTTGCCGTCAATATCTTGAACTAAGACTGAGCCGATAGACTTCTCATCGGCCGATAGGTACAGCCTGAACGGAGCTCCCTTCTGTGGAGGAATTAAAACTAGTGGGGAGCTCAAATATTCCTTGATGTCGTCCAGCGCCTTCTGCTGCTTATCACCCCATATGAATTCTTCATCGTCTTTTATCTTCAATAACGGAGTGAACGGCTCTATTCTTCCTGACAGGTTCGATATAAAGCGCCGAACAAAATTGATCTTGCCGAGCAGAGATTGTAACTTGGTTTTGTTCGTCGGAGGCTTGATTTTCTTTATAGCATCGATGTTCTTCTGTGTAATCTCAATGCCTCTTTCGTGGACTAAGAAACCCAAAAACTGACCGGCCGATACACCGAAGGCACACTTGTTAGGGTTCATTTTTAGGCCATACTTCCTCGCTCTTTCAAGTACCTTGCGTAAATCAGCCAAGTGCATATCATACTCTCTGGACTTCACGACGACATCATCAATATAAATTTCAATCAAAGAGCCAATAAGATCATGAAAAATATAATTCATGGCCCTCTGATACGTAGCTCCAGCATTCTTCAAACCAAATGTCATGACAACCCATTCATACAGGCCGATTGCCCCCGGGCACTGGAAAGCTGTCTTGTGGACATCTTCTTCGGCCATGAAAATCTGGTTGTAGCCTGCATTCCCATCCATGAAGCTGATAACTTTGTGCCCAGATGCGGCATCGACAAGCAAATCGGCCAACGGCATAGGGTACTCATCTTTTGGCGTTGCTTTGTTCAAGTCTCTGAAGTCAATACATACCCTAAGCTTGCCATTTTTCTTCATTACTGGAACTATATTGGAGACCCATTCTGTGTATCGGCAAGGTCTGATGAAGTTGGCATCGTAAAGTCGTGTAATCTCTGCCTTGATAGCTTCGTGCATATCGGCCTTAAATCTCCTAGGAGCTTGTTTAAACGGCCGATAGCCTGGTTTGATTGGTAGCTGATGTTCTACAATCGATCGGTTTAATCCTGGCATCTCATGATATTCCGATGCAAAACAATCCACGAATTCTTTCAACACATTTATAAGATTATTCTTGTATTCCTTTGGCAGGTTAGCACTTACATACGTCGGCCTAGGCCTATCACCTATTCCTATGTCAACCTCTTCGAGTTCATCGGCCGACGTAAAACCCTGTCCCAACTTGCCATCGAGCTCGTCCACCGCATCATCTGTGTAGGGACTAGCTTGTTCATCTTCAACGGCGGACGGCACATCATTGTTAAAGTAACTGCTTGTCTTGATCTTCAATTGTCTTGATGTCGCAGTCAGTTACTTTGAGGAAATCGGCATCCCAGACTCGCCCGGACAAGCAGTCGATTCCCTCCATCTCCCATACTGCGAGATCGGCATCGGCCACGTGTACTGACCGATCGGCCTGGTCCCCTTGCCATTGCATGAGGCATTGGTGCATTGTTGAAGGGACGCAACAGTTTGCGTGGATCCAATCCCGTCCCAACAACAGGCTGTAGGAGCCCTTTCCGTCGAAGACGAAGAAGGTGGTGGGTATCGTCTTGCTGCCCACGGTGAGTTCCACGTTTAGGACCCCCTTCGCCTCGGACGCGTTGCCACCGAAGTCTTTTAATACCATGTTGGTCTTGATAAGGTCTTCAGGCACTTTTCCAAGCTTCCTGAAGGTTGTATATGGCATCAAATTGACCGCCGCGCCGCCATCGACCAGCATCTTCGTCATCGGCCGCCCGTTGATGAATCCCTTGATGTATAACGGCCGCAAGTGCCTGTAGCTGTCGTCAACTGGCTTGTCAAATATGGCTTGATCTGGTGACAACTGTAGTCTAGCCGAAGATTGTTCGTCGTCGACCGTTGCCTCATCGGCCGCCTGCACGCTGTATTCTGCTGGCAGTATGAAAACCATGTTAACAGGCGCCGATGTCACTCTTTTACCTTTTGAAGCCGCAGAAGCCCGAGCTGTATCAGAGGTGCCTTCATCGGCCGTGACCACCGTGGATTTTATCCTCCATTCTTTCCTGGTCTTAGCCAGCCGATGGGCTATTGTCGCCTGTTGCTCCTAGATTTGCTCCTTCCTCCTTAGCCTCTGAACCCGCCGTTTTTGGGTCTTGGTGAACACATCGCTTGGGCACCATTGGGGGTTCTGGACCTGCTCCTCGTCTTCAATATGTTGTTCTTGGCGCATCGGCCCTAGCCTTTCATGTACAGACTTTCTTTGCTTGGCCGGCCGATGCACTTGCCTGCTTGAGCTACCCTGATAATAATCTTCTGTCCCATTGCACGCAGGGCACTCCTGGATGGATGGCAACCTCATCCTCTTATTCTAGCAAAAGCGAAAAAACTCGCATTCCCAATGTGGGTCGTAAGAGTTATCTTGATCGGCGTAGTCTTGAGCTTGATCTTCATGCCTCCGCTGGTACTTTTTGATCAGGCCGTCAGAGGTCTGATAAGGTCGCTTGCCGGTCCGATGACCACCGCCGTCGGCCCTGTCCGCCCATACCATGTTAACTGGGAACGGGCGTCCTTCTATCTTCATCGGCTTCTTGGCGTCATCGATCTTAATTCTGCCAAGTTCAATAGCCGATTGAATCTATTGCCTGAAGATCTTGCATTCGTTGGTATGGTGAGAGTAAGAGTTATGCCACTTGCAATATCGTCTCTTCTTGATTTCTTCGGCCGATGGCAATACGTGACCTACTGGCAGTTGAATTTGCTTTTCTTGCAACAATAGATCAAATATCTTATCGGCCTTGTTGATGTCGAAGTCACACTTGTCTTCTTTGTCGCCCTTCTTCACCCACTGGCAAGTTGTAGGTTTCCTCATCTGGGCCCACTCGGCCAGGTCGACATCAACATCTTCATCGTCGTCGTCGTCGGAGGCATACTGATAGACTGTATTGATCTTCTTTGCAAATTTCTTAGCCTCCTGGAATCGTTGTTCGTGGGCCGATACCCGTTGTGCTAGCTGAGCTAGGCTTTCAAATTCCTGCGAGGAGAACCTTTCGCGTATCGGCCCTAGCAATCCTTGGAACGCCAAATCGGTGAGCTGTGAATCGGTCAGGCTAAGGCTGTAGCATCTGTTCCTTATGTCCCTGAATCGTTGAATATACTCCAGGACCAATTCGTCGACTCGTTGTCTAATGGCGGTCAGATCGGACAGTTTCATCTCTTGTACGCCGTTATAGAAATACTTGTGAAACTGTTTCTCCAGATCTATCCATCCTCTGATGGAATTGCAGGGTAAAGATGAAAACCATGTGAATGCAGACCCTGACAAGGACAGAGGGAAAAACCTCACCCTCAAAGCCTCGATAGCCAATGCTTCTCCGCACTGTGCTAGTAATCGGCTTACATGCTCGTATGTCGAGACATTGTCCTGCCCCGAAAATTTGGAGAAGTCCAGGATCTTGTATCGGCCTGACAATGGTACTCTATCAAATTCCTCGGGGTACGGGTGCCGATACACTGTAGAGTTCTCCTTGGGCTTCAAGCCGAACTGATCCCGCATCACTTCGGCTATCATATCGGCCCAGTATCCTGCGGGCCGATGTGGGAGGTCTTGCTGATATGATTGCTGCAAGGCCTCTGCTTGATACTGCCTGGGGGAGTATGGCTGGTAGTGGTGATCCATGTTTTGCGCGCCATATTGCCCTGCGGTGTGCTACTGGTAGCCCTGTGGCGTATTGTAAGCCGCCTGTGGTGAAGGATTGTTGCAAACCGGGGCTTGCGGTTGTACGGCCGATGGCTGGTTGACAGGAACTTGCTGCATCGACTCGACCGCTGGTTGCTTCCCCTTGGTCCATTGTGCATACTGCTCCTCCGTGATATGCTGAGGGCTCCCCCCTGTCTGCTTAGTAAGGACTAATGGCAGTGTTGTCGTTGGCTGCGCCGATGGGGGTGGCATCGGCGCTGTCGGCTGAGCCGTGCTCAAGTCGTTCCTCAGGGTCCGATAGGCAGGGAACTTATTTTCTGGTAAGAAAATCGGCCCCTGAGGCTTGTACTGGTGAATCGTCCCATCTAGGATCGATTTGACCGTATTGGTCAATGTGTTCACCAGAATCCCCGACTGGTTGACTAGCGCAGAATGAACTGCGGAATCAATCCTATCTTGCAACGTCGGCGCTGCAGTATCCTCGGTCTTGACGGCGTAGTCATGTGCCGCTGCCAACGTGCCAGCTCCATCTCAAGGACTCGACATAACTACCTTGGATTTTTGGATCAAGGTGCCTTGCCGAGTCCTAGAATATGTTTGCAGGTACATATTCTGGAACTGTTCGACCAGCTTTTCCATCTCAGCCTTCTGCTCTGCATTGAGCTGGTCGGCGGTCACAGGGACGACGTTCTCTTCGGAAATCTCGACCTGCTTCGACATCTTGAGGAGATCTTGTTGTTGTTGCTGAGTTTGCATTCTATGGTCCCACCGGGCGTGCCAAAAACGTGTTGGCGCAGAATTTAGACCCGCCTCGCAACAAAAGACGGGCTCTACGTTTCCACGGCGGCCTGGGAGATCTGCTTAACTCCAGTGCAGGTCCAAATCGGCTTGCCTAGTCATGTGCAGAGCGTGCCAGTTGATTTGATCTGCAATCAACAAGAAACAAGTAAACCATGTCAGAAAACAATGGTCGATCAGCCGATAGGCCGATGTCACATTGTTATAGCCCAGCCGATAGGGCAAAGCTGTATCGGCTTACTCAATATAATAAGTAAATTGAACAGATCCAATCTCATCGGCCCATGTTAACATGCATATAACAAATTAATGGAATCGGCCGATGAGGGTTTCACGAGGATAACTACACTAGCTATTACTCCAGTGTAAATTATACAAGCCAATCGGCTAATATAAATACACCAACCACAAAGAAGTCTTTAAGAACACCCTGCGACCGATATGTTCATATTCATCGATCCACATGTATAAGTGGCAAACACATGCAAGAACATAAATAATCACATGCATTAGATAAGACCGGCTGAAACCCCGGCGCTATCCTTAATTACAATCGAAAGCAGGCTTCGTGTTAGATCTCGAAACAGGACTAAGGTCGATAGCAACTCAAAGTGTGAATCGAGACTTAACGCAAAGGAAATCAAGCTGTCGATTGCTTTTGGGGATGGTAAATGCCTTAGATAATCTAAACGAGCAAACTGATTCAACCATCGTCGGCAATAAACCCTAAAACGAGTTAACCACTGGCGAGACAGAATCAGAAGACCACGTCGAGATTAACTAACACACGATAACGACAATCACATCATCAGGGCTTAACGTGCCTAAAGCGACACGCTAGCCCCGACGATATAGATCGTCGGGTGCGAGTTCTTACCTTGCTCTAGGGAAGCAAGAACTCGTCAGGAGTCAACCTCTTGCGAGGGTTGGCGATGCGCCGAAAATAGATTAGTTTGATTGTATGATTGATTGAGAACTTCTATGTACAAACTATCGGGATATTTATACTCGAGGTTACAACAGAACCCTTGTAGGGCACGATCTTATCTACAACTAACAAACAAGTCTTTGCGGCAGACTTTAGCCACAGATTAGACCTAAACTACTTAATTTACAAAGTACAATTGCCTAAAACCGAGCTTTATCTCTATTTGGCAATTCCCTTAAAGCTTATCTCGAGCCCAGACCAAGCCCACGTTGACGCTATCAACTTACAACCCGTATCGGCCCACGTTAACACCAAATCCGTATCGGCCGATACACTCTTTATGGCAACACCTTTCCCAGTCCGATACGGGTACCGGGTCCGATACCAACTCAATCCTTCCTCTCTGCTTCGGCTTCCCCTTTCCTTTCCAAATTGGTTACCAAATTTCGCCGTTAACAATGACGTCCATTCATCAATTATGTTTGCTATGTTGGAACTCCTGAACTATAAGAAAATATAACATGATTAGTAGTTTATTACACATGTTACTTGATTGTTTATTTGTTGTCAAAACTATTTGGCAAAGAAAACAAAACATACATATATGATCATAAATCTCGTGGTAGATTAAGGAGTTGTATTATAGCGAGATTACTGGTTGAAAATGTATTTTTATATCTATGCATCATGTATGATGCTCACTCCTCAAATACCAATCAAGTAGTTCTAAAAATTCTAAAAAAAACTTTGAGAATCTTCATCTCAAACAAATTAAAATTAAATTAGATCTAGTTAAAAAAACATAACTAAATTTTGTTGTTTTTATGTTTTTTACAGATGTAGATTTAAATTAGCATTGTATATTTGTTAAGGGATTCTTTACACCAAAAATATAATGTGAAATTATTTAAAAAAGTATCATAGCATTAATTATTATTTGTCGGCCCCATGTGTCAGGATGTATTTGTGACATAACATAACTTTTATAATACATCAATAGTTCATTTAATTAAAGGAATACAACAAAGATCACAAAATTGGATATATAATTTTAAAATATTTTAAAATATGAATGTTTATAGACCGTTGATTTGATATTTGATATTTATATTATAGATCTAGTTTAACAACGTGTATTTATGAAATAATATATTTTAAATTTATATTGTAGAAAATTCTATTTTAAAGACCGTCAATTTTGTTTCGATTGTGCTACGTATGTATGTTTTTTTTGCTTTATCATATATGGTAGAAAATTCTATTTTTGCTTTTTTCGGATGATACTACGTATGTATTTCTTTTGGCTTTATTTTTTTACACATGGTTTTATCTTTTTTATCGTACATAAGCTTTATTTTTATTGTTTCTTCCAAATCATGCGTACTGTTTTTTTCTTGCTCATATTGTCTTTTGTATATACAGAGGAAGATATTACACACACACACACACACACATATATATATATATATATATATATATATATATATATATATATATATATATATATATATATATATATATATATATATATAGGTCTAAAATAATAGTTCCATCAATTTTAAAAAAATCGACGATATGTACAGATCTAATCTAATAGTCTGAAATAATAGGTCCACCAATTTAAATAAAAATCGACGGTGAGATTAGACAGTGTCACGTGACGGTTTGGGAGCGTTTGTATGAAATTTAATGGACTTTTAGTAAAGGAAAAAGTCTGAATTATCCTCCTAAACTATTGCGGCAATACGAACTACCTTTCTGAACCACAAAACCAGACATCCTTCACCCTCAACTTTTTATACCATACGAATTACCCCCTGACTTGCTCTAGAGCGGTTTTGGTCCTACGTGATGCACGCGTGACAGTCCAATCAGCATAATTATTTTTAAAAGCTGTGGGGCCCATATGTCATATCTTTCCCCATCCTTTGTTGCCTGACATGTGGGCCTCGCTGCCTTTTTAATTTTGTAGGCTGACTGAATTGTCACGTGTGTATTACGTAAGATCAAAACCGCTCTAGAACGAGTCAGAGGGTAATTTGTCTTGTATGAAAAGTTGAGGATAAATAATGTCTGATTTTATGATTCTTGAAGTAATTCGTACCGTCACAGTAGCATAGAGGTAATTCGAATTTTTTTTCTTTAGCATATAATAGGTATTTTTTAACTTCACTGCAAGTACGTTGCACCGCTGCACAACGGATCCTGAATTCGCGCGTGGCATCGGCATCGGAGCGGCGCGGCCTGTCACGTACGTGGCGTCAAAAGGCGTCCGTTGTGTCATCCCGGATGCCACGCCTCGATTGCAGCAGCGACCTGCGGTGTCAAAAAGAGAAGAGAAAAGAAGTTGTCCACTCTTCCCATCATCTCACTCAATTATCGTTTCCTTCTTCTCCGCTGCAGCTGCGCCGTCGCGCTCCTGTTCTTGGCTTCTCGCCATGGGAAGGAGGATCGGAGGAGAGATATTGACAGGGATCTGCGGGTTTCTTGCGTCGGTTCCGGGGCTTGATGCGAGGAGCTTCTGAAGGTGCAGGAAAAATGGTACGGCTTTCTTCTTGTTGTTGTTTTCTTCCTCAGTTTCGTTTCTTTCGCTTTAATCTCGATTGGTTTCCCGTTGGGATTTCTTCCCTCGGTAGGAGAGCGGAGAGGGGGATGGCTGCCTGGGCGGTGTGAATTTGGCTGGATATGGGCTGCTGCCTCCATCGTCAGCGGTAGCCTGTTCCTGTGTGTGTGATAAACTGGGGGGCAAAATGTGTTCTTGGGATGGTTCCTGTGCAGAGCAGGTTGAGCAGATTAGGTCTGTGAGGGTGAAATGGGATTTGATGAGCTTCTCCTGATGACAATAACCCAAAATCACCCAAATTTGTAACCTTTGGATTTGCCTGGAGATTAGTGCTCGAATGCAGGAATCATCATCCTCTCTAGCTGCGAATTTTGTGGGGAATCTTAGGAAATGATGGATACCGAGGAGCATTCTGATAGCAATTGTACGAACAAGGCTTGACTGTTTGCACTGCCAACTGCACTAGCACAGCTCTCTGTAGAAATTAGTCACGAGGTCCAACCTCGTGGGAACTTTGCTTTGAATCTTTCTCTCTCTCAAATTCTTGTGATTCTAGCCAAATGTGTTTTTGACACATCCTATCAAAATCCTGTGTGAGCTTCTATTCGTTATGTTCGTTTGTGTTACAATTTCTGCCTTCCAAATAAGGCCTTAGAGCGAGCCTGGACAATGCTGGTGCCCTCGGGGCGGTAGTGAGTGAGGTCAACCGCTTGGGAGGCAGTGGCGTGCTCGGTGGCGGGGAGTTGCCGGAGGCGGTGATGGAGGGCAGCACGGAGATCGCCGGAGTTCGGGAAGATGGGAGACTGGCCGGGGTTGGTGGTTCCGCTATTGGGATCATATCCAAGGACTCATAATTTGGGTTTTTAGTGAAACATCCGACTCTTGTTTATAGACACTGAGTAAAACTTGGACCCATCATTCTGGTCTGCACACAAAGTCCAGTGCTTATGTACAACAATAGTGGTAGTAGTTGGTTGTTTGGGAGCACACTTTTGTGTGACTATCTGGTTCCCGTGTGACTTACACACTTTCAAGAATGGATGGCTATCACACACTTTCTTATGATGCAATCCTCGTGTGAAGTTTGAACCCATTATATAGGTTCTATTTAAAAGATATCCCTGTGAATTTCGAGGAGAAACAACAGAATTTTGTGAACTAACATTTTGAGATTAGAGCGATTTTTCAAGGGGAAATTGAGCTCTAGCAAATAATTTTGTTATGGTGTTGCTAATAGGTATGAACTAAGCTGCACGTAAGCCAAAATGGATGCCATGGTGATCACTTCACTTACACTTCATGAATTAGCGGAGGGTGGCGCCTATTGTATGAAGTGGATGGCCTCATTAGGAGTAATTTATTTTGTTTAAGCCGTGTAGAAAGGGTGGCAAGGGGTTGGCATATGTAGATGCCATGGATGGCAAAGAAAATTATATTGGTTGGCTAGTTATGAATCACATTGGTTGGTTTGGTAGCTTTCATATTGAGAAAATTTATTGGTTTTGATTTTGATTTCAAGAATAAAAGGAGTGCAACTACAAACCCACATGTAGGGTCCCTTCTTTTTATAGCCATTGATATCCACTCAAGGCACCACAACCGTTGGATCTCTTCTTCTCTCACAACCCTAGCCTCTCCCCTTCCCTTCTTCCTTCACGCTGTCATGCGACGCAAAAAAGTCTTGCTACCTTTTCTAGTCTTCTTCCTTCCTCGACACAGAACCTCTTACTTCTTTGACATAGAACAACATCTTCTTCCTTCCTCGATGCCCCTGCGTGCTTCTCCAATGGTTGTGGTGCCTTGAGTTTTGATTTTGACTTCTTTGTAACTGCTTGTATTGTAAGTGTCACTCACATGTAGGGCTTGATTCATTTTCAAGATCAAATAAAATACCTATATATGGCACACTTAAGAAAAAAGAACACTATTGTGGTGTTATGGAGCATGGTGTGTGGCCCTAAGTTCGAGGCCTTAATTTAGCATTTCCATACTTTCTTATGAAAATGGAAGGTGATTTTTTTAGTTTGGTAAGTTATAAAACGATGAGACCAATCGAAGGGCCTGGCGTGTTACGGAACTCTCATAGCCTACACACCATAAAAGCCATGATGAGTGTCCTAATCCACATAGCCTATATAGCCTATGACGAATGCTTACCTTACGGCTCCTTCTTTCCCCATTGCATCCTCTAGATCTCATCATCTCGATCTCTTCACCTAGTGCTTTTTTGCCATGAGATATTGAGCAACACTTGGCGACTACAACATCGAGATGGTACCTATGCTAGCATTAGCAATGGTAATGGCAATGAGTCAATGATGTTGGCTAAGGTTTGCTTCTTGTTTCCTTTCTCAATTTGGTCCAATTCGCTAACCTCTTCATTGTTGCGCCTTTTTCCTATGTAGTCACTTTTGGGTTTGTGCTCGTCCTGGATGCCTATTAGGCCTGGATTACAAGGCACTTGTTTGTTTTGACCATAGTGACAATCTTATTAGAAATTGATGTATTGTTTAGGGTAGCTGGGTGAGTATGCACGACACTAATGGTGAGTTATCAAAGGTACTTATTGCTGGCTAAGTCACCTAATACCTCGTCTACATGTTTTAAAAGCAACATGAATTTTATTGGATATCACTATGAATTTGTATAATGTTAGGGTGTAGTGAAAATTTTGCTTGGCACTATATCTTGTACTTTCCACTTTCAAGCAAAAACCATGCTAGAAATCGACGGGAAGTTGGTGATCGCGAGTAACATTATTGAGTGAATACTACACAACCATAAGTAATACATTTATGTAATGGGTATAAAAATGTGTGATGACAATATTTAGCATTTTTCTACTTCTGTTTAGAATTCTTTTTAATTGGATATGTTAGGAAAGGATCAGAGCAACATAAGGTGGGCAAATATAGAAAACATAGCTTACATGGCCCATAAAAGCCCATGATGAGATCCCTAGACCAGAAGTGTATATAGCCTATGAGGAAAGCTACCTTAGGTTTCCTCCTACCGCCACCTCCTTTGGATCTCATCATCTTGATCTGTTCCGCTATCCCCTTTGTGTTATGAGATTTTGGGCTGCATGTGGTGGTTACATCGAGTTGGTACCTATGCTAGCATTCGCGATGGTAATGGCGATGAGTCGATGGTGGCCAAGGTTCACTTCATGCTTCCCCTCTTGATATGGTTCGTTTTTCTTTCCTCTTCATTGGTGTGCTTATATCCCCATGTAGTCATCTTGGGTCCTTGATTTTCATAGATGTCCGTTGGTGATAATTTAGGATAACTGGGTGAGTATGAACGACGGTAAATGGTAAGCTATTAGATGTAGTGTTAACATTGGTTAAATTACTCGATACCTTCTCTATGTGTTGTACTAGCAGCATGATATTTATTGGATAACACTATGACCAAATACCGAACCAACTCAAGATGTGGTGGTAGTGGGATGGCAAACTTACGATGGCCACCACCGTGTGAACTTCTTACAATTTTGCCTTACTGTAAGTCTTTTGTTTTACAAATGTACCAAAACTTTTTCTAAAAATTGACCTGGTGCATGGAGCTCAGACATTTAGTGACATGTCTACATGACACCGCGTTGCAAAATTTATCAGTAGGTATACTGCCGCATATGATGTTTTGTGATATTGCGGCTCCATGGACCACAATATGTGGCAGCTTAGACGGCTTTAGCTCAGTGCTATATACATGACATCAAATGTCGCCACGCCGTTTAGAAGGGTCCATGTTGTTAAAAGGTTTTGGTAGGGGTACATTTATACAAATATTTTATAAAGGCTAAATTGCAAAAAACTGCACCACTTGGTTCTTTTTAAATGGCACAATTACATTTTGGAAATTTTGCAGTGCGTCTTGTGCGAGGTGTGTGGAGATGTTGGTTGGGAAGAACTTATCTTGCACTGCAACAAATGCCAGAATGCGACTAGGCACCAGTATGCTTCTCTTTGTACAAGCCTTTCATTTATATTTCTTATTTCTATGGATGTTTATCTTTTATCTCAACAATTACCAAACGAAACTTGCTTCTTAGTTTACTTATGCTCTTGTGGAGAATTGTTACTCACATTATACAAATATATTCTTCTACACAACTATACTACACCATGTAGAAGTTCGGCACCATGTGGATGCCACATTTTCGGAGCACTATACTATATTTATCTAAGTAGTAGAAAATAACCCATTGCTTTCACTTGACATTTTACTTAGCCTTACAAATAGCATTAAGTTATTCTGACACACATTTTTGTTCCGTATTTTTATATGTCATTTATTTTGCGTCTATTATTATTTGTGGTAATTTGGGAGGGACGCAAATGAGTGTTCAGACTTTAGAGGAAACACAAGGACATTAGCACCATCCAATAAGGATGCGGCTTAAAGTCGTTTGTGGGGATCTCTTTGTTGCTTTGCTTTCGTAAAGCTAAATTGATCAATATATTTGGGCCCATATTAAGTACAACTGCTATTTATAAACATTGATCACACAAGGACGATGAAGCTTAGTGTATAAAACAGCTTTGCTTTCGTAAAGCTAAATTGATCAATATATTTGGGCCCATATTAAGTACAACTGCTATTTATAAACATTGATCACACAAGGACGATGAAGCTTAGTGTATAAAACATGAGATCATGGCCAACTAGGAATAAGGATTATTGTTATGGGACCCACTACATATGTGCAATTAAGAGGGTTCATGATATGAAGTCTTGTTGGTTGGAATGTAAGTGTGAAATTAGTTTGTTACCGAGGCTTGTTGCCATCAATATATGTGTTGGTAGACTATGAATCATATGCGATGATATAGAACAATGTGAAAAGTTTGCTTAGTATGTAGGTGTTCTTTCTTGACAACCATGTAAATATGCGTAGGATTTTTTTTGATTTATAATGGAACAAAAATCCGGTCCGCTATACTCGAAGATGAACAAAGCCATAATAACTTATTACAAGTTCTCCATACCAAGTAGAATAAAATAGAAGTACAACATTTTAGTTCGCACATAATCTATTGCTAAACCTCAAACCATGCTTGTTGAGTAGCTCCATGACCACCCTTTAAAGTATATCTTGCCCAATAGTCATCCACAGTTTCTCTTGCTATATTATAGACTAAAAGTCCAAAAAATTGAGCACATGAAGATAACCGGTGTAGGATAAGGAAGTTTCTTTTTGTCAAAAACTTACCATTTTGACATAGCCAAATGGACCAAATTAGCCACCCAATACTCTTGTAAGCCTAAAAGCCAATTGAAACATATTGGTGATGTTTTTAGGTGGATTCAAGTTGAAAACTACATGAACCAAACACAAAGTGGGCTAGTAGACACTCAAAAGAAATAATGTTGGATGGTCTCATTGTTGTTACAAAAACATATTTTCTTGTCATTCCAATTTCCTTTTGCTAAATTGTTCTCTTATTAGAATCACGCCTTGCTATAGGTACCATAAAAACACCTTTACTTCTAATGGTATTCCTAGTTTCCATAACCTTTTATTCACCAACTCAATATAGTAATTGGCTAGAGCATCATACATCGACTATATTGCAAAGTGAGAGTTTTGATGTAAACCCCTCTTAAAAGTGTCCTATGCCAAATGTGCCTATAGTGCGCTTCACACTTATTGATCACTAATTCACTATCCACTTTTTTCTTCTACTAAACATGGTTTATCGTTTTGTAGATATTGTTTTGATCCAGTAATTTATGATGGATCATTAGTAGAGTGGTTATGCGATGATTGCCTACCGAATGGCAATGAAGTGGGCAACTTATTAGATATATCTAATCAAAGGAAATCAAGTCAAACTGATATTGGTTTCTCTATAACTAAGGAAACAAATGTGAAGAAGATGAAACTAACAAAGGGATTATGGTCATGGGGACATCATCGAAATAGATCATTCAAGGCAAGACGTGATGGTAGTGATTCAAGGACTAAGCATTTCACAAGTGGAAATGCATTTAGTTCTTTTGAAATGTTCACCGGGGATATGTCCAAAATAAATGATTGTGAGATGGAAGGGAGAGGTAAAAATGAATATTCAAGCCATTCAACTTTGGACCATGCTTCAAGAGCTGAACAACACATCAATATACAAAAACCAATGGGCAGTTTAAAACCAAGTTTGAACTCTATTAAGGGATTAAACCTCTCGAATGAAAAGGATGACCACTTTTCTTCATCTGACCATGTTGAGGGATCCATTCCCCAAGGAAGGGGTGGGTTATTTTCTTCAGTTAATGTTGTTGAGCAAGCCCATCTAATGATTGAGGATGGTTCTAATCCTACATTTACAAGTGTGGAACATATGAATTTGGTGCACAAAAAGCAATTATTGCAACCTTCCTCTCTAGAAAGAAATTCTATGGGCACATCAATACCATGTTCGAAGAATATGGATGTGTTGCACAAGATGCAACTCTTGAAACCTTCCCCTCTAGACAAAAAATATGTGGACAAATCTGTACCAAACTCAGAAAATATGGATGTGGTGCTGATGGAAAGGAGCTGTCCATTGAATAATCCAATGGGCATTCGTGCAAAACGAGTTGTAACAAAGGTGGATCCGATTGAGCCATCAAGGCAATTTGACCAGGCTTGCTTGGAGGTCTCTTCAAAAGCACATGAGATACATAAGGCTGATGCCGGTTCTAAAGGTGCTCAAAGTTTCAAGAATGGCAAGCCGAAGAAACAAAGACGACTTATTTTACCATATGAGGAAGACAAAGATGCTGAGCCCATCCAAGTAGATGACATGAATTGCCAATCTTGTGGGATTGATGGACAAGCGAAGAAGCCTGTGGAAATTGTTGCAGCTCTTGAGGATATAAATGCTGGATGTGGTCAGAATGTTTGTTCACAGTTAGCATTACCAACTATAGCTGTCAAGGGCCAATGTGGCCTATCCAGTACACCATTCATACCCAAATATTTTTGCGTGCAACCCATTGATGAACCTAATTGGACGTATGTTAGTTTTCCTTCATTCCATTCTGAAGATCTTCATAATGTTTTTCTCTGTGATGCTAATATTTTCATTTTGTACGTTGACAGTGGAATCATGAAGATAGGTAAGGACTACATTCCAGTGGGTGCACACTTCTCAAACAAAGCATGCAAGAAGGTGTGTGAACTATCTATGTGGTTGCCACAAATAATGAAAGTGACAGAGCTCCCTATGTCGAAAACCTGGCCTAAGTGTTGGGAGGAGGCATCAGTACCTACTGCTGAGAGTATTGGCTTGTTTTTCTTTTCACAGAATACGAGGTTTGTTGACCCTATGCATACTTGATTCTTTTATTACCTTTTCTGTTTGGACATTAAGTTCTAATATTCTTGCTACTTTGCCAGGTCAAATAAAGAATTTGATGACCTAGTGAAGCATGTCATTGATTGTGATATTGTTCTAGAAACTGATGTTAGTTTTGCCAAGCTGCTATTCTTCCCTTCTGTTGTACTGCCAGCTGAATATCGGGGTAAGCATTTATAATGCAGATTATATTATTTGATTTTATGAGTACCATCAGCAAAATATGATACACATCTGATATGCTGGCATGCTGCTTTGCATGTTCATCTATGAATTTAGTATAATTGCATTGATATTATAGTTCTTTGCAGTTTTGCATGACTATTCATTTTGCATCGATCAACATTATTTAGCTTTGTCTTGACAAGATTCCCTTTTCTTTTCTGGCACACAAGTTTCTCGTTGATGAGTATACAAGTTAGATAAAGCCTCACTCCTTATCATAACATTACTTCAAAATTTGCTTTTTGGTCACTTATCAGTTTGCATTATATTGTAGTATTCCAAGGAAAACAGTATTTGTGGGGAGTGTTCAAATGCAGTAAAGATATGGCTGAAAGAGATGCCTTAGTGGAACAGAATTGTACAACATGTCTGGCAGATGAAGATGTCCCTGAACATAATGCCTTAGATATTGTGCCATGTAAAGCCCTGGATCAAGAAATGGAGTTTGTTGTGTGCGATATACATCATGATAATCAACCGTCGGTAACCGCAAGCCAAGAGGTAGAAAAGGAGGCTTTATCTGACAAAGGCCCATCCCTTCCTGTGATTAACTCCCCTGAAAAGCCCATGTACCTGATTTTGGATACAAGTTGCAAGGTCCTAAAGAAATGGAGATGCGAGAGGATGCGCACGAAGTCATCAGTGCTTTAGTTACCCTCCAAAAAAGAAAAAAAATCCATCCTACTTGCAGGCCTCCCTGCTCCATTTTAGAAGATTCAGCATCTGAGCTGTTTGGCTTCATCATTGCACAGACAGCACCGATCCGAGGAGCTCATTCAAGAGACTGAAAATGAAGGTGGACTGCTACTTTTTGCACACTGGGTTGACGAAACCTTGGTCTATGACACACTGATGATGGTGTAGGACAAGAACTTGGTCATGATGATCGTGTCGTGGTTACTGTTTCTGGTTGTGAAGCAGCACATCGGCCCCTCTCCTGGGGTAAAAACGCAAGCTATGAAGTGGTCCTGAACCTTTTTGCCATGGAGCGAGTTCACTGCGCCTTTGGCGTCTATGTGCTGTTTTACATGAATATCTTAGTTAAACTTCCTTTTGTTCATGACCGAGCTGTGGTGGTCCCTGACTGTTCAGGATGTATCATCCTACTCAATCAGAGTTGAATTGCCCCCAAAGTTTCACTGCACTCTCTGGTGGTTGTCATCAGTAAAACTTGCAGCATGAATTTATATATGATTCTTAAGCAACCTCACCTAGAGTTGTCATGCATGAAGTGCCATCACTACTCTGCAAGTCTATTTGAAAAAAAAAAAAGGAGTTGGTTCTAATCTTTGTGCCATCTGCATGATTATTTTGGTGTAGATTTTTTCTGAAAGTCTGCTATGTTGCTACATTACTGCTGTGATGAATCAAATATTTTATATCTACTATTTTTTTTGTTGGGAGAATATGGGGTGATGCCACCGTTTGAAGATTGGAGCATCATTTCATCATGTGGAATGAAAAAGAAAAGAAAAGAAAAGAAATGGATCACCTTCTTCAGGTGTAACAGATGAGTTCTGTCACTCTGTTATGTTCCCAGTACTGGAAGCAAAGGATGTCAATTATAACCAACCTCTGCCCTGCTCAGCATGTGCTTCAAGGTCAGGCTAATTGACTGGAGCTGGCATGTTCATGCATCTATAACACGAGCTCCCATATAAAAACTCTACAAATTTTTTTAAAAAATGAAACACTTGTAAGTTAACCTTTAAAAACGAAAAAAAAGAAACACGAAGCCTATAGCTGTTAAGTATCTGATATAATGCAAAGGGTTTTCCACAAATCAATGAGCATCTGAATTCCCAATGGAATTATAAGAAAAAAAAAGGACTAAGATTTTCTTTATCATGTGCACCATAAAGACACAAAGTGCACATAAACATAACAGTCATAAAAACATTTCTATTCACAGAAATAAGGAGCAGGCACAGAGGATCATGAACAGCAACATGAATATGATCAAAACTGTCTTTCATAGATCGATCTTATATACATTTGTTCTCATTTAGAAACTACCAATTTATATACAAGATTAACGAATCCTTTTAAAAGGCGGATGCCAATCGCAAGACAAAGCTTGAGAGAAATCTATGAGCTAAGAATGTTCAGTAGAGAAACCCTGATCTGGATCAATCTCCTGAACAAGAACTCAGCACCATCCTCAAGATCCCCCATGCTCTGCTCCAGTGCTTGCAACTGCTCCTCCTCACACACAACCACCTTCCTTTTCTGAAATCTCTTGGACACCAGAGACCATTTGCTTGCACTGTTGCTGGCAATCTGCTTTGTCAACAGAAGTGATGTGGATTCAAGCACAAAGGCAGCAATCTCCCTGGCTTCTCCCAGTAGCCTGATCATCTTGCAACCCTCAGAGATTGCTCCAATTATGCTCGTCTTCTTGAACGGCTTCTTCTGTGCCTTCTTCGCGAGGCGGACAAAAGACTCGATCTTGTTGTGAGCAGCCATAGAATCTCCTCTCTTGAGTAGTAGCTGCACTTCATGGATGCCCATCTTCATCTCTGATAAGTTCTCTTTCATGGCATTACAGAGATCAAACAGCAGGAGGGACCTATCAAGTTCTTGCTCAACCATCTGCCTCTGTTGGTGCAAGTAGATGCCAGCTTGGTTGCTGGGCAAGAACATGATCTCCTCCATGCTGCCGTAGACGTCTCCGAGCCTCCTCAGACCATCGCGCATCGTGCCGATGGTCGCGGAAGGCGAAGAGATGCAAGATCTTATGCTCTGCAGCTCTTGTTCCACATTGGATTCAGTGGAGTGGAGCCTGGATGGCAGACTTGCAGACCTTTGATGGGAAGTCATGCTTGCGATGTTGGATGCCAAGATGTGTTCTTCTGTCAGAAATGGAAGAGAAGAGAAGAGCTGATACTTTCTTTGTGCTCAACCATTTGCAGATCACTCTATTTATACTCAAGAACCAGAGGCAATGGCATTGAGAATGTCATCTCAGCTACCATTGCTCTATCATTCGCTGTCAACTGACAATGAAGCAAGCTTTCTGCTGCACGCGGTGTAATCATCTGTCTCCAGGAAATAGTTATGTTCTTTAATTCCAGTGCTGAGACATCAACAAGGTGAGCTTGATGAGACCATGTGATGTCTCCGCTGTTGGTGGCAAAAGCATCTGCACGAGTGCTTAGCTCAACTGGAAGATCTGGAGAACGAGTCATGCAACTCACCGAGATGTTCGTTGAGACGTTGAAGCAGTAGCTGACTCCTATCTTCTAATTAACAATCTGTCAATTGGTTGCATTGCAACTTCTTGTGGTTGTACCTGCATCTAAGATCTTTTATGCAGCTCACTGTTGCTTGGCATGTCTCTCCTACCAGCAGCATGATCCAATACCACTCACACCACTCGTGCATATCATGAGTCGATTGTTTTCTGAATCCAGAGTTCAGTTGATGTCTAAACCATGGGCGATCTCCTGCTCATCATAAGGATTGAAAAATCTTGGGTCTGCCACTGGGCTAAACTGAAAAGCTAAAATGAAACTAGATGATGACATTGGTGTAATTTTAGATCCCTGTTCCTCTCTTTGCTGAAAGATAGAGCTCATGTCATCTGTTTCAAAACAAAAGGAACACATGAACTATTTGTCAGATAACACAATTACACACGGAAAACTGCAATGCTGGTTATTTCTCGGTGATAACCACTTCCACTGAGTAACAACCACCGAAAATTTTCTTATCCATCCTCAGAAAAACATTCTTGGTTTCTGGAGTTAAACAGTTAAATATGCTCTTTGTACTGAAGCTTCCATATGCAAATGGTTTTACTGTCAGGCAAAGTTCATGGCATAATTAAACAGAACAATAAAATTCATGGTTTTCTTTGCCACATGGACACAACTAAACAGAACAATAAAATTCATGACAACACAGAATGTAGCCTAGAACATGATGTTCAAAACACCATCTTTAATATGCTTCTAAACGCTTTTTCTACGGTTCTACCATAGGACTTCTAAGTCATGTTTCACATGCTGGCAATACACGGTTGCTCAACAATTAGAGTAATTTTACCATCCTTGAGAAGGTACCGAAAGTTATCATATTTTGTAGTGTAAAATTTGGTATCTCCAGATACTAAGTATCTTGAGGTACCCAAAAATTTAGTGTAAAATTTAGGGATCTCTGGGTATTTTTTAAAGGACCGTAAAATTTCTCCAACAATTAACATAGGTTGGCGATATTGATTATTAGCATTGCTAATCTGTCACGTTTCAATTATTATGGACAACGCTGCACGGGTGTTCAAGTTAGTTTTTTGGCTGAAGGTTGAGGGAGCAAGAATCCCAAGGGAACAATATTAAACAAAATACTATGCATACTATTAAAATGATCGGAAGAGTTTGACTTAACCTCCAGAAACGTGCTCAATGCTTGCATTTGTCCATATACCATCAAAATAAAGTATATATGAACTCAAGACCTCATGGCATGTGGCTGCCTTGCTGGCATGTTTCATCCCCCTGCAACAAGATCCATCACAAAAGGAATCAGTATGTTATTTTTTTTGTGCAAAACTTGATAGCGTAATGATGAGTTTCTACTAAATGGACTTGAGCAAGTTAGTTCATAACTAGTTGTTGGCACACACATAATTAGCTAACTGAAATATTGATAATTGTGAGGTATCAAGGCCAATTCAGGTACAAACCACCAAGTAATAATTGGCCAGGTACAAGTGTACAACAAAAGGATGTAATGAGTTGACACACACAGGTTTAGCCAACTTCATTGACACTAAGTTTCTGCCTTTTGTTCCCCTTTATTTCACTGTATACTTAAAATAAACACAATGAACACAACATTGAGGAAAAGAGCAAGAGGAACCATAGCATGGAAGCATGCACAAAGGGGCATTGACAACAAGAACATGGTCAAAACTTTTTTCTTTAATTCGATCGAACTATATACAATTGGTGTGTTATCCTAACATAAAATGTCTTAGAAGATTGACAGATCCTCTAAAATGTGGATGCCAATCACAAGGACCAAAGAGCAACAAGAGTCTCTAGGAGCTAAGAATGTTCAGCAGAGAGACCCTGGTCTGGATCAATCTCTTGAACAGGAGCTCAGCTCCATTCTCAAGATCTCCAATTTCGTGCTCTAGTGATTGCAACTGTTCCTCATCACAGACAACATTTCTTTTCTGGAACCTCTTGGAGACAAGAGACCATTTGCTTGAGCTGGATTTGCCGATCTTCTTCAGCAAGAGCCCTGATGTGGAATCAAGCAAAGAGATAGCCATCTCTCTTGCTTCTGTCATTATCCTGACCAAGTTGCAACATTCAGCAGTTGCCTTGCTCTTGAAAGGCCTTTGCGCCTTCCTCGCCATGCGGACAAAAGACTCAAACTTGAGCCGAGCAGCTGCTTGATCTCCTCTCTTGAGCACCAGTTGCAACTCTAGGATGTTCATCTTCAGCTCTGATAAGTTCTCTTGCATGGCATTGCAGAGATCAATCAGCACAAGGGACCTGCCAAGCTCTTCCTCCACCATGTTCCTTTTCTGGGGCAAGGAGAGGCCAACTTGGTTGCTGGGCAAGCACATGATCCCCTCTATGCTGTTGTACACATCTCCAAGCTTCCTCAAGCCATCACACATTGCAGCGACGGTCACGGAAGGCGAAGAGATGCATGCTCTTAGGCCCTGGAGCTCTTCTTCAACTTTGGCCACAGTTGGGTGAGTCCCAGAAGGAAGACTTGCAGATCTTTGATGGCATGCCATGTTTCTAATGAATGGTATGATGATTCTTGTTTGAGATTGAAGAGAGAAGGAAGAACAGATGTAGTACTTTGCTGGTGCTCAACCTTCATGGATGGCGCTGTATTTATAGTCAAGAACCAAATGCAAATTATGCAATGGCATTGAAAAGTTATCTCAGCTACTAATCCAACCTCCATTGCTTGCAATAATGGAGCAAGTTTGTCTGTCTCCAAGACAAACAGATGCTCTATCACTCCAATGCAGTAGACATCAATAAGTGAGCTTCAGAATATACGATGTCTCAACTATTGGTGGCAGTGTGCGTGTATCTGCACGGGTGCTTAGTTCAAAATACAGATCAGCAAACTACTAGTGAAATAAAATAAGAAATGGAAAACAAGCACTGGATTTCTGGATCTGAATGACCAGCTGGTCTCTCATGCAGATCATTGCACATGCTCTGCCAGCATGTTTAACATGCCTAAGCTCTACATGCAGAATGATCCTAAGAAATGCTTATCCATTTAAAATGATCGTGAAGTATTGGATCACTATTTCAAACATGAATGCATATAGCATGATCCCCAGATTTGTTTATTTTAGAACCCCAAATGTTGCTAAATGCTAATTAAACATATAGCTTCCTCAAGTTCCACATGTTGTAAATCTGGAGGCTGCACGAGTACTTCATATTCATAGTGTAGTATAGGACAAGCATCTGTCAATTAAGTTTCATTCATTTCAGGCAAAACCGAATACATGTGTGTGAGAATAAAGAGAACAAGATGTACTAAAGAGCAGACCAATCCAACCAAAAGAACCATAAAAGGAAGAACTAATTATCTGCTAATATATTGCCAATTAGTATGAGGAATAAACTTTTCTGGTTCGTGTAACATTGAGACAGGAAATTATGTCGATTGAAAAAAATGATTCTAAGTTAGATGCTCAATCGACATAATTTCCTGTCTCAATGTTACACGAACCAGAAAAGTTAGAATCATGAAGTGCAAGCATGGTGCTTTTTCAGTTCTCATCAAGAAGAATTCACACTGAATTAATGAACATTTTTTTTACTATAATCAAATGCAATTATAAGGTTCATAGGCCTTAATGAGCATTACAAATTATATCATTACTCTCTTTAATTTGAAGAAAACTACATAGAACGCATTTCTGCATTGCCTGAAAATAAACAACCAACCTTTCTTGAGCATGTCCATATAAGGGCATCATTCTAGAAATACTCAGGTACCAGGCATGGTCTTGCAAACTACTACATACTATCTCAATTAGCAGAGTAGGAAAGAGTACCTGTCAAGCTGATCAACTCTGGTGTCTCTATCTTACAATGAAAATGCCAAATCCTGTTATTCCAGTTCATCAATGATAAAAAGTTTACTTGATGTCCGAGTTGATTTAATTCCATGAAAATATCACAAATCATATTTACTATAAAATAAAAACCTGGTCGGGCAGAAAGCAGAAGAAGGAAATCATCAGAAAAAAAAAATCAGGTCCAATTATCCAAAGGCAGAAACCTCATAATAAAAATTATTGTTATTGCAAACGACACATGTTTCTTAAACAATAACAGATACGGACTACCTTTGGCAAGGCCCTTGTCCCTGTCAAATTTACCCAACCTGATCAGATCCTTTCATTCCTTCCTTACATTTTGAGTTATTATCATCAGGGCCGGGGAAGTTGGCAGGTCACAGGGGTTCCACAGGGGTTCGAGCAAGATGGCGAGGAGCACAAGGTGCTCAAACTAAAGAAGGCTTTATACTCCGAGGGCCTGGAATTCGAAGCTGGACGAAAGCTTGCACAAGCTTGGGTTCATGCTAGTGGGCGTGTATGTGGATGCCATTCAGGTGTTCAGGTACCTGACCCATTCCCGCCCTGATATTGTCTATGCGGTTGGGATCGTGAGCCGGTACATGGAGGCAAGCACCTACCGCGATACATCGCAGGCAAGCTGAATTTTGGGTGCCAAATTGGGAGACGAACTGGGGAACGGCCACGGCTGCACGGTTGCAGCGACAGCGACATGGCCATACCATGTCGTTTAGCCCCCCAACCCGGTTTTGCACGGTTGTTTCGCCAACGTGGAGGCTGTTTTGGTTTATTTGGCCACGTGCGCCGCTAACGTGGTTGCTATGGAACTGGGCCGTCGATGAGACCTGTTTATTCCTCTTGTTGGGCCGTCGATGAGACGTGTTTTGTTCCTCCCGCTCTGCTAGCCACTACACGAAAAATTTCCGCGCGACACCTTATTATCATACTCCCTCAATTTCAAAATATATAACACCATTAATTTTTTTCATAACATTTAATCATTCGTCTTATTTAAAAATTTATAAAAATATCATTTATTTGTGATGATTTGTTTTATCATCAAATAAAATATAATCTTAACTTATACTTTTACATATTTATATTATTTTTTAATAAAACGGATGATCAAACATCGTATAAAAAATCATCGGCCATCATACATTTTGAAAAAAGAGGTAGTAGATCATTCGTTGCCTTCTAGAGCCGATCTCATCCTGATCATCTCCTCGTCTCCTTGTTGAGCGACAGCTCCCAGCCCCTGTTTATCCACATGACTGCTCCGGATCTCTTCCTGATCGCTGCTCCCTGCAGCAACATTGAGATTAGTCATTGTATCCTATGGCTGTGTTTAGGAGGTTAACTTAGGAACTTCACCTTCCCACATGAAAGAAAAAAAGGTTATATATTAGCACGTGATTAATTAAATATTAGCCTAAAAAACTTAAAAAATAAATTAATATGATTTTAAAGTAAAGTTTAGTTTGAAAAACGTGTATGTAAAAAACGAGAAATATGATTTGGAAAAGAAGGGGAAAGAACATAGCCTATTGATATGATTTTGCTACGGTTGAACTATATATTGTTTTTGGATACAACAACCCCATGAACAAAAAGCGGAGGAACTAATGCTGGAATAGATTTAGCAATAGTAATGTACCTTGCTGGTAATCCTAAGCTTTTTCAGCGTACATTTTAGATTTTGTCGTTGTTGTCAGAGACTAACTGAAAGGTACAGAAAAGATATTTCTACACACCATGGATATTCAACTTGCAGGCGTTACCTATAATAAATCGATTGTTTGTACTTATATCCTGTATTACCTGTAGTTGTCCTGTACTCTCTTCTCAATTGACAATTTTCTTGGTAATCGAACATTGAATTTTTTTTACAAATAGTATGGTTTAAATGGAAAATCGCAAATCTAGCGGGCTTGTGGAGAAAATCGCAAATCTAGCGGCTTGTCAACCCACGGAGAAACGAAATGCGGCCCAGTCGGCCAACCGCGTGACGACAGGGCCCAATCGAACGGCGGAAAGATAATAGGCCGGACCGATCGACCGCTCGCGGTTCGACTGGGCCCTGTCGACATGCCGCGTGACGACAGGCCAGACCGATCGACCGCCCGCGGTTCGACTGGGCCCTGTCGACGTGCCGCGTGACGACAGGCCGGCCCAGTCGAATTCCGGGTGTTCGACAGGCCGGCCTGGGACCAGTCGAACGCCGGCCGTTCGATAGGCCGGGCCGGTGCCGGCCCTTCCTATTTGTTAAGTGTAGTTTTTTTTGTTAATACAAATTATTTTTTTATAAGTTGTTTTTAACTTTTTATTAATTAATTAATGACATATAATTTATAATTGATTACTTATAATTTGTAAGTTGTTCTCATAATTAAGTTTGTAAGTAGTTTTTCTAAATATAATTTTGGCACTGTGCTTTTGTCATCTTGCTGGACGGTGTAAAATGTGTATCCATTAATATCGTATCCTTGCCATGTGTCTATGGCCCAACACGGTCCCATTCCCAACAAGTGTACAGTCTCATTTGGGATATCCGTCGACATGGTGACACGATTCTTGAACCATGCGTTGAACCGAGAGTTATGTTCTCTGTTAATCCACGTCTCAGATCGACCCGTGTTCTCCTGCCGGATTTTGGCTAAGTGCTCCTCAAAGTATGGGCTAACTTCTGCCATATGTTGGAGCACAGCAAAATGAGCCTGCCCGTAGGAAGCTTGATCGGGCCTAATTCTTTTCCTCCCGATTGTGCCAGCACCTGACAACCTTCCTTCGTGACGAGACGCTGGAACTCCGATAGGCTCGGCCTCGGACATGTAATGCACGCAGAACTCAATGACCTCCTCGGTCGTGTAGCCTTCAATGATGCTCCCCTCCGGTTTTGCTCTGTTCCGAACGTATGCCTTCAGAACTCCCATGTACCTCTCGAACGGGTACATTTCTCTTAGAAAAGCTGGGCCACATAGTTTTGTTTGCTTCACAAGATGAACAGGGAGATGAACCATGATATCAAAGAAAGACAGTGGAAAAAACATCTCCATGTGGCAGAGGGTATTGACAATATCGGTCTGCAACCCATCTAGATCTTCGGGATCTATAACTTTCTGTCCAATGGCATTGAAAAATGCGCACAGACGTTGGATTGTATGACGGACTTTCGGTGGAAGAATGCCTCTGATAGCAACTGGCAAGATTTGTGTGATTAGCACGTGGCAATCGTGCGACTTCATTCCAACCAGTTTAAGGTCTTCCGATTTGACGTACTTACTAATCCTCGCTGAATAGCCCGATGGAACTTTAATATCTTTCAAGCACGATAACATTGCGATCTTCTCATCCTTCGACAGTGTGTGGCAAGCTGGAGGGAGGTACACTCTACCTGTCTCTGCATCTGTTACGGGCTGGAGTTCACTACGAATGTTCATTTCATTGAAATCAAGGCGCGCGTTCAACCCGTCCTTTGTTTTGCCGGGAATATTCAGCAGCAGGCCAACCAAACTCTCACACACATTCTTTTCTACATGCATGAGATCAATGCAATGACGGACCTCAAGATCTTTCCAGTAAGGTAATCGCCAAAATATGGACTTTTTCTTCCACATACCCTTGTCCTTTGCCTGACTACGTTTTCTTTTCTTCCCAAACTCGTTGGTTATGTCCTTGACCAAGTTGTGGACCTCATCTCCGGACAAATCCTTGGGAGCAGGCTGAAGTTCTCTCTTACCGTTGAAAATATTCTTCTTCCTTCGAAATGCGTGACGTAGCGGGAGCCACCTCCTATGACCCATATAAACCATCTTTCGTGATTTCTTCAACCACCGGCTGCGTGTATGTTCCATGCAGTCAGAGCATGCCTTCTTTCCTTTCACGGTTTGGCCAGAAAGATTACCGAGGGCGGGATAGTCATTAATGGTGCAGAACAGTAGAACTCGTAGCTTGAAATTCTCCTGACCATATGCATCCCAAGTTTCCACACCTTCTTTCCAGAGCATCTCAAGATCGTCCATAACAGGTTCCAAGAACACATCGATATCATTGCCCGGTTGTTTCGGTCCTTGGATTAGCAAGCACAGCATAATATATTTTCTTTTAAAGCACAACCATGGCGGTAGGTTAAAGTTTGAAATAAGAACTGGCCAGGTGCTGTGAGTACTACTCATGTCTCCAAAAGGATTCATGCCATCTGTACACAGACATAGTCTCATGTTTCTGGGGTCGGCAGCAAAGTCTTTGTGTTTTCGATCGATATTCCTCCATTGAATCGAATCCGCTGGGTGTCTTAGCATACCGTCGTTCCTTCTCTCCGTGGCATGCCAACGTACTAAATTTGCCTCCTTGGGATTTGCAAATATTCTTTTGAAACGATCAATGATAGGTAGATACCACACAACCTTCGCGGGACCACCTTGCTTTGATTTTTTTCCTTCGTCAGGACTTTTCTTACGCTTGTATCGAGAGGCCTTGCATACAGGACAAGCATCTAACTCCGCATATTGCTTGTGGTACAATATGCAGTCGTTTCGACAAGCGTGAATTCTACGGACCTCTAACCCCAGGGGACACAAAACCTGCTTTGCTTCATATGTCGTCTCGGGCAATGTGTTCCCATCAGGCAGCATGGCTTTCAAAATTCCCAAAAGCTCTGTGAAACTCTTGTCTGTCCATCCACTACTTGCCTTCAGCTTCATTAGGTCCAAGGTAGCTGATAATTTGGTCTGCTTTGCTTTGCATCCGGCGTACAGAGGCGTCTGCGAGTCACTGACCAACCTGCTGAACTTTACGGAATCTCTCTCGTTGTAAGCTGGATCCTCAACGTCACGTAACATGTCTTGCAGCAGATCATGATCAACATCAACCATTTCACCGCCTAGTGGAGAAGGTACAAACATGTCATGCTCATCTTCATCTTCCTGATTTTGCGCACCAGTACTGTCTGCAGCAGCACCACTTCCTGATTCCTGCTCTCCATGCTTAACCCAACATGTGTAGCCCTCCATGAATCCTCGTTGTATCAGATGAGCGTGTATGTCCATTCGGCTATCAAACATATTTTCATTCTTGCAATCTGCACATGGACAACACATGTAATCGCTGTTTCTTCTTTTCCTATCCTCCTCCGCGACGTTAATAAAATTTAATACCCCATTTCTATACTCTTGACTATGACGTTTCACAGATTTCGCATACATCCAACTTCGATCCATCTCTACAGAAATGAAAAAAGAATCAGAGAAACATCTTATAAGATAAATACTGCTAAATTCATAAAAATTGATGAATTTTCTAAATTAATGATTATTATTTGTCACTTACCTTTATGAATTTACTTTTTGGGAAAAAAAAATTTCGCCCCCTCCAACCTCCCACCAGATTTGTGAATAGTGGGATACAGATACTCTAGCGGTTGCGGCTATTTATAGTGTGCACTAACAATCGGGCATATAAGGTATCTTTATCGGGCCTAAAAAAAAGCCCGTCACAGAGGAGTGCCATCTGTGACGGGCTTTGTAGATATCTCAAACGGGCATCAAGATGGGGCCCGTCACAGATGATTGTCATCTGTGACGGGCTGCAATTACAGCCCGATGAGATATTTAAGGTTATCTCAATCGGGCCTTAAGTTGGGGCCCGTCATAGATGATTGTCATCTGTGACGGGCTGCAATTACAGCCCGATGAGATATTTAAGGTTATCTCAATCGGGCCTTAAGTTGGAGCCCGTTACAGATAATTGTCATCTGTGACGGGCTCCAACTACGACCCGATTGAGATATTTAAGGTTATCTCAATCGGGCCCTAGTTTAGGCCCGTCACAGATATGTGTCATCCGTGACGGGCTTCAGTTCTATGCACATTTAACATGTCTCTCCGACCATATCTCAATCGGCCTCTTTTTAGGCCCGTTTGAGATGTTTTCTTTGTGACGGACCGCAAAATCCAGTTATATTACAGCCCGTCACAGATGAGAGGATCTGCACTAGTGACCGTGTCGATCCGGTCGTCGTCGTCCTAACCGCGGACACGAAGATTAGCGACTAGGTCGTCGTTCCCAATGCCGGCGCGCGCGACACCTACACTCTATACTCGTAGGGGCTGTTCCAAAAATGAAATGGTGCAATTCCCAGCTATGACTGGCGATACCGCCTGTTGATCACCGGCATCTAATAACTCAAGGGCAGCTGTTCTCGCGCCATTGAGAACGATCTAACTGGGTTTTTTCTTCCTATTATACCACTGAAATATAGCTGGTATTCTTTTTAGTACTACTCTTTGAAAATAGAACGTACACCCACATATCAAAGCAAATATTAGTTAGGTGTAATAACTAATGAAGAGTAGTAAAACTGTACTAGTACTTGAACTATCAGAACGGCCACGTATGTCGGTGGGGGAGTAAATTACGAAAATCTCATTTAACTGCTTTAATAGATCTAATCAGTACCACACATTAGCGATGCATGCAATGGATGCTTAATTTGTTCATCATGGCTCAATTGGATCAAAAGTGAACAAAGAAAAATCACGTTGTTCGATACCAGTAGTGCAATATTATATTAATTCCTATATACTCATCAGGTTATTAGGTCATATTTAATTTTGATAATCAGCACCGTACGGCCTCCCGCCCGCAGCCATCGATTAGGATACGTACATAAGGGCAAGGACAGGCACGATATGCTTAATAACAGACTTTCTTCATTGTCATACGAGCAAATT
Organism: Oryza officinalis; assembly: GCA_008326285.1. Taxonomy (NCBI): domain Eukaryota; kingdom Viridiplantae; phylum Streptophyta; class Magnoliopsida; order Poales; family Poaceae; genus Oryza; species Oryza officinalis. The sequence goes on along the minus strand of BDMV01000011.1, from coordinate 3,501,854 downwards.
TGATAACGTGAATGAAAGAGAGAAAAAATATAAACATCATTACTATACGTGACAACGGCTTAGTGTTGACTTTTTATTAACGGAAAATTTACTACATGAGGATAGAGAAAAGAAAAAAATAAAAAAAAAATAATTAGTGCAGTAATGATTAAAAGATCTTATCATCTTTATTGTTGTAGAAAAAGAATAGTCTCTATTGACATAAATTAATTAATACAGAAAGCTCGTATTAGACTTTCTGTTTGTACATACCCTTGGTGCTCAAGCTCGTTTTGGAAGTTCGTTAGGATCTATCGTTGGTCCACCCTAAGCGCCCAGGAATAAGCAAGCAAACTATATTTATTTTTATATAATTAACCATGGACATTAGGAAGTAGTATATCCTTGCTTTAAGATGCGGGGAGATTACTCGTCGACGTTATTGCACGAAAATGAGATATGAGTATCGCATAAAATAATACTAATAGGTCGCTGAAAAGCACACAACTTAAGGCGTCGACCTTGTGTTCTACGTACAATTTTTTTCCATTATTATGCTTAACCATTTAGTAATGCAACCCAAGTTTGGTCGCTGTAAAAAGCGGCCAATTAAAACAAAACTTTGCATGCTCCGGGGAAATGAACTTAATTTACATGTGATAAGAAAGAATTATATTAAATTACTGATATTTGATAAGGTAAGGTTCGTGTTTTGGTTTGAGGCCAATAATATTTGTAATTAGTAGCAAATTTTAGCAAACTTAGGCTGTGTTCGTTTGGATGGTTCCCACACGCACAGTAAACACGGAAAACGGAACAGTCCATTAGCGCGTGATTAATTGAGTATTAGTTAATTTTTTTTC